>JAXFYN010000328.1:0-334050 GCA_036172215.1 Camellia granthamiana | reverse complement strand
CTGCTCTGGTAACCCAAGGGTCTGGCGTAGGAAACGCTCGCCCAGGTACCAAGCCCGACAGACCGGGCCCTCCAGCAGAATCCGGAAACGTGAGGTCTCCTCAGCACCAGCAAATCGGTCCCGAATCGTCGCTGGCAACGGAGCCCAAGGCTGCCAAGTGATCTGAAAATGAAATACAGTTTGTTATCTACGGTTGTTGAAAACATACAATGAAAAGCGGAACTTAAATGAACTGTAAGTAAAACATACCTCGGCAGGGGTGATAGTATCGAAATAGCGGCGGAAGAAGCTAAACGTCTCCCGGGGCCTCCGCACGCACCTCCCGTCAAAGCGGCGCGAGAATGGGACGACAAGAGGGGTCTCTGCGTCTGGCACTGGGGCTAGCCTAGGAAAGTAGGCGTAGACCCACAACTGCAGGATAAATACCAGTATGCTTATCAGACAAAGCAGAGTATAAGAATGAAACAGAAATAACAAAGCCGTGTATTGTGCAGTGTATTGTGCAGGCAGTGTATTGTGTAGGGTGTACAGTGTGAGCAGTGTACAGTCAGTGTAAAGCAGAGTATGTGTGTGCCGTGTGTATAGTATACAACCAGTATAAAGTAGACTACAGTGTGTGCAGTGTACAGAGTGCAGTACAGAGTACAAATAAAAAGTCGAAATGCAAAGCAGAAAAAAGGAACGTACCTCCCAAGCGCGCCAGTAGCCCCCGAGCAACTGTCCACTGCCACGGGAAGCTGAACTCATGTACCCATAGAGGGTGGCCAAGGCAGCGCCACCCCAGTCGTAGCGAAAGATCCGCGCGATGTCCACAAGAGCGCTGAGCAAGCAAAGGGGCACGGTGTTTGCCCGGTCGGCGAAAATAGTCGTCCCCAGCAAGAACATGAGAAAGCCGCGGGCGTAGTGCTCCACCGCCTCCTGAGTCATCGGGGCCTCCTCAACTAGGGCTGGCTGGACCCTAAACTGTACCTCAAACCACGAATAACGAACGAAGCCTGGACGGGCAAGAGGTGGCGCCTCGCCAAGCAGATAGACCTGAGCAGCGGTCCACTCGTCCATATCGGTGTCGAAGGGGATCGGATCACCCCCTACCCCGATGCCTGTGAGCATCGAGAAATCATAGGGAGTCATCGTCATGTCTCCCGTCGCAGATAGGTGGAACGAGTCGGTGGTGTCCCACCATTTCTCTGCTAGAGCGGCAAGGAGAGGCCTGCTCGTCGTCAATCTGGAAAGCCCTCTGCAAAATGCGCCAAAGCCGGCCTGGTCAACGATGTGGCGAACCGCCTCAGGTAGCTCTGCGTACCAGTCTCGAGCGGCGATGTTCCCATACCCGCGGACGGTATGGGAATCTCCCTGTTTTCAAGCACACAATTGCGAAGCGATGCTAAATATACCAGTTTTGTAAGGCATGCAGAATTGAGGTAAATATAGCATGCATGCAGTTTTTCAGATTTAAACAGATACCGCGTGTCGGTGTACTTACAGTGAACTACAGCGTGCGATATGTCAACGTGTTTGAGTGGTTCAGTACAAATGTGGCATGCGTGCAAGTTTTTTAGATTCAAACAGGTACCGGGTGCCGGTAAGTTTGCGGTGAAATACGATGTGTGCCGTGTGTTCGAGTGGTTCAAGGCTAAGTGCAGTGTGTATGCACGTGTCAGTCTCCAAACAGATATCAGTTGCAAGTGCGTTTGCAATCAACTACAGCATACAGTATGCATTAGTGTATCTAGGCTGAAGCAATTAAAGAACCTAAACAGCTATGGCAGTTGGCAGTTTTATATTCTACATTGTAGAAAGTAAAGCGGAGGAAAGAATGTTACCTCGGAAGCGCCGAAGGATAGATGAGAGGTAGGCTCACGTAGTAGTAGCTCGGGAGGCATCGCCCTATCAAAACTCCGAAACTGACGAAGACCGTCAGGAGGCAAGACGTGGATCGCCGGCCGGTAGGTCGCCGGGTCGAATGGGCGGACGCTCAAAGGAAGGAGCTCGGCCCCGGGATCCATCTCGTGATCCGGGGGAGTCCCACCCTGTGGAATGTCGTCGGCCATGTCCAAATGATGAGAAAATAACCGGAAGGAGGAAAACCGGATGAAAACGTGGAAAGTCAACCGAAAGTCAACCCCGGGAGGTTGGAAAATGGCCGGAAAAGCCGGAATATGAAAAGTGAGGGAAGATCGAGAGAAACTCGAGGGGAACAAACCCCGAAAAGCGGAAATAGTGAAGGACGCACCAAAATGAAGAAATATTCGGATGAAAATGTTTGAAACGCGAAGATATACGCGAATCGAACGACGAAACGGGCGTGAAACACGAGAAAACGAAGAAAGGAGGAGAGGAAAATGCCCTAGAGAGAGAGGGGATAGATTTTCGGCTAAGGAGAATAAGGAAAATAGGGTTAGAAACCCTATTTTAAAAGACCCAAGGCGAAAAGTCAAAATTGCCCCGATTCAGGCACTTTTGGCCGGTCGGCTACATTTTTGGCCGGCGGGCCAAATGTTTGGTCGGTGATGTTTTTCTGTGGCCGGTGGATGGCCGGTGGCTTCCCCATGTGGCCGGTGAGCTTCCTACAACCTTGTTTGGGTCAGATCTGTAGTTTGGGGCTTTTATCGCTCAAGATAGTGCAAGAACAGTGCATTTCCGAAGCTAAACCGGCCTCCGTTTTGACCTCAGATTGTGTCTTCTGTGCGTGGCACTCAAATATGTGCAAGGCGTATCCTTTTTGGTATCCTTTTGTCTTTTACGAGATTCAAAAGTTGCCCCATGCACATTTCAATTCAATCGTGTTGTTTAGCGCACTGCATTGTTTTGTGCATTCCACCTCTATCGCACTCGCGTTGTCTAACGTTGTCTAAGCGCATCGCGCTATGTTGCACATCTCATTGCATTTTGCATACATGTTATCGCGCTATTCTGCGGATCACACTGCCCTACACGCGCCACGGTCTGGCGAGACCTTAAACCCGCTTGGTCTGGCGAGACCTTAAAACCGCCTGGTTGCATTGTCATGCATTTCAAACTCACATGCATTGTCATGCATTTCAAAGTCACGCATTGTCACGCATACATTTTGCATCCTGGTCTAGGAGACCTTAAATCCTCTAAAGGTGCAATTCCTTTGGTGTTTGTCGTGCCCGAACGATTTCCGGTGGTCTGGTATAGCCACCTGCCTGTGTTTGCGGTGAGTTCCTAGGAGACCAACTGAGACGGTGGAAACTAGAGTTCGAACGGCTTATGCCTAGAACGCAAAGGTTCGGGAGTTCCGAGACGAAAGTCTGGTTTAAATACCCAGGGGTGTATCCTCGGCTTGAAATCTGTATGGAAGCCCCATAGGTTGAGGCAGCATATGTTTGCGCCTCAGTTCTGGATACTGAACCAACCTAGTATATCGCCCTGTTGGGAGAATAGGGAAAACCGTAATCATAGCCATTGCATCAACACTGCATTGTCATGCATCCATTGTAGATAGTGCATTGTCATGCATACATGGTAAATATTGCATTGTCATGCATCATAAAAAATAAGCATGCATTGTCATGCATTTCCACTATAAATATTGTATTTACATTCCATTGCATATTGTAGATATTATATTGTAGATTGCATGCATTCACTGCATCACCTTCCATCTATGGCTTGCGCCTTTTCATGATTGAGCTTGGTCTGGTATGTGCCCATACTTTTCACGACGAAACATAGTTCAGTAGACCGTTCTATGTTAGCCGCGGCTTGTATGCGTACATGCCTTTCCTGGGCAAGATTTGGTTTGGCCCGCGCGCCATATCCATTGTATCCACACCCATTCCATTGCATATTTGTAAATATCGCATTGTAGCTTGCATGGATTCACTGCATCACCCCCTCCATCTACGGCTTGCACCTTTCCTTGTTGAGCTTGGTTTGGTATGTGCTCATATTTTCACGTTGAAGCACAGTTCTGCATGTGTACGCGCATATTCCTTGATGAACTTGGTTTAAGGGTAGCGGCACCTTTTCTGTGTTAGACATGGCTTGTATGTGTACATGTCTTTCCTAGGCAAGATTTGGTTTGGCTGCATGCCATATCCATTGTATATATTACATTGTAGTGTAATTTTGCATCCGGCATTAGGATCATTGTCCTTTCCCCAGCGGGTCGTTTCCCCACTTATGTCATCCCCCCCCCCCCCCAATACTTGTTCTTGTGTCCGTCTACATTACTCATAGTTCAGTTGACCGTTCTATGGTAGACAAACCTGTTACCTCCATCAATCTATTTGACATACGTGTGGTTTCGAACCGCTCATGATTGGATCATGATTCAATTGCTTTGCATATAGTTTGCATTGTCTTAATTGCATTGCATTTTCACTTGCATTGTTTATACATAGTTTTGTGTATATTGCATATCATTTTGCATTCATTTTTGCATTGTCATGCATACTGCTAACCAATAACATCGTACCTGTTAAGTTGTTTTCTTTGCAGGCACGATATTGTATGTACGGTTCATTTGCGACTAGTGGAACCAGACGAACCGGACAGGTATTGTATACTCCGCGTGAGACGTATCGAGAATCGCATAATTCTCTTACATCATTTCTGCATTGTAGTGTAGTTTGGTGTATGCTAGCTTAAAACTGTTGCATGTGTGCTTCGTTATAGCTTTCTTTGCATGATCATAAGTTTATGCTCGGCTTTGTGCATTGTCTTGCATTTTGCCTCTGCCTTCGGGCGCATATCTTGTTTGTCTTGCATGTTTGTCTAAGTCTTCGGGCCTTGTCAAAAATGGGTCGTCTCTGGGCTTTGACATTCACTCCCGTCATTGTTATGACTTTCGAGTTCTGTCAAAGAGGGGGCAACTGTAGACACCCCATTTTTGACCGTCCTCAAGACTTGGACGTCACTGATTGAACACTCAGTGATTATCCATGTTGGTGTTCGTCTTGAGTTCCCGGAGGTTTCGGCTATGCGCCTTGCCTCAGGATCTCTCGACTCGACTGTTTTGTGTCTGGTTTTGCACCAAACACTTGTGTTTTGCCTTTGAGAGGCAGGGTAGGGCTTGTAGACCATCCCCACCCATCACCGGCCAGGGCTTGAGGCCACCGGCTGTGTTTTGTGGCCACCGACCAAATGTTTGGCCGGCCGGCACTATAGATGGCCGGCCGGCTATCTTTTTGGTCAATTGCACTTTTGGCCGGCTGACTACTGTGCATCTGCTTTTGCAGATATTTTGGCACAGCTGGATTGCACTTGGCTCCCCTCCATATCCCTCTCTTTAGAAGCTTGTCTTGTAAGCTTACAAGACTAAAGCTCTATAAAAGAGAGCTTCTTCTCTTTTGGTTAGGGTTAGACAAAGGTTAGACATCTTAGACAACACATTTTTAGGGTTTGAGTTCTAGGGTTAGGGTTTGCTCATCTCCCATCTCTATATCTCTCTCTTGTGTGTGTTTAGGCTTAGATTTGCACACAAACACACACTATCACACCTTTTCTTGGAGCTGAGGCCCTTGAGGGTTGTTTTTAGAGTTTTGGAGCTGGTTTGGAGCTCAAGAAGCTGCTGGAGCTTCATTTGTGAAAGAGGTCTAGCAAGGGTAATCACTTTTCCCTTTTATTCTCCATTTTTGCACACTACTTTTACCTATCTTACAACTGTTTTTTTGGCTTCGCATATAATACATAAAAGTTCTGTTTTTAAGGCCTCTAAATAGTTTGTTAAGAGTGCCTTAAGCTTTGGGGTTGTTTGACCCCTCTTAAGCCTTGTTTGGCCCTTGTTTTGTGCCATTTTGTGTGAGCTCCGGGACCATAGTGTTTGGACCTCCTCACCACTGAAATCTTGAGGGATTTCAGAGCGTGAAGATGGTGCCTTGAGGTCCCAAGAAGGAGAGGGCCACCCCCTCTCCATGTTGTCCTTGAAATGGACCATTTTTGCCTCTTAAGGGAGCATCTAGTTTAAGTGTTGTGTTGACCATGCCTTGACTGATATTTATGCTTATTTTGCCATGAAATAGCATTGTGTTGAGTTGGTTTTGGTACACCATGCTTGCTTAGCATACATGCCTTGTAATGCCATTTTGTTGCCTTAATATGCCTTAGGTTGTAAACCCTTGTTCTAGCATATTTTAGGCCTAGCTTTGTGAAGCTTTAGTGCATGTTTTTGTATGCTTTAGCTCTGTTTTAAATTGCTTGAGTCATACTTGCCATGTATTACATAGCTCCTTTGCATTTTTGGTTTGTTAGCCGTAAGTTTTGGACCTTTATTGCATGCTTAGCCTATCTTGTTTGCTTGGTTTGACACCATCTTAACATGATTCCAGAGCTTACATTGCATGTCATTAGTCCATGCTTAGCCTCTTTTAAATGTGCTTAAAAGTTGCCTTTGTTTGCTTAAGTATAGGCCCATTAACATATGCATGTGTGTATGTGTGTTTGGTCCCATTTCTTGAGTTTTTGGCCACTGTTTTAGGCCTAGTCAAAGTTGCCTAATTTAGTTTAAGTCCATCCCTTTGTTTGTTGCATGCTCTCCTTGTATGTTGTAGCATATTGGGGAGTTGTTGCATGTTTGAAATCACATGATTGAATGAAGTCACATGTTGGCTTACATGCTTGAATGCCTACATTAGCCTTGCACACTTGTTAGTTGCATTGCTCTATGCCTTGCATATCTTGCATGCTCATTTGCATTGCCATATTGCATGCCTAGTTAACATACTTAGGTTGCATGGCATTGGCATGCATGCTTAGCCTCTTGACTATCCATGATAGAGGTTAAGTCCCCCTTTAGCTTGATTATGTGCATTGCATTACATATCAAATGTGCACACTTGGTTTCTTGGGCCATCATGCGTGGAAATGCGTGATTGGTGGGTCCGAGAACCAAGGTTCATGTCCCTTTGAGTCATAAACATGATAAGGGATATGATTGGTGCATACATTGCTTGAAATGCATTGCCATGCCAAGTCTTGTCCTCTGCTACTGTCAAACCAGATTCTGCAGGAACTTTTGTCCGACCGGCCACATTTAGTGCCGACCGGCCACCATTGTTGGCCGATGGATCAAAGTGATGGCCGGTAACCATTCTGCATGGCCGGTGGGTGTTCTCCCTTCAGCCGGCGGTGTTTCCCAGCATCCATAGAGTAAACCCTGAGGCTTTGGCAGTCATCAGAGGAGCAGAGCAGGGAAAACAGAGGGCATCTTGTGCATGGTGGCGGATTTCCGAGCAAAACCGAGCGCGCACTGCATTGGGCTTTCATCCCCGGACTGTTCATTGCTTAAATTAGATTAATTAATTTGCTTAATTAATTTAGTTGTCTGTAATAATTAGATAGGGCAATTAATTATTTATTCGGTTTTGTATTATTATTCGGCCCCTCCGAGCGAGGGCGAATTTGTAATAAGTGTGGGTGAGTGTGTGTATGTCTTCCAACCCCCATCTCTTTCTCCCTTTTACTTACCTACTTTGATGGTTAGTACTAGGTCATGTTTAATTTAGCATACTTTATGCTATGCATGCGTGCATCATTCATCAGTCTTGCATGCACCGGGCTCGGCGCATCATGCTAATTGCATCGTATTTCAAACCCAACTTGAATACATGCTACTTGCGCATTTCACATGCCATCCTTAGGATAGCCGAGGCCTATTCTAGTGACATTTTGTATGCGATGCATTAGGCACTTAACATGGACTTGGATCATGTATTGATTGCTAACACGTTCTTGTTTTGGCATGGAGTACTAGGTAAGCTTTTATGCTTTAGCATATCGCATGCGTGTGAATGTTAACATGACAGTCATGCTTACCATGTGGCTAGATGCTTATGTGTTATAAACTGCCTGAATGCCTGTGGGTGAAGGTTGGATTGTTTGAGTTGGAACAGCTCGTTGAAATTCGTTGTTTTAGCCTACTTGCGAGTAGCAAATCTTAAAACATTTCCAAACAAACGGATATGCAATGTTTTGTTCCAAATTAGACGATCTAGTCTATACTTGTTTTGCTGTGCGCATAACGTAGTAAATCTAGGCTAATAACCGGAATAAGAACACATAACGTTTTCAAATCGGATATCACGGTTAGTAGAGACCGGTCTTCAGACCGGGCGAGAGGGGGTGCTCATAGCTGACCTTCCCCGATCATACCCAAGTTCCCGAGCCGAGGCAACTTTGGTGATGACGGGACACGTGGCCTTTGGCATCGAGTCAGGGTTTCCTAAATTTCCCCATTAAAAAATATTTTAGGTGGCGACTCTGTATCTGGCAAAGCAGTCCATGTTTGGCACTTTCTTTCAAAAATCTGTTTTCTCAAAACGATTTGCCGGATTTGGACTCTTTGGTTCAAGAGTAAGAACCGACAACAAAAGGGAGTCCGAACTGTAGCAAGGTCCCCCGCGGGACGTGTTACAATACTTATGAGTGTTTAAATTTTAGTAATATTGACATGCTAATTATTTTTTAATTTTCTAGTATAATCAACTTGGTTCAATATTTTTTACATTCTAGTTTACTTCGCATGCTCATTAGATTCTAGATTTGTAGGATAATATGTATGTTCTAATCTTTCCTAGATTTTAGTTTATGTTTCTAGAATTATTTACATGATCGTATTTTTAAAATAATTTGCATGTTAATTGCTAGAAACATTCACATGTTTATTACCTGGTTATTGTTTTTTAAAAATTTCATACAACTCTTGTCTATTAAATTTTTAATTTAAGTATTTGGAGTTATAAAGTTTTTGTAACTTGTCTATATTTATTTACATGTTTATTGTGTAAATTAAATTTTAAATTAATTTTGGACTTTTAAGTTTTATGTGTGTAACTTGAATAGCATTTTAATTTTTTACTTAATTTTGTTATTCATTTATTACTTTTACAGTTTTTCCAATTCTTTGTTTTGTATTTTGTTGTGTTTTTGTGCTAACCTTCTTTGCATGAATAGCTATGTGAAAGGGAAAAATACAAATCCAAATGAAATTTGGGCTTGCAATAATAAAAAAACAAAAAAAATGGACTGCTAACTTTTTGTTGAACAAAAATACCTAAGCGCGATGAGAGATTTTTGGACACAAAGAATCCGATTTTGATTGGTTTACATTTATTTATATTTGAAGTAATATTTTTTTGCTTGTGTTTAGTAGTGGTTAATTACCTAAGTTTTAAGCAAGTTTGTTTGCTTGTGATGTTGGAGCATTTATTTGCTTGTAATTGTTGTTAGCAATTTTTTCATTGCATGTAAGCTTGAAACTCGATTTGTTTTAACCTAATTTATCTCGTAAAAAACTTAATTCTTTAAATTGTTTCCCATGGATTAAGAGTCAACATACTCTTGAAAGTTTTGTCTAAGATTAACTGGGTTTTAAGTGGGACCGGTGTGACCCCTTAAGTCTTCCTGGAAACATTCCTGACCACATTCGATTATAAGTTAAGTGGTGAGACTAGTTTTGAATTAAATTTTTAATTTTGGGATTTTCTAGTATTAAGTTTAATTTCTAGAAATACAAAATAGTGAAATTCTATTGTATTTTTCAGAAATGGCAACTGTTACTGATACTGCTGTTGCTGCTGATGTTGGTGGGGATCAGAACCCCGGGGCAACTAGTATGCCAACCCCTACTATTGTAACCTTTGTGGTCAACTCGGTTGTTGTAGCCTATGTAGTCAACCCTATTGCTACTTCTGCTGTTCCGAGAGGCCTGCTCAACCATCATGATCACCCAGTGAAGTTCACTGGAGTGAATTTGTGACACTCCAAATGTTCAATTAATTTAACATCACGTTAATATAAAATTGTAGACGCATGTGATTCAAAGAGTTAGATGGTATTAAAGTTTAGAGAATAAAAACATATAAATATATATATATATAATAGTATATTTTTCTAAATAATTATTCACATTATCTTAAATTTCATAGTCTGTATATTTTTATACTAAAAAAAAAATTTATTTCAAAAAATAATTTTAACTTTATATTATTATTCGATATTATTTTCTGAGTATTGTAATATTTTTATTATATTTTTCCTGGACCAAAATATACTGAAACAAAACATTTTCTCTACAACCATGATGCGTACCCCTAAGCTGTCTTGTCGCCCACGCCTTCTTCGCTGTATATATAGATGTGCTAATCAGTTTGAGCCTCATCATCTTTCTCTCCAAACTCTCTTATTCTCTCTCGGCTCTCTAAGTGTTTTTTTATATATAAAACATTGAGTTTAGGTAGGAGTATTTAGTGGGTCGCAGTGAACGAAAGGTAAAAAGTTGGAATTAACATTAAGATGAGTTATATTATACCTTGAGTCACCATAATATATTTTACATATGTTTTGAGTTACTATAATTTATTTTACGCCATTTTTGTTTTATAAATTATATTAATATTTCGATTACATTGATTATTTTCTGAACTCTCCTTACTTAAATTGAAACCCATAAATATGTTGGTTTAAATTTTAGAAATTATTTGACAATGATTTTATAAATAATTATGTTTTGTAAGTACCACCATGGGAGTCTCATGCCTTGGGAGATTTAAATAACCATTGGCCTTTGTTTGGCCACTTTGTGATCATCTGTTTAGCCACTTTGTGATTCTCTGTTTGTCATGGATCCATTGGCCACTATTCTGTTTGTCACACCAGTGACCACTATTCTGTTAATTTTGCTACTTAAATGATTATTTGTTCAGACTAAGTTATTTTAAATATTTTAGTTTAAATAACTATCCATGGTTATTTTGTGGCCCATATACTCTTGGTATAATATTTCTTATTCTGTTGTGTGCTTATAGTTACTACCCCTTTTAGGTGAGGAGATTTAGCGGGATTAAGATTGGGAATAAATCGCAGTGTTTTTTTATTTTTACTGGCTGTAATTCTAATCAGACTCTTGTAATAAAATAAAGCCCAAAAGAATATTTTCCTTTTTAATAAACTTTTTGGTACCCATTTATTTTATTTTACTTTATCCTCTTGCACTATTAATATAGAAATTTTAGAATTAATTTATCCGCTTATGCTACTACTACTACAGAAATTTTAGAATTATTTTATTTTTATTGTCTTATTGCGCACCGAACCTTTGGGTACTGAGTTTGGGTTGTGACAGAATTTCAAGAGGTAACAGCAAAAGATGCTATTCTTCCTGACTACTCTAAGCCTTGCAAGGTTTTTGAGTGAGGATCCACCAGTCGTAGAAGAGAATGAGCAAGAAGCTCATGGCTCTAGATGCTTGGAAGAATTCAAACTTCCTTTGCCGGAACTATGTTCTGAATGGCTTGGCAGATTCACTTTTCAATGTGCTTTATGCCAAGAAGTCGGCAAAGGAGCGGTGGGATGCTTTGGACAAGAAGTATAAGATCGAGGATGCTGGGGCAAAGAAATTTTTCATTGGCCGGTTTCTGGACTTCAAAATGGTTGACTCAAAGACCGTCATTAGTCAAGTCCAAGATTTCCAAGTAGTTCTGCGTGAGATTCATGCAAAGGGAATGTTCTTGAGTAAATCATTCCAGGAAGCTACACTAATTGAGAAGCTGCCTAATGGCTAGGAAGACTTCAAGAACTACTTGGAGCACAAGCGAAAGGAGATGACAGTTAAAGAGCTCGTTGTCAGGCTCCGTATTGAGAAAGATAACAAGAAGAAAGAGAGGAGTACCTCCACTGTGAAAACACATGTGGTTGAGCATGACCAGTCATTGGGGGTGAAGAAGAAGCCACCAACAAACAAAACCTCAAAGCTAGGGGCAAAAGGTGATGTCCCCAAAAGGCCGGTCTATAAAGTCGTAGGAGCCTATTTTTAAGTTCAATGGAAAGTGCTTCAACTGTGGAAGTGATGGGCATTAGGCGGTTGATTTCCGCGAGAAGAAGAAACCTTACAATAAGTACCCTCTATAGAACAAGAGCCATGCCCACATGGCTGAAATAGAGGATCTGTCACAAGATGTGGACGATATGCATCTGTCAGCTGTCGGTCTCAGAGGTGAACATGTTGGGGTCCAACCTGAAGGAATAGTGAGTGGACACTGGGGCCACTTTCCACTTCTGTGCGAAGAAGAAGATGTTTACAACTTTTGAACTGGTTTCAAACAGTGATAAGTTGTTCATGGAGAATTCTACGACCTCAACTGTTGAGGAAAAGGGCAAGGTGGTCCTGAAGGTGACTTCAATGAAAGAGCTGACTCTGAACGATATCCTGTTTGTGCTGGATATTCGTAAGAACCTTGTCTCGGGGTCTCTCCTAAGCAAGCATGGCTTCTGTATGGTGTTTGAGTCTGATAAGGTTGTGTTGACTAAGAGCGGGGTCTATGTGGGAAAGTGATATATGTCGAGCGGTATGTTTAAGCTCAATGTAATGACTATTATCCCAAAAATGAATAAAAAAATCCTCTTCTTCTGTTTATATGCTTGAGTTCCTTGAATTGTGGCATGGTAGACTGGGTCATGTGAATTTTGACTCTTTGTGTAGATTAATCAAGTTAGATCACATACCATCTTCCAAGATTAATTCAAATTACAAGTGTGAAACTTGTATAGAAGCAAAATTGGCTAGGACTTCATTTCATTCTATTGAAAAAAGTACCGAGCCTTTAGATTTAGGGCATAATGATGTATGTGACTTGAAAGTCGTACAATCACATGGTGGCAAATGAGTACTTCATCACGTTTGTTGATAATTGTACTAAATACTGTTGTGTGTATTTGCTTAAAAGCAAAGATGAAGCGATTGATAAGTTTATTCTTTTCAAGAATGAAGTTGAGAATCAACTAAGTCAAAATATCAAGGCGTTAAGAAGTGATCGTGGTAGAGAATATGAATCACCGTTTATTGAGATTTGTGCTCAATCTGGAATTATCCACCAAATTATAGCGCCTTATTCCCCTCAGTCAAATGGTGTTGTTGAACGAAAAAATAGGATATTAAAAGAAATGATGAATGCAATGTTGACAAGTTCTAGGTTGCCACAGAACTTGTGGAGGGAAACAATTCTCTCCACAAATTACATTACAAATAGAATACATTGGAAGAAAGTAGACAAAGCTCCATATGAATTACGAAAAGGCCGCAAGCGTTCTTATAATTTCCTACGAATGTGGGGGTGTCTTGCAAAAGTGGCAGTACCTACATCCAAGCGGGTTAGGATAAGACCGAAAACTGTGGATTGTATATTCATTGGTTATGTACAGAATAGTAGTGCATATTAGGAGTGGTTGCGGTGTGGTTTTGGATGGTTTGCGGATCAGTTTGGACCCCCCCACATGTATGCAGTTTAGGAAAAATTCAATCATCAATAGCTTGAAAGTGCGGGTTGCGATTTGTGCGGATAGGGCTCACGGATGTACGGGCGGGTTGCGGTTTGTGCGGATAGGGCTCACGGATGTACAAGCAGTTTGCGGATTGGACCTTTTTCTTTAAAAATTTATTTTGGAGCCTTTTTTTTCCCATTTTGTAAATATTTATTTTGGGTCCTTTTCCCCCCATTTTCGAAAATGCTCCAACATTAATAATTAATGAATTAAAACTCATAAAATTAAAAACACAACAAAATCAATTTCTAATACAAACAAATCATTCAAAATCCTAAACTTTTAAATCAAGTCACAAACTAACATACGCACATCTTTCAAAATCCTAAACTAGATCATCAATCTCATTCACTGTCTACTACCCAACAATACAATTAAAGTAAAATCATTCAAAATCCTAAGCTTACCTAAAAGCAATTCTTCATTAACTTTTACATTCATCCAAAATGCAATAATAAAATAACAACAGTCCAAGTTTTATTTATTTATCTATTTATTTATTTTTAAAAAAAGTCTAAGTGTAGGAGGGTTATTGTGGGTGCAGGTTAAACCAGTAACCCGCCTGCAACCCGCAATCATGCCATATTCCAAACCGTATACGCCCCGTATGATGTTTGCGAAATCGCCCATTTATATGTGGATCGGTTCGGGTTGGGCGGATTGTGTGGTTTAGATAACCCTATACGCAGTCCTAGTGCATATAGGTTTCTTGTTCACAAGTCTGATATTTCAAATATACACAAGAATACCATAATGGAGTTAAGGAATGCGTCTTTCTTTGAGGACGTATTTCCTTACCGAACCTGAGGAGAGGATCAAAGTTCTGAGAAGGAACTTCAAAATGATCAAGATGAGGAAGTAGATGAGCTAAGAAGGAGTAAGAGGAATAGGACTCCCAAGTCCTTTGGCCTAAACTTCTTGACTTATATGTTAGAGGGAGAACCTCAAACTTTTCATGAAGTTATGACTTCACCTAAAAGTCCCTTATGGAAAGAAGCAATTAAGAGTAAAATTGACTCTATCTTATAGAATCATACTTGGGAGTTGGTTGATCTACCCCCAAGCAGTAAGGCCTTAGGGAGTAAGTGGATTTTTAGAAAAAAGATGAAATCGGACAGGTCAATTGATAAGTATAAAGCTAGGTTAGTTATCAAAGGATACATGTACCGAGAAAGCCTGGATTACTTTGATACATATTCACCTGTGACAAGGATTACATCCATTCGCATGGTGATTATGATAGCCGTTTTACGTGGTCTAGAGATACATCAAATGGATGTAAAGACAGTTTTCTTAAATGGAGATTTAGATGAAGAAATCTACATGGAGCAACCCGAGGGGTTTTCAGCTCTACGGAAAAATAAGAAAGTATGTAAGCTTGTCAAGTTATTATATGGTTTGAAGCATGCTCCTAAGTAATGGCATGAGAAATTTGACAATGCTATGATGTCAAATGGGTTTAAAATCAATGAGAGTGACAAATGCGTATATGTCAAAGACACAGACAGAGGCTATATCATTTTATGTCAATACGTTGATGACATACACATTGTTGGTAGTAATGATGAAATGATTAGAACTACAAAGATTTTGTTAAATTCTAAGTTAGACATGAAAGATATAGGCCTTGCAAATGCCATTCTAAGTATTAAGATTACCAGAGCATCTGGTGGTACTTTCTTAATCTCATTATGTTGATAATATACTTGAGAAATTTGGGAAATCAGATACAAGTGTGTCTAGGACACCAGTAGACTTGAGTCTACATTTGACCAAGAATAATGGTGAGAGTGTCTCTCACCTAGAATATTTGATGAGTTGTACAAGGCTGGATATAGCCTACACTATTAGCAGGCTTAGTAGATACACGAGTAATCTAAATGTTACTCATTGGAGGGGCATTATGCGATTGTTACATTATCTACGCTACACCTGAGATTATGGGCTGCATTATACCAAATACCTAGCGGTACTAGAAGGGTATAGTGATACTAATTGGATATTTGATTTAAAGGACTCCAAATCCACTGGTGGTTATGTGTTTACCCTCGGAGGGGCAGCCGTGTCTTGCAAATCTTCTAAGCAAACGTGTATATCAAGATCAGCGATGGAATTTGAGTTTATTACTTTGGATAAAACAATTGAAGAAGCTGAATGACTTCACCAGTTTGTTAAGGATATTCCACGTTAGTAGAAATCTGTGTCTGCTATCTATATTAATTGTGATGGCTAATCGGCAATTGGACTGGCACAAAGTAATATGTATAATGGAAATTCTAGACATATCTCGTAGACATAGTTCCATACAACAACTATTCTCTAATGGAGTTGTCTCTCTAGACTATGTAAAGTCTAAGGACAACATTGCGGATCCGCTAACCAAAGGGTTAACTCCAAAGTTAGTAGAAACGTCATCAAGAGGAATAGGGTTAAGGCCTTTAATAATGTTACCGGAACAGAAAACCCAACCTAGTTGACTGAAGATTCCAAGATCTAGGTTCAAAGGGACAATCTAACTTCGTGTAATAGGCGAGTCACTGAAGAGGTAAATCCTCTTGCCCATTCTTTTGTACAATGATACCCTATGGAGGTAGAAGGTTAAGCTAATACTTTTAATGACCAAAGTGATATGAATAATCAACCATGGTATAATGAGAGACCTTATATAGGTCACGTATGTGAAAGCGAAGTGAGGCCGCTTCTTTAAGAATTGGTAAGGCCGAATTCTTTAAAAACACTCATTGAACCAGACTAGTGTTCCAAGGCCATACCGGACACACCAATGAGAACAAGAACAATGGTTGGACTAACTCCTGTGTGAGGTCTATTGTTTCAGTTTACACAAACGGCAGAACAATTCAAAACATCACATTCACGGGTCAGCTAGTAAATTTGATAGGCTTTCGCTACGAAAGGTTCAAGGCCAACAACTACCTTTTCTGATGTAGGGTTAGTTTGTGTACTCTCTCTCCAAGTCTTTGTTATAAATGTTTTTCGTTTTCTTTATTTGGTCAATTTTTTATTCATGTGGGGGATTGTTGGAAAAAATGGTTTTATGGTGACTTTAATGTGAAATTAAAGTAGGTCCCAACCATTGGTTGAGGTGAAAGTAAATGGGTTTAGATTATTTGTAACAAAATTTTTACACCAAAAAAAGAATGAGGCAAAACCATTAAAAATTAAATGAGAAATTGTCTCATAAAGTTAGCCTTATGAATGAGGTATTGGGAATTGTGTATAACTACCAATCCCACATTGATTGTAGAGAAAAGCTTTGATGAGTATTTAAACCTCAAGATTTTGATAAAGGCATAAGCCCTTTGGGGCATCCAAATTTCCGAAAGAAGGAAGTTATGGATACTTCAATGATGGGCTTGGGCCAAAGCTATGGTCTAAGTTGGTTATGGAAAAATTGCCACACGGTTCAGGTCCGTAGTCTGTGATCCGTGGGTCATGGGTCATGGATCTTGGGCTTAGGCTTGAGGCTTGCTGGAATGGGTTAGGTTTGGACTGGGCCAAATTGGTGGCCCATCTACCTAACCTTTTTGGGCCAAGTTTGTTAAGTGGCTGCAGATATGTATATACACACATGTATATATTGTGTGTAACTCACACACTGAGTCCCCATTAGTTTTGTGCATTATTCGTGATTACTCCAGTAGTTTTGCAGGAGTAATGTGCTGCATTGGTTACTAGCCTTCATGGTTTGAGGCTCTTCCTCTCCCCCCCTCCCCCCACATGGTGTATAAATAGAGATCAGCTTCTTTGGTTGTCAATACAGAATTTTTTGCCTTCATATTGTATAGTTAGTCTACCCATATATTTTCCTTCCTGTGTGAGAGAGTACTACCACTGTCAGTTTGTTGGAGCTAAACAAAAGGTGTTTCTACGTTAGAGGGTCTAGACCGTCGTATCCTGAGAGACATATGCCGATACACCTACAGTACTCATGGTGAGGCGGCGATTTTTTTTTAAGGAGACCGGGATACCACACAGGTTTCGATTTGCTTAGTTTAACTATTTTATTACTGTATTTCATTTTGTTAAAAATTTTTTGTTCATCAAAATGTAATCTCTAGCATGAGTTAAATTATGAGTTCTTATTGTGTAAATCAATTTAATTAAATTTGAATCTAGTTTATTTTATTTAGATTACACAATTTGGACAACAAGACTAGACGGTCCAGTCCGATGAAGGACAGGAGACGGTCCAATCCCAAATAATTTTTTTTTTTTTGTTTTTAGAAAAAAAAAAATAGTTTCTTTAACTAGGTTTTATATTATCGTTTGGCCTAAATCTTCATCTACAAATCTAAAAGTACAATCATTTAAATACATCAGTTCCCTTTTAATTTTAACTTTATTTACATATTTGAATTTAGTCATCGAAATGTAAAAATAAATCCAAGACCAAATCATGATGATAATTTTTTTTTTTTTTAAATTTCTACATTTATTTTAATATTTTTATAGAAATAAATTAAATGTCAAATCATGTGTTTGTCAGTTATCGACAACTTTTTCAAATAGAGAAATTTAATCTAACATCCCTTTCTACCTTTTAGTAATGGAAGAGGTCCACAATATTCTTTTTTGTAACCTAAGGTCTCCCACCTACACTCATATATCACACCCACTCTCTCCTCTCTCCTCCAAATGCATCATCACATTTCATCACCCATACCATTAATCAATCAAGATGGGTGAGAGAAAGAAAGAAACACCATCAGTGGGGGTGATTTTCTGTGCTCTGTTATTGACTGTAACGTTTCAAGTTTGTTTCTCAACTGCCAAATAGCTTCAAAGTAACATGACACGGCAGACCCAATTGCCCAATCGTTTTCAATCCTCCTTGGTTTTTCCTATTCAAGGAGATGTCTATCGAAATGGGTATGTGTTGCTCAATCATTTTGAGTTTCATTCAATACGTTTAGTTGAATTTGTGTGATTTATGTACATAAACATTGTATAATCTTTATATAGATTTTGTGTTTGGTAATTAATTCAATTGTTAAGGATTTCTAGGATTGTTTGTCTGGAATAGCTTCTTTTTTTTCCTCATCATTTTGTCTATATATATTGTTTTCTTAATTTCCTAGAAAATTTTATGACCCATTTGATCCATATATAAATTATTTTGTGTAAACACCACATTTTTGACCGTCCTCAAGACTTGGACATCATCACTTGAATACTCGATGATTATCCATGGTTGTGTTCGTTTTGAACGCCCGAAGTTCTTGGCAGAGTGTCTTGCCTTTGAGCCTTTGAAACTTGTCTGTTTTGTACTTGGTTGTGGACCAAATGCTTGCTTCTTTGCTTTCGAATGAGAGGGTGGCCTACCGGCCATCCCTATAATCCATCAGCCAAGATTTATTCCCATCGGCCATCAGTGGTGGCCGGTCGGCCATTAATGATGGCTGACAGCCATTTTTTTTCCTTTTTCAGATATTTTATGTGCCAACTGTGCCAGCTGTTGGTCACTGAAGCCATCCTCCATACACGTGTATGGAGGGATAGAAACAAGCTTTATGCTTCCATTTTCTATATAAGGGGAGGTCTCTCCCCCCTTTTGAGGGGTTACAAAATTTTAGAGCTGAAATTTCTCTCTCTCTCTCTCTCTATATATATATATATTGTGCTTGAAAGTGAGTCTTCTCTAGAATTTTGCATACAACCCCTTGATCAAACATCCCTATCTTGAAGCTGAGGATCCCTAAGGCTTGTTTGGAGCTCCTAAAGCTGTTTTTAGCTCAGAAGAAGACTTGTTTTGCTATTGTGCTTCAAGGGTAAGGATTTACCCCTTTTTAAGCCTTGTTTTAATTAAGTGCTTAGCCATCTCTTTAAGCTATTTTGACCTGGTTTTTCAACCACAAAAAAATCTGATTTTAAGGTTCTAAAATGGTAGTTTAAGCTTTATTTGGTTAGGAGGTGGTTTCCTCCATTTGCTCTTTGGCTTGTAAAGCCTTTTGAGCCTTCTTTTAAGAGCATTTGAGTACATCTTTTTTGGCCTTAAAACCACTGAATTCCAGAGGAATTTCAGTGGTAGAAAGTTTGTTTTAAGGTCCAAAATGGGAGGGGATGGTCTCCCCTCCTTGTCTCTCTATGCCATGCCTTGTTAGCACTACAAAGTAGCATCTTTTTATGACTTATGTTAGCTTAGTTCAAGCATGTTTTTGGTTATATTTTAACATGTTTAAACTCTGTTCTTGGCTGGTTTAGTCACTGGTTGCTTGCATCTTGCACTTGTAGTATAATTTTGCTTAGTAGCCTAACATGTTTGATGATTTAGCCTATTATTATAGCTTGTGTTAGCTTAACTCCAGCACATTTTTGCTACTAATTTAGCATGATTAAGCTCTGTTTTGAGTGGTCTTGGACATATGTGCTTTGCTTTGTATAGCTATAGTGTAGTTGGCTTTCACTAGCTTTGTGATTCAAAGCTCCTAACATGCTTTACTTGTGATGTTTGCATGCCATAGTATCATTTAGCATGTAATTTCAGTGCATATATCACTGTCACACTCTCACATATATCACTTTTTCTTTTGCTTCTGAGAGTTGTGCTTTGTGTCTTGCTTGCGAGCCAACATGGCGCGCATGATTTTATAGCTTTTTGTGCTCCAATTCCAACATGATTTGGCCACTATTCTGGCATGTTTAAGCTCTGTTCGGAGCTGGTCTGATCATTTGAGCATTGTATTGCATGCCTCCTAGTGTTGTGCCCTTCACTAGTTTCAATGTTTTTGGCTCTTAACATGTTGTACATGAGTTGTTTGCAAGTTGTAGTCTTATTTTGCATGCTATTTCAGCACTAAAATTCTGCAACCTCCCTCCAGTCTTCATTTTTCCTTTTGTTTTGAGGGTTGTTTGGCCTTAAGTTTGTGTTTAAGCATGAGGTACGGTTTGTGCTCAAATGGCTTTAACCCTCTTTTGAGGGTTCCTCCTAGTCAAAGGTATAATCCCTCTCATGTCCTAAACCACCCTTTTGGTTGACCCCTCTCATAGAGGACTATCACATTGGACTTAACCGGTTAAGGGATTAATTGGTAAGCTAAAATGTGTAAACAAAAATGAGCCAAGTAAAACATGACTAAGATAAGCATGTTTTTTTGCATTGCATGTGTTTGGATCTGACGTTAATCAAAACACAAGAAATGTGGGACGTTTCATACTTAAAGTGATGAAACGTGTCATGCTTCTTGGTCGTCGTCCCCCTTGATTGTGCATGATAGGGTGGAGGCCTTTCGAGTCGTATGTGTGCATTCATTAATCTTGTATAAGCTTGATTCTTTGGCCACCATGCATTGGAAATGCTTGGTTGGTGGCTTAAAAGCCAAGTGCCACACTGCTTTGAGCTTGAGACGTGATAAGGAAGGTGGCAGTACATACATTTCCTTGTAAATACACTGCCATGCCTCTGTTTGCTCTCTGTTGCAGCAAAAAGAGGAATTTCAGGGAAGCAGTGGCCGACCGGCTACATGTCCTAGCCGATCGGCCACCAAAGCCAGTCGACCAGCCACCAGTAATGGCCGATGGACATCATTTCTAGCCGATCAGCCATCAGTGTATTCTTAAGACCAAACAAAAGCAGTCTGGAAGTTGGCATAATTTTCAGAGGTCCAAAGATGTGTAAACAGAGGCGTCTAGAGGCAAGGTGGTGGATTTTTGGGGTGAAGCCAACCGAGCATGCATACCCTCTCGCTTCTTGAGGCCGTTTTATTTGAATTGCTTAGCTAATTAGTTCATTAGCTTAGTCGTTTTGTAATTAATTAGTTAAGTGTTTAATTAATTGATTTGGTTTGTAATTAATTAGCTTAGATTAGCTAGTTATTCAATTTCAATTGTGTTGTAATTAATTAGCTAGCATAGTTAATTAGTTGGTTTGTAATAATTAGCTTAGCTTAGCTTAACTTAGCTTAGGTTATTCATTCGAACCCTCCTTGGCAAGGGCATAATGTTGTAATAAGTGTGCGTGCACGTGTGTATGTCTTCCAACCCCACGTCTTTCTCCATTTTATTTATCCACTTTCAATGGTTAAATTAGGGTACGTTTTGATTAGCATACCTTATGCTTGCATGTTTGCATCATTCATCTGTATTGCATGCACCGGGGCTTGGCGCATCATTCAAATTGCATCGTATTTCAATGCACTTCTTTGAATACATGTTATCAAAGTGTTACATTCATATGCCATAGTAGATAGATGAGCCTATTTAATTGCATTATTGCATGTGTTGCATTAGGCATATTAACATAGTTAGGATCATGCATTGTTTCTAACTAATTTTCTGTTTTGGCTTGGAGTACACTGTAAGTGTTTACACTTTAGCGTACTTGCATGAGTGTGAGTGTTGCCATGATAGCATGCTTGCCATGAGGCTATGTGCTTAATTGTTAAACTGCATGAATGCTTGTGGATGAAGGCTTTATTACTTGAATTGGGACAATTCATCAAATATATGTTTTAAGCCCACTTTGCGAAGTGGCAAATCATCATGTTTTAAGCCCATCTTGTGAGATGGCAAATCCGCGCTTTAGCCCACTTGAGGGTGGCATGTTCAAACCATTTTAAAAAATGAACATGAGTTGTTTTGTTCCAATTCTGGCGATTTAGTCTATACTTGTATGCTATGCGCATCACATAGTAAAGTTAGCTAAATAACTAGAATAAGAACACATGTGTTTATAAAACAACATATCATACTTAGTAGAGGCCGATCCTTTGATCGGGCGAGCGGGGGTGCTCATTTCAGGGCCTTCCCCTCTCGTACCCAAGTTCCCGAACCGAGGCAACTTTGGTGATGACAGACACGTGGCCTTTGGCACGAGCCAGGGTTTCCTAAATTTTTCAAAAATAAAATATTTAGGTAGTGACTCTATAATCTGGCAAAGCAGTCCATGTTTGGCACTTTTTGATTCAAAATCGATTTTCTAAAACGATTTGCCGAATTTGGACTCTTTGGTGTTTATCAGTCTCACATTGCACTTTGTGAGATTAGATTCAGAACCGTGACAGGAGTCCGAACTGTAGGACGACCAATTCGCGCCTTCTCCGAAGGGGGGGCGCGCGAAGAAAGTCGAGTCCACAGTTTCTAGCGACTTTGTTGGAGATTTAGAGAACTTGACTCGAAACTCATGATATGTTGTTTTATTCACACTTATGTGTTTCTTTGCATTGCATTTGCATTAGTGCGCCTAAGTCATAGTGTTTACCATCTATTATTCCTAAGCGATTTGCCGGAGGCTTGCTTGGAAAAGCGTGCCATAAGGTTGACCGGTTGCAGGCTCTGCCATGATGGGAACACAAACCTTAGATCTGGATCACCGCCGTACCATTTGATCCACCTTTCACTTCTCGGTGTTAGGTGTGAGAGGTATATTAAGTGGTCTTGCTGAGGCACCCTTTTTGACCAATTGACCTAGTTGCATATCGGAAGCCATAGAGACTGTTCCAAACTAGGACACGTTGCTCACCCGAGTGTAGGATTGTTTGAAACCGCATGTATGCATAGTGAAACCCTAGCTCCTGACAAAATAGGACAGGGAAGCCTTACCCTACCATAAGGGTGTTTTGGCTCTCACTTGCTTGATATGTGCTATTAGGGTGTGTCTCTACAGGGAATGTATGTATCAGTTACAAGTCTAGGTATCAGTCTAAGGACATCAGTGTTTGAGGGAATCAGTTTTGAGGCAGAATATTTGGGGCCAGGAATCAATGTTTGAGTACAGATTGTCCAGCTTATGATTTCAACTGTGTGTTGTCTTTATCTAAGCCGAGATGCTGTTCGTTTTCTGATTGTTGTTTCCTTCTTTTGTTTTTTTTTTTTTTTTCTTTTTGTAAGGTAGTGTTTCACAATTGCTTCCAACGAGGCAGATCCCCCCGAGCACTCTGGACCAGAGGTAGAAGGCTTTCCAAATCTGAGGATCTTATTGACGGACAACCAGTGTTTGCTTCATTACCCCCGGTTACAAGACGGAGGGCAATCAGGCATAGAGTACCAGTACAGTAGTCGCTAGTTCAGCGGTCATTATCTACCCCACCTGTGTGCAGTTGGGCTAAGATTTTTGTGTCTACCTCAGAGAGAGAATATACACCTGTTCAGACAGATCAACACTTTACAAACAGTATGAAGGAAATGACGCGTCAACTCTAACAGACCATGGAGGCCATGCAGCGGGATGCTGCTCGCCAAGCGGAGGTTACCGCTCATCAGACAGAGGTTGTAGCCTAACAGGCAGAACTAATTGCTAGGCTTCAACAACAGCAGCAACCACAACAAGCAGGAGCATCTGCTTCGCATCCACCCCCACCCCCACCTAGGGTGCCAACACCCGGGGAAACAGCTAACGTCCAGGAGAATACGGACGTTCCAACAGGGCCAGTCCCATCACCAGTCCTACCATAGACTTCAAAAGCACCGGCTTTCCCAACTGATACACCGTTTGAATTTGAGTCCGATCCTACTGCTTTGAAAGTAAGTAAGCTTGAAAAGCTGTTTAAATGAGCTCAGGGAGTTAACTCGATCCTGGACATAGAGGATAGTTACACAAATTCGGCGGTGACATTACCGGATAGGCTCAAAATGCCTCACATAGATCGCTTTGATGGCTCAAGCAATCATACGGTCCATCTGAGACTGTTCTCGGATATTCTGCACCCGATGTACTAGACTCCAGAAACTATCTCTCTTTGGTCGGACCCTGTCGGGTATTGCGGCCATCTGGTATGCCAAGCTGGAGAATTCAGTGAAAAGGAGCTGAGAGGAGATGGCCGAGGCCTTCATTGCCCAATATGCTTACAACACCCAAATCGAGGTCATAACCCGTGATCTTGAAGCAACTAGGCAAGAGCCAAAGGGGGCTTTTCTGACTTTCTCACTCGATGGAGGGCCAAGGCCTCCACGATGACAACTTGGCCACTCAAAAAGGATCAAATAAGAATGGTTGTTCGCAACCTACAACCCAAACTGATGCAAAAGATGATTGTCTTACCCCTCCCCACCTTTGCTAACTTGCATGAGATAAGGGTACAGATCGAAGATGCTATGAAGCAAGGTCTGATTGACCAGGAGAAGAAGCAGCCCAAGAGGGCATTTACACGCAGTTCGAATGCAGCTACAAGTAGCAATGCAGCCGCAAGAACTTCTGACGTCAACATGGTCACCACCACGCCAAAAACAGCCACACCCTTCACCAGCACATCTGGAGCCACCATACAACCAGCAAAGTACCCGCCTAGGGACCAGAGGACCTTCATCATACTTTACATGCCCTTGTCCAAAGCCTTGGGGGTTCTAATCAGAAAGGGGCATCTAAAGCCCGTAGAACCACGCCCACTGCCAAATACCCTCCCTTCCTCGCATAACCCGGCCAAGTATTGCGCCTTTCACCAGTAGCACGGTCATGACATCGACCTCTGCTTCAGACTCCATCATGAGATCCAAGATCTCATTGACAACAAGGTGATTGCGCCGCCCGAGAAGCTAAATGTCACCACTAACCCTCTCCCACCACATAACAACCCCCCTCCTCCACCTAGGCAAGTGAACCTGATCCAAACCGTGGCCGTTCCATACGACCCTAACATATACATCACTACTTCCCACTTGTCTAAGCCTGAGGTGTTCATCCCAAATAGCACAGACTTATGCATGATGAACACGTCCCTACCCCAACCTAAACTTGTGGTGGTGGCTGTGGTAGAAGGCATGCCTAAGGGCGTCGTGAGCATAACTAAGGAAGCATACAACTCGTGCGGTTATATTGTGCCAGTTGATCAAACTAGGCCAAGGGTGGAGTTGCCAACTGGGGCAGAGGTACATGTTGTCTGGAAGAACGGGCCGAGTCAGGGGCTCGATGATCTAGCCAATCTTGAGAAGGATATCAGCAACCTACAGTTCTTTGATGAGCGGGACTTGGGAGATGTACAAGTTGAGTGGTTTGATACGAACAGAGCAATAGATACTATAGGATGGCTCAGTGACGAACTGGATATTGATGAAGGGTCTCAGCCAAGGCAGGGATAATCAGAAACAGGAACATCTATAGCGGCCGGAATGGTCGAGAACAAGGAAGAATCGCCGGAGAGCACCGGTGCTAAGAATTTTGCTTGGGAATCTGGCAGTTTGTATACAGCCGACATCGAACAGGAAGCCGCGTTGAGGCGGTTTGAGCAAAAGAGAATCGATAATGATGAGAGGGCTAGAAAAGCCAAGAGTCATGAGGGGATAGAATATGTTGAGAACACAGGAACAGCTACAGCGGAGCCGGACAGTTGTCTGTCAGTTGCCGAGGGAATGTGGTGGGAAGACGATGATTTGTGTCTTGCCTATACGGATGAAGACTGGGGTCAGAATCAACCAGACGATACTTGGTACACCGAGGAGGTCGACCATATGACCCAAAGTGGGCGGTACTTCAAGCCTCTACATTTGGACCAGCTAGAGGCGTCTGAGAAAGACAAGGAAGCAAAAAAGCAGAAAGACAGACTGCTAGAGGAGGAAATTGTACTAAAGCAGTTGAAGAAAATTCAAGCAGACATCTCCATCTGGGGACTGCTTGTGGGCTCAAGGGTGCATAGACAAGCCGTCCTTTCTACCATGGACGAGGCTAAGCTTTCAATTGATACAATGCCCAAGCATTTGATGGGGTTGGTGTTCCCGGGTGGAGCTTCACCGACTTTAACCTTCACAGACAAAGAATTACCGCATGAGGGCTTTGAACATAACAAGCCGTTGTATATCTCCGTGGAGTGTAAGGAAAAATGGATACTGGTTGTTCTGGTCGATACGGGATCTGCAATCAATGTATGTTCGTCGCGAAAGACGTATGCTATTGGGTTGAAGCCCGCAGATTTCGCACCAACAGCCCAAGT
This sequence comes from Camellia granthamiana, assembly GCA_036172215.1. NCBI lineage: Eukaryota > Viridiplantae > Streptophyta > Magnoliopsida > Ericales > Theaceae > Camellia > Camellia granthamiana. Next base: position 307,888 of record JAXFYN010000328.1, on the reverse strand, counting down.
GATTCGAGCCTATGATAACATCAGTCGGGAGGTGATAGGGATAGTACGGATCAAGAGTCAGGTTGGCCCGGCGCAACAGGACATCGAGTTCCATGTCTTGGATGTTCCATCCACCTTTAATCTACTCCTTGGATGACCGTGGCTGCACCAGGTGAGGGCTGTCTTGTCTACTTTACACCAGATGCTGAAGTACCCCTACAAGAAGGGGGTAGCAATTGTTTTTGGGAACTCTTCCATACATCCACCGTCGGAGGTCTCTACACTAGTTTTGGAAATTGAACACAGCGTGGAGGATGTCTTTTTGTCAGGATTCACCTTGGCTGAGGCTCAGGTAGTACAGGATATGCTGGCTGTTGATGAGGGATTGTATGTCAGCGCGCAATCTGTTTACCTCATGAACAAGCTTCAACACATGCCCAGAATGGGATTGGGACGAAGTGGCCGAAAGGGCGTCACTGCATTAGCCGAAGTACCATACAAGCCTTATTCCTTTGGTTTAGGTTATTCGTCTACCAAAGAGGATTGGGCAAGGAAAGGAAGGGAAATGGCCGGAAGAGCCAAGGCTAAGCAAGCCGGGAAGCACTACGAGCTGGTGCACAGACCTATCTAAGGAACCCTGAATGGATGCTTTGTCCAGAAGGGAAAAGATTTCCCGTTTTTCGACTTTCCGGAGCCATGGTTGAATTCAGAGAAGCGACGTTTGCCCGGCTTCGAGATCTTTTTTGACCTTCAGCTGTCAGGGGATGAAGTTGCGGAAGAGCAGACTGACCCACCAGCTGTGGCTGAGCAGTGCAAAGAGGATGAGTCCGAGGGCACAGAACTTGAGATAGGAGCAACGCTGGCTTGTATTCTCTCAGATCCTTAGATCACACTAGAGTACTTGGGGGATGATTTCTCTGTTTCCATGATTGGGGATCAAACGACTATGGGCCCTTCTTCTGGTATTCTGGATGCGTCCATCGTACCCTCCCTCGTTTGGCAGTACGAGGAGGGCTTTTTGTCAAGCAGTTCTGGGTCAAATAGTGAACCAGAATCTGATTCCACAAAGTCTGTAGGGTCGAAATCATATTCTAGTTCTTCTGAGTCAAAGTCCAGTATTCCAGGGGTTGATAATCCGGATGCCACTGTCCTGTCCAGGTCATCTTTTTCAGTTTCCTTTAAGTCGGTTGTAACCGAAGAATCAGACGAATTGGATGTTGTTCATGAGAATGGTACCGCTGTGGTTTCTGAGTACTTTTCTGTGCCTTTAGTTTATTGCATTAATCAGGACTTTCAAAGCTTTAATGAAAACGACGAGGAAGAAATTCCTCCAGTTTTGAAACATTTGATTGATCAAGAGCAGGAAAGGTTTGTAAAACCTTTGGTTGATGAAATCACCTCAATTAACGTTGGTATTGAGAATGATCGGCATCTGGTCCAGATTGGGTCCACGTTGTCTTCAGAGGAACGCGAGCGCTTTATTAAAAGATTTCAAAGATGTTTTCGCATGGTCCTACAAAGACATGCCTGGAATCGATCCTGAGATTGTACAGCACCGGATCCCTCTTGACCCAAAGACCCGACCTGTTAAGCAGAAGCTCCGAAGGATCCGCCCAGATTGGGCTCTGAAAATCAAAGAAAAGGTCAGCAAGCAGATTGATGCAAGGTTCCTGTTAGTATCTGAATATTCGACTTGGTTGGCCAATATAGTTCCGGTGCCGAAGAAGGACGACAGAATTCGGGTATGTGTGGACTTCAGAGACTTGAACAAAGCTAGTCCGAATGACGACTTTCTTCTGTCGCATATCGACAAATTGGTGGACTTCACCGCTGGGCATGCGCTGCTCTCGTTTATGGATGGGTTTTAGGGCTACAATCAGATTTTGATGGCACCCGAAGATAGGGAGAAAACTGCCTTCACTACCCCATGCAGAACTTACTGCTAGAGGGTGATGCCGTTCGGCTTGAGGAATGCTGGGGCTACTTATCAACGGGCTGTAACCATGATCTTGCATGATATGATCCACAAAGAGGTTGAGGTGTACGTGGACAACATGATTATCAAGTCTAAGGAAAGAGAGGGCCACTACACCGTCTTGAAGAAATTTTTCCATCGGATCAGAGAGTATCGGTTGTGACTGAATCCTCAGAAATGTACTTTTGGTGTTACAGTAGGGAAAATGATGGGGTTCTTGATCACACAAAGGGGCATCGAGGTCGATCCCTCAAAAATCAAGGCCATCTTAGAAATGCCACCACCAAGGACTGAAAAAGAGGTGCGAGGCTTTCTGGGTAAAGTGCAGTTCATAAGACGGTTTATTGTAAAATTAACCTTGACTCGTGAACCACTGTTTGGTCTCCTGAAGAAAGGAAAGAAGTTCCAATGGGATGGCCGATGCCAAGTTACTTTCGAACAGATCAAGCAATACCTACAGAACCCACCCGTGTTGTTGCCGCTAGAGCTGGGAAAACCGTTGATTCTGTATCTATCAGTGATCAACACGACAATGGGCTGCATGCTTGTGCAAGAATCTGAGGATAAAGCAGAGAAGGCTACCTACTACCTGAGCAAGAAGATGCTGGAATACGAGACCCACTACACTCTGCTGGAGAAGGCTTGTTTGGCCTTAGTATGGGCTACCAGGAAGTTAAGGCACTACCTGTTAGCTCACTCCGTAATACTGGTTTCGGAATTAGATCCCATCAAATATCTTTTCGAGAAACCAACGCTTACGGGTAGGCTAGCCCATTGGTTGCTTCTTCTCTCCGAATTTGATCTGAAGTACATGACGCGCAAGTCTGTAAAAGGGAGAGCGGTAGCGGAGTTCCTAGCCGATTACCCAGTAGAAGGAGATGAAGCAGTAGAGTATCTGTTCCCGGATGAGGCCATTCTGTAGCTCGAAGAAGAGATCTGGACTATGTACTTTGATGGAGCGTCTAACCAGTACGAGTATGGGATAGGGGTGTTGCTGATAGCGCCCGACAATTCCCACATACCCTTAGCTTTCAAACTCCGGTTCAAGGTATCGAACAATGAAGCAGAGTATAAGGCATGTATCGCTGGCTTGGAAGCCTCCCTAGAACTAGAGGCAAAAAGGTTGGACGTCATTGGGGACTTGAACTTGGTTGTGTCTCAAGCGAAAAGAGACTGGAAAGTGAAGGAATAAAGGATGAAAATTTATCACCAAACCCTGGACGTTCTGACTCCTAGGTTTGAGAAGTAACCTTCACCCATCTGTTAAGAGAGAGCAACAGGTTTACTGATGCTTTATCAACTCTATCTTCTATGATAGACATCCCTTTGGGAGTCCGGATGCGTCCAATCATCGTTGAACAGCGGTATATGCCGGCCTACGAGCTGATTGCTGCCATAGATGAAGTACAAGATCAGAACCCCTGGTACCATGATATCTGGAACTTCTTGGAAAATGAGGCTTATCCACCAGGGACAAATGCCAAAGATAAGAGGGCGATACGAAGAATGGATGCTCAATTCATCGTCTGCGAGGGTAAATTGTACAAACGGGGTCATCTTAGGATGCATAAACTATGCATTGATGCTGAAGAATCTAAGCACCTGATAAAGGCCATCTATGGAGGAGAGTGCGGAACGCACATAAGCAGGGTAATGCTAGCCCGGTAAATTCTCAAACAGGGTTATTACTGGTCAACCATGGAGGAGTATTGTATTGGTTTTGTTCAGCGATGCCACAAATGCCAGATCCGTGCAAACCGCATGAACATTCCGCCATCGAAGCTGTACAACATGACTTCGCCATGACCATTTTTAGTCTGGGGGATTGATGTGATTGGGGCAGTTACTCCGAAGGCGTCGAACGGGCATGAGTATATTCATGTAGTGATAGAATACTTCACAAAGTGGGTCGAGGCCCAATCTTATGCAATGCTAAAGGCATCGCACGTAGCTAAGTTCATCAGGAACAACATTATCTGTCGCTATGGGGTACCAAATGAGATTATTTCGGACGATGCTTCCCACTTCAAGAAGGAGGTGATCGACTTGTTAGAGAAATACAACATGGCTTTTCATAAGTCATCCACATATCGGCCACAAACCAACGGAGCTGTTGAGGCCACCAATAAGAACATCAAGCACATTCTACAGAAGATGGTGGAAACCTATAAGGATTAGCCAAATAAGCTGCCATTAGCTCTTTGGGGCTACAGAACATCAATTCGGACTTCTACTGGGGCAACTCTGTATTCCTTGGTTTATGGGATGGAGACTGTTCTGCCTATCGAAGTTGAGGTTCCGTCATTACGGGTTATGGCTGAGTGCCAAATAGCTGAGGCAGATTGGCAGCAGAATAGGTTCGAAAAACTCATGCTGTTCGACGAGAGAAGGTTGAAAGCACTGTATCACATCCAAGGTTATAAATGCAGAATCGCCCGGGCTTTTAACAAGAAGGTTAAGTCCAGGAATTTGAAAGAAGGGGATTTGGTGCTCAAAGATAACCGAGCTCCCATCCACGACCCTAGGGGCAAGTTCAGACCTAATTGGACTGGTCCTTACATCATTAAATCTATCTAGTCGGGTGGAGCTGTCATTCTTATAGACCTAGATGGCCTAGAGTTCTGCCAACCGATCAACATGGACAAGTTAAAAAAATACTATCCCTGAGTGGCTCGCTAGGTCGAAAACCCGAAAGGGCGACCCAGGAAAAAGTTAGAGTGCAGAAAATTTGAAATAAGAGAAACTGAGCTCGCAAGGTTGAAAACCCAGAAAGGGCGGCCTTGGCAAAAGTTAGAGCGCAAAAGGAGAGTGTAAATACACGAGTGAACCCGAACCGAACTACATAAGGCTTGATTCCCATCTTCGGGATACATAGGCAATTTCATTATGAAGTCCAGCCATAAACACTTCCAAATCAACTGTGTCCATGTGATTGTTTTGGCCATCTTTGTCTCTTCTGCATCCAAGAGTTCGGTTGTCATCTCCAGTGCAATGCTATTCAAACAAGGGGTAACTTTCCAGTTGTTGGATCAGGGGTTGTACATCTCAAGGATAGATCTCGGGCGTCTCCAGTTGTGATCCATATCGAAAATAGTTTTGAAAAGTTTTAATAAAAGTTGATTTTGTTCAAATTAATATTTTTACAACTTAGACCATTTTTGGACCAAACGAAAAATTTTCAGTACCCACAACCTTCAATTTCATTGATTTCAATATAAAGTTCTCCGACTTTTGATACAAATTGAAGTTGCTTTTTTTTATTACATTCAAAAGGAAAACTTGAAAGTACAGATTAAAGCAATAAACTTGGGGCATAGTCAGGTGTTCCAGTGCCCCCTCCCACAGCTTGTAGAGACTTCTGATGCCAAAGTAGGCCCGATTTGTGCCTTGTCTTCAAGCCAAGCTATGCAATCGCCAGAAAGGGCACAACAGAAATTGGGAGCGGGGGCCAGAACTTCTCTTGTCCTCCATGCTGTGGCATACCGAGCTAGCTGTGAGCCTCAGATCAGAAATGAAGCTGGCTACTCTATCCCCTCTTCTGGGCAAGTCTGGTCATGTCCGAACTGACGCTTGAATCAGAACGGGAAGTAGAAGACACAGTGTGTCAAGCCAACCAACTAAATGCCAGGCTGCCGGCACATACTGTAGCTCATCTTCGGCAGATCAAACCAGGGGCAACGCCAGGCGATGTCAACGGCAGACCTGTTGCACATCCAGTGGCACCACCATCCCTTGTTCGAAAAGTCAACTAGCCGAGGGCGGAAGAAATAGCCGCGTGCTGAGTACTCGGGGCAAGCATCCACTACTTTCAACTTATCCATTAACAATATCTGGGGAGGGATCAAAAATAAGAGAGATTAAAGAATAGAGAAGTGTACGTGGAGAGAAAAAGTGAGACAGGGTTTTGAGAGAAAAACAGAGCCTGAGGGCTGAGTGATGTGAGAAACACATGTGAGAAGGGTGAGAAACATTACCTGCGATAGTAGTGGACTTCTCACGAACTTGGATGTCTCCCGACGGTGGAAAGCATCTAAATTCATCAAAGTCTCAGCTAGTGTCATGCCGATACAGCTCTTGCCCTCTTTTAAGCCTTGGGCAACTTCTATCAAGCGAATGCTGGACCCTCTAAAGCTAGGGGCAAGCAAGAAATGGGCCAACATACACAAGTAGAGGGCATGTTGCCGAAAACTTTGCCAAAAGTGGTCACCGCGGTTGCCATCATCAGAAAATCGATAAATGAGATTGGAGATGTCCAACTCCTCGTTGTGAATCAAAGATCAGGCATCCTGTAAAGCGAGCCCGCACATCCTTCCCAAAGCCTGGATGTGACCAAAACGAGAATGGGATAAGATTTTCTCGTTACGCCGGGATCCCATCAAAGCCTGGAATTTTTCAATTGTGGGGCATATCTCTTGTCCCTCAAAGCTAAAAATGTGTGTGACCGGATTCCAACATCTAGTCGCTGCATGAAGGAATAGAAAACATAGCGAAGTGTGGCTCAGTGGGAATAGCGTTTAGCTTGAAACCCCGAAAATTCAACTTTTTCGAGCTATCCAGAGTCGCAATCCAAGTCGAGAGTTTTTCGGAAAAGAATGGTTCCATTTGGGGCAAAAATGGAGCTGAATTGAAGAAACCACGAAGCTAGAGTTTTTGTAGAAGATAAAATATTGAGTGGAAGACAGATGGCAGCAATCTGGAGGTTTTCTGCATTAATGGCTGACTGGCCAATGTTGATGGCCAACCGGCCAATTTTGGTGGTCGACCGACAGCATTAGTGGCCGACAACCATTATTTATGGCCGGCAACATCCTTTTGTGGCCGGTGGCCTTCCACCTTGCCTCCTAGTCCTTCCAAATGTTGAAAATGCCAAGAACCAGTATTTTATCCTACTCTTGGTGTATTTCTCCCCTTTTTCTTTAAGAATTTTATCAAAATTGCTTATCGAGTTGTAGTATTGCTTATCGAGTTATTGTTTTGCTTATCGAGTTGTAATTTTGCTTATCAAGTTGTTGCTTTGTTTATCGAGTTGTATTTATTTTGGTTGTTGAGTCGTTTTGTGTTAGTTGGTTTACTACCTGACTAAGCAATTGCATATACAAATGTTCAATTTTCATCAATCTCATTTTTGTGTAAAATGGTGCGATGCGATGCTCAGAATATAAAATACAACACTTTTTCGATCAAAAAGTTGCATTCATTCCAATCATGGTTTCTTACAAGTTTTAAAGAAAATAAAACTGCCTAAGGCTATACAATGTGCTAATACAACTAGTAAAAAAAAAAACTAAAGCAAAAAAAAGAAGAAGAGCATCTGAATCTACACCAACTGTCTCAGGATCGGGAGGCCCTCTTCGTCCTCTTTCACGGTTGTGCGGACTCAGAGCTGTCGCCATCAGCCCCGCTATCTGAATCTGAACCGGAGCCCGATCCAAAGCCATCTCTACTCTCTTTCTCAACATCGCCACCGTTCTCAGAACCGGAGCCGATGCCGTCGCATCTACCCTGAGATGACTCGGACTGTGGACTCACTGGCTCCTCATCCTCGTCAGTCTCATCGTCCTCCGGGATAAGCTCTGGTGAACCACGAGTATGTCTGGCTCCGCCTCAGCCGTGTGCTGGAGCCCCTCGTCTCTCTCTCCCTACTGTCAAAGGAGGCACTGAAGGTCCTGCTGTAGCTCCTGCTAGGGCGCCCGGTGGAACTGTCATCTGAAATGGGACCTGAAAGAGGACAGTTTATTAAATACATCAGTTATGGTATGCGAAGATGAGTACAATGATGAAATGCAGTGCGTGAGTGCAGTATGTCAATGCAGTGTTCTCAAATGTAATGGATTGCAATTGAAATGCTAATGTGTCAGCAGAAAACTTTGTGAAATGCAAATTGAAGGAAATGTAGCGGGATCCTGTACACGCTAAGTAGGTTCAGGCTAGTCTGAACCATTCCCATAAGAGAAGCTGCCAGCTCAAGAGCCTGTCCGGTGTACTCTATGGAAGCCTGCAAATGTGTTGAGATGATCAGTGATCTACAAAGCATGTTTGAAATGAAGTTGAATGCACAAAATGTGAAGTATGGTATATACTGGAGTCGGGCCTCGAACTCCGACGAGCTCGTGACCAGCTGGCGAAGGCTCAATGGGAACCTGATAACTCTCCCCTCTGGATCCCCAGTAAGTCATAGTAGTGGGCAGCTCTGGCCATCCTGCCCTCTGCCTCGTCTGGGAGCCTCTCTTGTCATGGGCCTAGGCCTAAGTAGTCCTGGATCCCCAAGCTCTCTCCCTCACAGCTGGAGCTCTGGCTCTCTCCCCCTCGCGAGCATCGGTCAATGGTGGCATAAGGTATGCCTAGATGAAGGCGACATAATTGCCACCAAGCCTGAAGAAGTCACCATTCCAACCTTTCGTGAAGTCGATCATCTCCTACTCGGTGTACCTCTCTATAAGCCTCATGTATGCGAGAGGTGGTATCGGGACCACCGGCTCAGGCAAGCCGAGACTCTGTCATAGGAATCGCTCCCCAAGGAACCATGCTCGGCAAACTAGGCTCTCGAGCAAGATCCGAAATTGGGAAGCCTCTTGAGCGCTGGCAAACTGATCCTTGACCCCAGCAAGCATCACTGCCCATGGCTGCTAGGTAATCTGCAAGTAGCAAATATACGGACTGTTAGCTGCTATTGTATATGCAGTATGAAGTAAAACTGAAATGACTGTAAGGTTTGAGTTACCTCTACGGCGGTCACGGCGTCGAAGTATTGACGGAAGAATAAAAATGACTCTCGGGGCCTCCGCTCGTACCTCCCGTCATATCTGTGTGAGTAGGGGACCATGGGTGGTATCTCAACCTCTGGCTCTGGGGTGAGCCTCAAAAAATAGGCGTACACCCATAGCTGCAGAGAGTGGAAGGACCACAGTGAGAATATAGCAGTGACGTGTACAGAGAATGTAAAGCAGAAAGCAAACGTTGCGCAGTGCAGTGTACAGTGTATGCGGTATACAGATAAAGTAGTGTAGTAGACAATGTGTACAGTGTTCAGGTAAAGTAGAAAGTAGATGGTATGCAGTGCAGTAGACAGTGTGTGCAGAAAATATATAGCGTGAGTGGTGCAATGTCCAATGTGCAATGTGCAATATGCAGTATGCAGAAAATATACAGCGTGAGTAGTGCAATGTCCAATGTGCAATATGTAGTATACAGAAAATGATGATCAAAAATGTAAAGTAGAAGGATAGGGTATACCTCCCAGGCCCTCCAGAAGCCTCCTAGTAGATGTCCACTCCGGCGAGAAGAAGAGCTCATATATCCATATAGTGTTGCTAGGCCTGCGCCACCGCAGTCATAGAATCAGACGCGAGGCAAGTCCACTAGTGCGCTCAGGAGGTAGAGCCCGACGGTGTTCATCCGGTCGGCGAATAGAGTAGTACCAAGCAAAAACATAAGGAAGCCCCGAGCGTAGTACTCAGCCTCTTTGTGAGTTGTCGGCACCGTCCCCTTAAAGTGATCGATGAACCATGTGTAGCGTACCATCCCAGATCGGGAGATGGGTGGGCGAGTCCTTAGCAGGTAGATTTGGGCGGCCTCCCACTCGCCCATGTCGGTGTCATAAGGAATCGGATGACCCTGTACTCCAATGCCGGTAAGCATAGAGAAGTCGAAGGGAGTCATCGTCATCTCCCCAGCTGTAGAGAAGTGGAAAGAATCGGTGGTATCCCACCACCTCTCCACTAAAGTGCCTAGAAGGGGGCGACTCACAGTGAGACATGAGAGCCCCATGCAAAATACGCCGAAGCCAACCTCGTCGACGATGTGGTGTACGGCGTCGGGCAGCTCTATATACCACCCCCTCACAGAAGTGGTCCTGTATCCACGAAGAGCATGAGAATCCTCCTGTAAGCAGGACAAACAAATGTAAGGTAGTGTAAGAAATACAGTGCAAGGGTATGTTCAAAGCCAACAAATACAAGGCAGTATAGAAGATGCAGTGTGCAAGTGTGTTTGGGATGAATATGTGAAAAGCAGTGCGAGCTATACAAGAAATGTGATGTACATCCCAGAAAATAAAGAGGAAATGTATACCTCAGAAGCACCGTAGGATAAGTGTGACTTCAGCTCGTGTAGCATGAGGTCCTCCGGTGTGCCTCGCGTAAACCCTCGAAATTGGCGGATGCTGTCAGGAGGCAACACGTGTACCTCAGGGCGGTACATCGTCAGATCAAACGGTTGAATGCTGAGCGGCAAGGGATCAAACTCGAGATCCATCTCCATCCCCAAGGGAGCTCCACTGTGTCGAATGTCATGCGCCATCTCAAGAAAGGATAGAAGAATGGTCGTGAATACGGAAAATGGGCAGGAATGCCAAGAGTCAACAAAAAGTCAACTCCGAGGGGTGAAAAATGGAAGAAAAGGTTAAGGTCCGGAAGAGGGCACAGAAATCAAGGGTATCAAGAGGGAAACAAACCCTGGATGGTGAAAATCAAGAAGGAGGCACCGAATGTACTTTTCAACTGGTTCAAAATGTTGAAAACTACGAGGGCTTTACGAATCAGATGTTTGCAGGATGTCCGAAAACGCGTTTAAAGCTCGGATCAGGAGAGGAAAGTGGTCGAGAGCACAAGAGAAGTGTTTTTCGACAAGGGAGAAGTGAAAATATAGTGTTTGGAACCCTATATTTAAAGGGCCGCGGCAAAATGTCGAATTTACCCTGAATCTGCCATTGGTGGCCGACCGGCCACCATTGTTGGCCGATGACTTTGTTTTGTGGCCGATGGCTCTCCACGGTGGCCGATGGGCCCTTGGTACTCTTCTTGGGTGTTTTTCTGTTGTTTAATGCCCTCATCTCTCAAGAAAGTGCAAGAAAGTGCACTTTTAAGCTCAAACGGCCTTCGTGGAAGCTCTGAACTGTGTTTTCAGTGTATGGCGCTCAACACGAACGAAGTGTATCCTTTTCGTATCCTTTCGTATCTCGTAAGATCGTTGAATCGCTTTTGAATGTGCTGCCGCATAGCATTTTTGTCATATATGCAAGGCTTGCATCATTATGCACCTTTTCACTCTTGCATTGAATATGCTCTTCTTGTTTTGCATTGAAGCTGCATCGTGGTGTTGCATGGAGCATACATTTGTTGCTCCCGTATGGACTAGGCATGCATTAGTCTTTCTTTGCCCGATGTTACAAGTGTTTACCATGCTTGCGTAGGGTATGTAGTTTTCACAACTGTGTTGAGTGTGCATTTCTTTATCGTTGCATCGAACATGCGTCAGTGATCATTTTACATAGAATATGTCTCTGTTTCATTTCTTGCATGTTGTGCATGAACATGCCTCAAACATCATGTTACGATCACTCGTCTCGCATGAGACATGCATTATATCGCATTGTATCTATCAAGTTTCTTTCTCATACATTCACAATATTGTATGTTCGGTTCATTTAGAGGAATTCTGGGTAAAACCATTCCTCTCCAACATCTCGTCGGTTAGAGACATTAGGGTACGCACGATGTCTACACTGACATCTCGTTGGCTAGAGACATTCGGGTACGCCCGATGTCTACACCGACATCTTGTTGGTTAGAGACATTAGGGTACGCCCGATGTCTACACTGACGTCTCGTTGGTTAAAGACATTCAAGTACGCCCGATGTCTACACCGACATCTCGTTGGTTAGAGACATTCGGGTACGCCCGATGTCTAGACCGACATCTCCTTGGTTAAAGACATTTGAGTACGCCCGATGTCTACACCGACATCTCGTTGGTTAGCGACATTCGGGTACGCCCGATGTCTACACCAACATCTTGTTGGTTAGAGATATTCGGGTACGCCCGATGTCTACACTGACATTCCGTTGGTTAAAGACCTCCGGGTACTCCAAGTGTTTACACTAACACTCTATTGAAAGCGTTTGGGGTCGTGTGCCCGATGCTTGTACCTTCTTCTTTGGTAAGAAGTGTTTGGGACGTGTGTCTAACGCTTATGCCACTTTGCTTTGGTTAGCAGCATTGGGACATGCTCCGATGTTTATACCACCCTTCGGTGTTAGCACCACTTCTTTTTTCCCTCTCACGTGTGACACGCTAAGAAGTGTTTCGTTTGAGACTTCGGGTATGCCCGACAGTCGCTATTGGCCTTCCCTGTGTGAAGCGCAGTGAAAATTGCATAATTTTCTTACATCCTTTCTATATGAAATGCGGTTTGATTTGTGAGTCTCGTGCGTGGTGTGTTTGTGTATTTGCTTTTGTTTTCTCATGTGTGAGACTGCCATAACTTGTCAGTTTGCTTAAAATGTTGTATTTATTTTGCATAAATGCTTCATTACAGCCCTCTTTGCATAATCATAAGTTATGCTCTTGCATCATGCATATCATTTGCATTTTGCCTCAGCCTACGGGTGCGCCTGTGTATTGTCATCTTGAATGTTTGTCTAAGTTTTCGGCCTTGTCAAAAATGGGTCGTCTCTGGGCTTTGACATTCACTCCCGTCATTTCATGACTTCCGAGTTCTGTCAAAGAAGGGCAACTGTTGCTTAAAAAAAAATATTTACATTCAAGCTTTTGGATTTGGTACGATTTTAGCATAATTACTTGAAGGTTGTTATAAGATTCTCATAATTAGAAAAAGGGTTGCCACTAGTCTTGTCTAGTAGATAGATTGCTCAAAAAAATTGTCTACCAGACAAGATAGGATTGAAGATTCATATTTCAATTAGATTTTCCCAAATTTATAGACATGAAGCTTTTAGAATTGAGTAAACAATGCTTTGGTCATGTAAGACTATAATTAATTGATCCATATGCTTTGGAATGAGCTTAAGGTGGATGAAGTTTTTGAGTGCTGATATGGTAGATGGGGTTGTATACATACATATATATATAAATGATTTCTTTATGAGTTTATCTCTATTTAATTTTGTAGTTCAATTTTCTCTGGTTTGGTTAAAACACAGAGAAATTTGTAAGCAAATCAAAGAAATTTCAAAACACAGAGAAAATTAGAGAAATTGAGCAAACCAGAGAAATTTCTGTGTTTTGAAATTTCTTTACATCAAAATTTCTCTGAAAAAATGTTGTATGTCCTTTATGCTATAAAATCTTAATATCAAGGACTTTAAAAAAAAAAATTCCCTTTTAGAAAAATTGGTCTAACATCCCTCTCCAACTTTTAGTAATGGGAGAAGTCCATAATATTTTTTTTGTAGCCTAAGGTCCCTCACCTATTTATGAGTATGTATCTCACCCATGCCCATATATCACACCCACTCTCTCATTCTCTCTCCTCTTTTCTCTATCTTTTTTGAACTCTGTCAATAGCGACTTTGACGAAAATTCAAGAGGTGTTCAAGTCAGTGTACTCGGTAATTGCCGTAGTGTTCACCAGTGCCGTCAGTTTTGTCAGAACCCATGTTTCCGTTGCCCTGAAACACTATGGTGATGGTGTCCTTGAACTACTTCAATGATTACCACGTCCCCGCTAACAACGCCTCTGAAGTCGTGACAGTGGTGGTGGATAAGAATGTGATTACAATGGAGTTTCAGAGGCAAAAGGCTAAAGAGCTTCAGAAGTACTTTAAGCAAAAGAAGCTAAATGAAGCTGATCAAGGCCCCTTATTTGGTTTCATTGCCAAGAATGAAATCTCCAATGGAAGGTAAAATCATACACTAATTTGTATATTGTGCAATTAAATTAGGTTTTGTTGAGGGTTAATAAAGTTCGAAGAGAAGAGAGAACTGCAACTTAACACTCTCGTGTGTGTAATTTTCTTTGGCATACTTAATTTTCTCTACCATGTGTAATTTCTCTAACATGTTTAATTTTCTCTAGTTTGTTTAATTTTCTCTGTCATGTGTAATTTTCTCTAGTATGTTTAATTTTCTCTACCATGTGTAATTTTCTCTAGTTTGAACCTAGAGAAATTCTCGTGAAAACTAGAGAAATTCTCTGGAATCTTGAGAAACTCTTTAGACTACAATCCACAGAAATTCTCTGGCATTCCTAGAATTTCTCACTGGATCGAATTTTCTCTGGATCGATGTTGAATGACCTTAGACATTATGAAAATATTGAATGTCCTCTATGTTATAAAAAAAAAAAAAAAAATTCCCTTTCAAAGAACTTTTGACGACTTTCAAGTATTGGTAATTTTAGTACCAATAACTTTTTTATGCGTGTTCATATCACAACAAAAATTAAAATTTTGAACCAAATGATATTGTAGACACCCCATTTTTGACCGGTCGCAAGGTTCAAGTGCTTTGCCCAGTACACTTGATGATGAAAGTGGTGTTGTGCGTAGTTCGAGATCTCAATGAAGGGGCTATGTTTAAGCTCCGAACTAATCCCAAACCTTCCATATTCCCATTGTTTACATCCCAGAAATCCATTTTTACACATTGTACCACCCTGTGCTGAAAAGTAGGGAAATAGGAGATCCCTTTGAGGCCCAACCGTGCCTCATTGAGGGCCGATCGTAGCTATTGATGGCCCGCCGTGCCTTGGTATTGAGAAACACTGTTCTAGGCGGGAGCCCGCCAGCTGTCCATTTTTGAAGATATTTATGACCCCTCATGCTCAAATTCTATAAAAACGAAGTTGTATCTCTGTTTTGAGGGTTGAAGAATTTCTAAAAAGCTTATACACCTTCTTCAGAGCTTTTTCTTCTTGTGCAAGCAACCCTTTAAGCAAGCCAACCACCTTGAACCTATATCCATACACCATATACACCTTCACACCTTAGTCTAGGAACCTTGGTTGAGCCTTGAGCATCATAATTCAAGCTTGAGAGTGTGTTTGGATTTAGTTTGATTCACAACAAAGAGCTTATCTTTCTTGAGAGGTATAAGCTTACTATTTCTTATCTTGCTCTCTTTTCTATCATTTTCTATCAAATTCTTGTATTTTTGTTTTGTTTTGATCTTCCTTTAAGTGTCTAAGTTTGGGGTTTGGAGAGCTACCAAAGGGTAGAAAGAGTTAACACTCTTTCTTACACCTTCACCTATAGCTCAAACCCTTGCTTTTACACCCTTTTCTTTGCTTTCTAAATTACTTTTCAGAGTTTAAAAGAGGCTAAAAATCATGCTTTGAGGTTTCAAAAGTAGAAGGGTTAGCCATCCCTTCTTGTTCTTACTTATTAGCCTTGTTTTCCTTCTTTGTTGTTTAGCCTTCTTGGGCCCTTTTTATGCACTTTGAACCACTGTTTTTCACCCATTAAGGACTGTTTTAGGGCTGTCCTAGGTTATTTAATTAGTTCATGCTTTGATTAGTTTTCTTGTTGTCTCACAAGTCCTTATACATAGCTTGTTGCATATTGTTTTTGGCCTTTCTTTGTCTAATTTCCTTGTTTAAGAGCCTCATTTTAATAATCAACTTACCATTCATGTCTTTCATTTGAGAGTTGTTTCAATCGGTTGACGGTTGTTCAAAACATGAATTAGAGACCTATGCTTAATGGCTTAATCTGTATGAAAGTTTATTGTCAACGGCATAGTCTCTTTTTTATGTTGAGAATCACTTCCCATTTGACATATTTCTCACTTAGTGGACGTAATCTTTAGTGGACATAACAATCACTTTGGACAAATAGGTTAAAGAATGGCAAAGACAAATAAATTTGGCTTAAAATAAACCAACCCACATAAAGAAAATGAGTTATATTGCTTGGGCTCGGCCGAATGTTATCCCGAGTCTATTGTGTTAAGAGTCGTCACACGTCACCCTCCTTTTGAGCTCATCCCATGATAAAAGAAGGATGTTTGTTATTCATTGCATTTATTGATCTTTGTCCAAATTGTATCCGAAATCATCAAGCAATCAACTTGCTCATTGATGGGTTTGAAAATGATTCCAACTTTCTCTTGAAGCTCTCCCATAACAGAGAAGTGTAAGAGGGACAAACAGAGTTCAGAACAACTCTGTCTACACTATTTTCACTTCAGGGCACAAAACAAGATTTTGCATAAAATTAAGGCACGACCGGCCCTATTTAAGCCCGGCAGGCTTCATTAGGGGCTGGCTGACCATCAAGGTTTGGTCAGTAGTGTGTTTTGCAGAAAACATATGGCAGTGGCTGAGGGTGAAAGCAGGCCTAGGCAGACAGAGCAATTCTTGGACACTGTGTATACAACCCTTGTGCATCCTGCTTACATCAATGTTGTCAATTAATGCTCCGAGTATTGTTGTAACTAATTTATATGGTTACAATTAGTCTTGTTGTAATTAGTGTTATAATTATTATTATTATTTATTTGTAATTGTTATAGCTAGTTAACTTAGATAGTGAGTTTATTTCTCATTATTATCCTTGTTGTAATAGAGTAGCTAGCTAGTTAATTCTTTGCTTATTTATTCATTCGGTTTTGTAATAATTAGTTTAATTTGGACTTTCGGACTTTGATTTGCACCCTCTTATGTAAGGGCCAACATGTAATAAGTTGTATGTCTTTCGACCCCACGTCTTTCTTCCTTTTACTTATTTGCTTACGATGGTTAGTATAGAACATTATTTTTCAAATTAGCATTCTTATGCTTTGCATTCATTGTCTTACATGCATCTGAGGTTCGGCTCATTATACTAACCCAATATCAATATTCAAAATTCATTGCTTGAATACGTACTTGATCGCATGTCTTGAATGGAATCATATGCCATACTCATAACCAAGCCTATAAATTACATAATGTGTGCGTTGCATTGGTCATATTGCATTAGTTAGGAGCATCTATATTTTCTAATTATTTTGCTTTGTTTTGGCTCGAAGTACTAGGTGAGCAATTTTGAGTTTTAGCATCTTGCATCGAATGTTTGTGTTGCCATGCCAAGCATATTTCTATAAGGCTAAGTGCTTAAATGATATACCTGTTTGAATGCTTGTGTATGAAGACTAATTGCCAAAATTGGAACAAATTGATTAATGTATATACAAATTCACCTTTTCAAGTGATGAGTATCAAAAAACATTTTTTTCAAATAAAACATGAAATCAAAGTGTTCCAATCTTCGCAAAAAGTCTATACTTATGTGCGTCATATAGTAATCTTAGTCTAATAAAACCGGAACAAGAGCATATAACGTAAATAAAAATTGCATCATGATTAGTAGATGTCGATCTTTGATCGGATGCGTGGGGTACTCAATTCATGACCTGCTCTTCTCGTACCTAAGTTCCCGAGCCGAGACACTTTAGTAATGACGGATAAGTGGCATTTGGCACGAGTCTCAAGTTTCTTAAATTTTTCAAAAATATTTAGGTAGCAACTCTGAAATCTGGCAAAGCAGTCCATTTGTGGCATTTGATTTAAACATCGATTTTCTAAAAGAATTGTCGAATTTAGACTCTTTTGTGTTTTCACTGTTTATATTACACTTTGTGAGATTAGATTCAAAGTCACAGGAGTCCGAATTGTAAAACTAGTCGTATTCAAAAGGAGCACGAAAAGCATGCCACACATATGACCTCTTAGGTGTCAACTTTCACCAATTAATTTTGTTTTTTCTTACTCTATATTCACTTAATAATATTTAACTTGCAGCTGACCGTACAATGCATGGATACTTTAATTAATTATTTATTTATAATAGCATATGTGTATACATGTACTATTATTTTCCATAAAAATTAAATGAACTTACAATTTTATTTTATTTTTAGATAGGGAAATAAACTTGCAAATTAATCTGGGAATTTGTAACTTTTATTTTTATGAATTCATTTTCTTTTCCTGTGCTAAGTTTCTTGATCTTTTTTCGTTTATTATTTTTTTATAATGATTATTGGGTGAACTAACTACGTCTTTAATGTATTAACTTTTTACATTATGGACGCCACTATATATATTTATTTATGATCATTATATTTATCAAAGATAAATTCGCTTGACATAACTATTAAAAATATATATATACAAATCTTATTAGCGTATGTAAAAGAAATATTGATTAACAAAGTTTAAAATAATTGTATATTTTGTAGAGTAAATTGTTGAAAAGTTCAAACTAAGTAGGGTATAAAGCATTAGATTCAACGGATATATATATATATTTTGGATTGGTGAGAGACCCACCCTTTGTGAAATAGTTTGATGAGAAGTACCTTTGTTTGTTAGGGGGTGAGCATGGTCCGGATTGGTCCAGATTGAGGTAAAACCAGGACCAATCCGTTATCTAATCTGTTTAAATCGTAGAACCAATCCGTTTAAACACGGATTGGATCGGTTTAGGACCACAAATTCACATAATTAAATAACAAAAAAAATATAAAATATTTTAATTTTGTAAAATTATAAACATAATTGAACCCAAATCACTTTTTTTTTTTTTTTTTTTTTTTTCCACCAACCCACATTATTCTTTTCCACCAAATGCTACAACACTTAACTCTAAAAATAAAATAATTGAAACCCACAAAACAACCCACATTAACCAAAACAAATTCCCAAATGTTGCACTCCCCAAACAACTTCACCCAATGCTGCACTCTTCATTTCTGAGACAACACCAACACATCTCCCATGGCCGAAAGCTCCATGGCCGGAAAACTCCCTTTACCGAAACTATAGGGATTCAAGTTTGGGAAATAACCTGATGAACATCCTGATACATGGCCGAGCGTCATAATTTGGAAGGGGGGGAAACAGCTCAGCAAAACTAAAAATCTAAAAGAGAAAATGTGGGAAATCTATGGGGATTTAAGTTTATTAGAAGAAGAGTAAAAAAAACATAGACTATAGTATAAAATAGACTATTTGTATACGATCCAGATCAATTCCAATCCAAAACAGCAGGGTTCAATCCGGAACCGATCTATGGCCTACGAATTTTTAAATTTCCAATCCAGAACCGAACCACGAATTCAAAAAATCAATCCAAACCTACCAGATTGGACTGGACTAGATCGGATTACGGATTATACGGATTTTTTGCTCAATCCTATTATTTGTTTTGAAGGATATTTTGTTTTCAATTTTACCTTTTAATTTATCTATTGACTTTTTTTTATGACTATTTGTTCAAATTTATATCTATTTGTTCAAGTTTTTGTCTATCTGTTCAAATGTTTTCTGTATAAATTTTCTATCTATCTAAATTTTATTTGTATAAATTTTCTATCTATCCAAATTTTATCTATCCAATTTTTTATCTGTTCAATATTTTTATTTGTACCAATTTTACAAAGCAATGAAATCGGACTTACTTTCTCTTATCTATATCTATTTGTTACAATTAACACCAATCTGTTAAATTATCTATCCGTTGAAACATTAGTGCCATTTTTAACAATGATCTGAGATATGATAAAAAAAAATAAAAGATATGAGGTCAAAATTTGTTTTCATTCAACACTAGCTGTTGAATAGATAGGTTTCAATAGATCAGTGGCATTTAGTGAATCCTAACTTTTTCTTAGCACAAATGCATTGGAAACTAAAATCAATCATAAATTTATAGGTAAATATGGACTATAAAGACACAAAAACAACCGAACCAATTCATATTCAAATTCAAAACTCCAAACATCAAAATTTCAATCAACTTAAATGCATATAACAATCATCCAAAAACAACTTACTCGGTAAAAAAAAATTCAAAAACACAACTATAAATTCATAGAACCTGTGTGAGTGAATTTCTGACCACACTGCCAACTCAGTATTCAACTGGAGAGCATTGGCAGAATAGATGGCGCCCGAGTCACCTGCAACAGAAAGAAGAGATTCCGACGGTGGTTCGTCCACCCGGGGGCACTCCAATGATCAAGTCAATTATCTCTCAAAGATAGATCAAGTACAAAAATCACTGTTCCGAATATAAATTGCGTACCTTAGACCCATGGGGGTGCCTCTCTTTTATAGTCGATACAGACCTAATCTCAATAGAAGCCTAGCTTCAATGGATTTCAGCTTACTGCTAATCTTGGACTCTTCCATAGATAAAGATAAACTCCCTAAGAGCTTTACCCTTATCCAGGTTGAGGTTCTTCCTCATTCTAGGACTCTTGTCCCTTATCCGCTTATCTCGGATTCTGGTATCTTCGGAGATAACCTCGGTCTAGCCGAGATAACCTCGGCGTCACAACCAGGACATGTGGCACCCCGGCTGACACGTCGGTGTCACCTCGGCCACGTATTGGTACTCAGAAAATATATCCCCACAACTGCCCCCTAGGTTCTATTACCTCGGCATTCTGAGGTGATGGAACCTATATCGCAAATGTCGGCAACCATGCTGTATCATTTATTTACCGAGGTCATAATACGTCGGCTTCATAAGATCAGATCCTGTAGTCTGTCTCATCAAGGTTTTTTAGAAATAACCTGGTTTATTTGAGTTACTTTAGCCGAGATCGTCCTATTTGCCGATGTCATTGCTTCATTTAAACCAAGAACTCCAAGAGTTTTATCACGCGTGTGAGTTGTTATGCAAAATACATCAACCGTTTTTGTCACGTGTCTTTTCCTCATTGGATCGTACCCGATACGCCCCTGTAAGTCGTCTCGCGCCTGCGTGCGCCGTCTGACAAATTCATCGTTCTAGGCTCATCAATTTCATTTTGTCGCCTTTTCGCGTTTTTGACAAAACCAGTATCCTCTCTCTTCGTCGTTTCACTTTACATCGTTATTTCTGAAGCTTTTTCTCTCTCTAGCTTTTTCTTCCAAATCCTCCATTGCTGTTTTCATGAAACTTTCTGCGAACAGCCTGACTCTCTCCTCCGGCGAGGCTTCTGCTGTACTTCTCCGGTTACTGCCATCGTTTGATTTCAGCAACCTTAATCTTTCCTTGTAAGTTACTGTTCCTTCGTTTCAATTTTGTTTGTTTTTCCAAAAGCTTTGCTTCATTATTTGTTGTCATTGTTGTTTCACTCAAGTTCTTCATTTATGAATCATGCATCTGAGTACGTTTACTTTTCAATTTTTGCTTTTGCCCAATTTGTGTCTTGAATACGCACATACTGCTCACAAATTTCGCCACTGTTCTTGATTCTGAAACACGTTTTTGTTTCTCTGTTTTCTGTGTCTTTTCCAGATTTGTGCCTTCAATCTTCGTTTCCATAGATCTAGGTTTGGGATTTATTTGTAGAACCCACAAATTTTTATGAAAAAAGTGAAACGATTCCCCACAGATTTTGTGTATTTTTGGGCTTTAGCCGAGATCCCTAAAACCCTCAAAAACATTTCCTTCTGAAATCCAACTCCTCCAGTTAAGTCGACATCATGGGTATGTGGAAGCATAGGGTAGACACCCCGACCAAACTAGAGTACTTTAGGCGAGAGTTTTCTATTCCTGCTGACGTCCACATTAGGTTGGCAGGGGAGGAAGACTCTTGCCCGACGTAAACCTTATGCCTTTCCCAGTAGTGGCTTTTGTCGAATGTGGACTTAGGTTTCCACTTGATCCCTTTTCCGAGAAGTCCTTCACTACTACAAATTGAACCCAATGCAACTCGCCATCAACTCTTATCGAGTTATCAATGGCATAATTACCTTAGCCAAAAATGAAAACGCTAGGGTCACCCTTGCCGATATTCAGTATTGTTATACCATACGTTGCCTGAAATCAGAAAAAGGCCATATCTACTACCTCAAGCTGAGGTCCACTCAGTACAAGCTCATTGCCGACCTCCCAGACTCAAATAAGGGTACTGGAGACGATTACTTCATTGTCTCGGGCAACTGGGAGTTTCAACCAAATGATGACCTCCATCTTTATCCCCTTAACCGAACAGTTTTCAGGAAAGGAGACGGTAAGGGCCAAGTGTCACTTTTCCTTGTTCTCTCTTTTTTAAAGTCTTCAATACTTTGTTCTAACGTCTGTGCTCTTCTTTTTGCAGTTCTTTCCCAACCACCAACGGGCTTCCGCAAGTCTTTCTTCCCCAGTAAGGATTTGAAGAGGCTACTAGATTTGCCTATCCACAAACGGAAGGCCCCTCTACTACTCAATTTCATTCCTACCTACAAGTTGGTTCTTTCCGACGTCCCAAAGAGGAAAAAAAGCCTTTCTTTGCCTTGCGCCACAACTCCTGAAGCAGCCTCCTCATCTCGGCCAGATCAAGGGTTAACCTCTGATCCAGCAGAGCAGCCGTCAACCTCGACTCCATATATGATCCCTCTATCTCAACGCCATCGACGACGCCGAACTGTTTTTGCTGCTAAGATGGGCCGCCAGAAAACAGTTGCTAAGGATCTTTTGGCCAACATTCCTGACTCAGTTGATGCTCAACCAGCACCATCTCAGCCAAAGCCGAAACAAAAAAGGATAAAGAAGGCTTAGCCAAAGGCAACAGTGACTCATGTTGATACTGAGGACACCTTGCCAATCTCCAAATTGGCTGAGAGCGATAAGTCCCATTCTACTGCCGAGAAGAGGCCTGCTGAGGCCTAACCATCCGAGTCTACTAGATCAAAGAGGCCGAGGTCATCCTCTGCAACCACTTCGGGGTCTCTAAAGCATGATTCTCCCTGGGCCCCTCAAATCACACTAGAGGACAAGCCAGTTAGAGCTGGCGATAGCGCCGACGACGTTAATGTCGGCGTCGCTCTTAGTACCGCTCTGCTTCTTCCTGACGATCTTGACCGAAACGCCAAGATGAGCGAGTATGAAAACTTTGCTCTAATGCTCCAGCGCTTTGTTCAAGTAAGTCTCTTTATTCAGTAATTTTTCTTTCTTTCTCTTTTTCATACTTAGAAAATTTTCTAGTAACTTCTGCTCTGTCCATTTTTCTTCAGGCAATCCAGCACGCCCACTCCTTCTCAATGCAATCTTTTGAGACAAGGAAGGCGCTGGCCGACAAGACTAGGGAGGTTACTAGTCTGCAGAAGACCAATAAAAACTTGCAATAAAAAATGAAGACTTTGGCAGACCAAGTCGAGGCTGCTGTCAAAGCCAAAGACGTGGTTGAGGAAAAGGCAGATGCTACTGATGCCATAAATAAGGTTCTTGAGGCCTAGAAAAAAGAGGCCGAGGACAAAACGGTCGAGGCCCAGAAAGAGCTGCAGGATGCCTTGGCCGCAAAAGATGCTGAGCTCAAGGCCGCCGATCAGAAGGGATACAATGAGGGGGTAGCCGATGTCACGGCGGATTACGAGAAATAGGTGAAGCAGACATGCAACAAGGGTTTCATCCTTGGTTAGATGACTATACTGAAAAAGCTTGAAATCCCCGAGGACTCCCCCCTCAGGAACACCGACGTCCTTGCCCTGCCATTCCCTCCAACTCCAAGCCAATCCAACGACGATTCTGAGTCTGAGAAGGAAGCTTTGGTGAGGAAGTCAAAGGAAGCTGCTGGGGCCAAGTCCCCTACTCCAAATGAGCAAGTCCTGGACTTGACTCAAGATGAGAAGGGTGAGGAGGTTCCTAAGGATGTTACTCCTGAGAAGGCATCATCGAACGTGCCTCTTGCCGACAAGAGCCTGGATCAAACCCTTCAAGAAATAGATGTCGAGCTCGCAGCTGAGAAGGCTGCCGAGATATCCTTCCAGCAGTCTTCTGAACTTCAAATCCAACCATCTGGTGTTGCTGAAGAGTCTTAATTTTGATGTCCTTTTCCTTTGTATTTTGTACTTTTTCTTCTTTTTGGAACAATGGTAAGCTTGGCCGACATGTCATCTTTTGAATGTTAATACAACTTCCTTTCCTGAATGCTTGTATCTTTGTCTTCTCTTTACTACTCTTGTATGATTCCATACTTAGAATATTTTGCATATCTTCAATGCACACTTTAACTGTGTATTTTTCTCGGGGTGAAATACCTTAGTTATATCCACCAACGATTTACATCGGCAAGTACATAAGTACTTTAACTTGTAAATTTTTTCCACAAATTCCAACCAGTGTTCAGTTCAACTTTAACTTGTAAATTTTTCACAAATTTCAACAAGCGTTAAACATGATCTCGATTTAACTTCAACTTGTAAATTTTTCTTAAATTTCAACAAGTGTTAAACATGATCTCGGTTTAACTTCAACTTGTAAAGTTTTCACAAATTTTAACTAGTGTTAAACATGATCTCGGTTTAACTTCAACTTGTAAATTTTTCACAAATTTCAACAAGTGTTAAACCAACCTCAGCTTGTAAATTTTCTTTAAGCATCATTCTCCAGACCTCTGCCCCCTAATGTGAACTTAAGTTCCACTTGGGTTCTCATTATGCATGTATTTCAGAAACCTCGTCGAGTATTTTATCAGTCACAAGTGTGAAAAATCAAGCTTTATTTATTACTTCGACTAATAACAAAGAACAAGAAAATTTAATGATAAAAAAACTTAGGATTGCAAGTATTCTAGGGCCTTGGCAACTCTTTGCTCTCATTATCTTCAAGCCGATATGCCCCATTGCCTACTACCGAGATGATTCTATAGGGTCCCTCCCAATTTGGGCCAAGCTTGCCCTCTCTGGGATCCTTCTTGTTGCCGACGATTTTTCTTAAGACGAGGTCACCGACTTAAAACTCCCTTGGATTGACCTTCTTATTATAGTCCCTGGCAAGCTGCTGCTGGTATGTTGCTAGCTGAATTGCAGTTTTCTCCCTTCTTTCTTCTAGCAGATCCAAATCTCGGGCTAATAATACATCATTAGTCCCATTTTCTACTCCCTGGGTTCTGATTCCTTTGGTTGGGTCCTCTTTACTCGCTTGTACATCATACACCTCAGCTCAATAGAGCCCGATGTATGGTGGCTCCTAGAGTGAATTCGGCAACAAAGTCGGCCAAGACTTGGCCTTTGATTGCCGTTCTGGGTTTGTACTCTAGGTCATATTGGCCCAAGGCCACTGCCCATCTGGCTATTCTTCCTGTCAGATCTCCCTGTTGCAACAGGGATTTCAAAGGGTGGTCAGTTAGCACCACAATTTTGTGGGCTTGAAAGTAATGGTTCAGCTTCTTTGAAGCCATTACTAATGCCAGTGCCAACTTCTCTAGGGGTAAATATTTGGTTTCTGCATCAGCCAGGGTTTTTTTTACATAGTAAACAGCCATTTGCTCTCCCTTTTCTTCTCGGATGACCACTGCACTTACTGCGTGCTCTGAAACTGCTAAGTACAGGAACAGCTCCTCTTCAGGTTCTGGATTTGAGAGAACTGGAGCCGTGGTCAAATACTTCTTTAAGTCGGCCAGGGCAACTTCGCACTCTTCTGTCCATAAGAAGTCTGTGGCCTTCTTTACTAAGCTGAAGGAGGGTTTACATTTGTCAGAGCTTCTGGTTATGAACCTGCTCAGGGCTGCAGCCCTTCCAATCAGCATCTACACCTGTTTTGCCGACGTCGGGCTCTTCAACTCTAGGATGGCCCTAATCTGATCTGGGCTGGCCTCAATGTCCTTTCTTGTCACCAGGTATCCTAAGAACTTACCAGATCCAACTCCAAATGCACACTTCGATGCATTGAGTCGGAGCTGATATGTTTTAAGGATGTCAAAGACTGCTTTTAGGTCGGCCAGATGACCTTCAGGTTCCTTGGTCTTCACGACCATGTCATCTATGTAGACTTCCACTGTTCTGCCAATTAGATGTTTGAACATCTTGGTTACCAATCTTTGGTAAGTTGCTCCGGTGTTTTTCAACCCAAAAGGCATTACTCTGTAACAATACAGCCCTTTTGGGGTGATAAACGTAGTCTTCTCCTCATCTGGCGGGTACATAGCTATCTGATGGTACCCCCTGTAAGCATTCAGGAAGCTCATCCTTCCATGCCCAGAAGTGGCATCCACCAACTGGTCAATCTTAGGTAAAGAAAACTGTCTTTGGGACAGGCCTTATTTAAACTGGTAAAGTCTACGCAGACCCTCCATTTACCATTCTTTTTCTTCACCACCACGGTTTTCGATAGCCATGTCGGGTAATGTGACAACCCTCACCTCTGATTAGTGTTAAATTATGTTTGAGCATGATAAGTAACTGATTAGAATGAAATCCTGATCTGTTTGCATGAGTGTATTGTTGAATTGCATTCTTATCTGTTTGCTACAGAATGATCTATTCATATTTTGACTTCGAATTGCAAATTAAAGGCCTTATCGGCGACCGAATCAGAAATTGTTTGGTGCTACGTGTTAATTAGGATTTATGTGATTTTATGGTAGGTTTAATTTAAATTTGATTTGGAATGATTAAATTAGATTAAATAAAGTTAAATCACATTAGTTCAAGTAAATTACTTTAGTGCCATTAAGTGGATAATTCTAGGCCATTGTTTATTCTCTTTAATACATGTTGGCACACCTCTTTTCATCAATCTTCTTGCCAAACCGTGAGAGAGAGGGAGTGTGAGGAAAGAATTGAATTAAACTAGGAATTTTTGCTTGAACTTAGAGGAATTGAAGAGGTTTTGCAAAATTGAGCCAGCATACTTGGAATTCAAGACCTAAGGTAGGAAATTCACCCTCTTGAACTTGAATTTGAGTTGTTTCTTGCATGGTTCATGGTAAATTAGTGATTTGAGTCAAGAATTAGCTTAATGTGTTAAATTAAGAGTCCATTCATACATGCATGTCCATATCATGGAATTTTGAGGTTGTTTTCATGAAAATTCTTACATGCAAGTTCATATTTTAGTTGTAGTCCAAGAATTCACCATGTTTTAAAGTTCAATCTTGCATTTGATCATGTTTTAGAGCATTAAAGTTCATAGGAACTCATGAATGTTGTGTTCTTGCATTGTTCTTCAAGTTTCTTTGAAATTGGTGTTCAATTGGCTTACCTTTGGGCTTGATTTTACAAATTGATCTTTCAAAACATGTTGTATTATGGATTTTCAAGTGTTTTCCAAAAAATTGGCCCAAAAGGTTGAGTTTTGATAAGTTTAATTCTTGGTTTGAGCTTTGGGAGCAAATCTGGAAATTTCAGATTTTGGCTTCTACGCTCGAGCGAAGGATTCCACACTCGAGCAACCATTTTTTTGTTCAGAGCTCTACTCGAGTGAAAGAATGCTGGCTCAAGCGTAGATTGCAAGCTCTCAGGTTTTTGTGCATGTAGAAGCACGCTCGAGCGACGAGACCTACGCTCGAGCGAAGAGCTGTGTCTCACACTCGAGCGAGCATCGAGCGGGGATTTTCAACATCCAGTACTTTTCATGTTTTTATAGACCGCCCGAGTGACCCCTCTATTTTGGTAAGCTCGCTCGAGCGTAGAAAGCCACGCTCGAGCGAGACCCTGTTTTCAGCAAATTTTGAAAAGTGTTTTAAAGTGTAATTTTTGCACCCTCATCCCATCCTAGGCATTCCTAGGCCATGTTTAAGGCATCTTAATGAGGATAATGTTATAGAACCACACCGAATCAAGTTAAGGGGCTAAGTTATTAATCCCAAGTGTGTGACTTAGTGTGTGTTCGTTCTGCAACTATGTAGGGTTGGCACCCGAGGACGATGACTAGCCTGTCATTAGCCCAGTGCTCTGTGAGTAACAATGTTGTAAAGATATGTTCAATTATAATTATTTCTGAACGATTCACTGTACCGCTTTTCGAAATGACATTACTTACTAAATGAATGTTTGTCCTATTTATAAACTGTATTCGTGGCATCCATAGCAACTTACTGTTACTGTACTGTTACTGCTACTGTTACAGAGATCTTTGTCAGTTCCCATGTTTGAAACTGCTACTGTTTACTGTTATAATGGCCATCAACTGACTGTTCGGTCTATTAAGACCTACTATACTGTTTTGTTATTGGATGTACCACGTATGACCGTTATGAATCCTAAATGACTGATATGGCATGAAATTTGAGCCACTGATTGAATAACTGATTTATTGATGCAAATGACTGTTTTAATTAATGAAAGGACATTCATTCTTAACCCCTTTACGCATATGTTATTCACTGGGCTTTAGCTCACTGTTTATATTTATATGTAGGTGCCCAGGCACCAGACCGAAGCTAGAGGCGTCAAGTTAAACTCCCGTTTTATCGAGCCAACCATTGTGCCTCACCTCGAGGTTCTAAGTTCGTTCAAGTTAAGGCTGTTTTGAGGTGTTTCAGATGCACCCTTTTGTCTCTGTTTTTGTATTGACTAAATAAGACTTGACTGTACAGTTATGGTGAAGGGATTTGGACCCTAACCAAGATGTTTATGTATATGATGTATGTATATATGTTTTGCTTATGAATGTGGCTTGTTCATAAAAGTCTTTTCGCATTCTGATTGTCACAACTCATTGGACATCTTTTTATTACTGTTTGGCTTCTGCCAGCCCCTTACTCTGTATTACTGTTATTACTGTTAAGCAGGCCTTTGGTAATTACGGATTACTGGCCGGTTACGATACTAAAGCCATAGGGGCGGGTTTGGGTCGTGACAGGTAATTTACCTCTCGAATGGCCCTGGCCTCCAGAAGTCTGTCTACTTCCTCTTCCACTGCCTCAACATGCAGCATCGTCGGTCTTCTTGCCCGTTGGATTACAGGTTTGGCCGACCTGTCTACGTTCAATTTATGGCAAGTGACCTCGGGGTCAATGCTTGGCATTTCATAAGGCGTCCAGGAAAACACTTTAATGTTTGCTCTCAAGAATGCCTCCAGTTCTTTTTTCTCTTCTTCGGCTAAGCCTGAGCCAATAAGGAAGTAGCGTTCTTCATCCCCCTGCTGGACGAGGATTTTCTTTAGGGCTTCTTCACTCTTCTCGGCTGGCTCTTTGCCGACGTCCTCTAGGACTTCCACGTCCTTGTCTTCGATCTCTGCCCCCTTTGGTTCTCGTATGCTGCAGGTGGATTACATTGCTGCCATGGAGCAATTTTTTGACTGCAGCTGATCCCCTCTGATCTTTTCTATCCCATGCTCTGTTGGGAAACACAATAGTTGATTCAATGTGGAGGGAATAACCTCCATTGTATGCAACCATGGCCTTCACAAGATAACATTGTAAGGGGAGGGTGTGTCGATTATGGTGAACTCTATCTTTATTTTCTTAGTGCCAGCTTGCACCTCCAAGTTTGCTGCCCCCAGTGGCCATGTCGGCATTTCATTAGACCCGACCATTGAGCCATTGGATTGCTCCATATCATCTGGGTGAAGGCCAAGCTCCTTGTAACATCTGACATACATGATATCACAAGAGCTGCCTTGGTCAATTAGGATCCGTTTTACTTGGCACTCCCCAACCTGAAGGGATACTACCAAGGCATTGTTGTGCGGATGTTGGACCATCTCCAGGTCGGCTTCAGTAAAGGACACCATTGGTCCCTAGCACTCCTCAGCCCGAGGTCTTTTCTACCAGACCTGGTACACATGCTGCAAGTGCTTTACCTTCTGGGTCTCCCCCCGTATTTCGTTTTTGTTGACCTTCGAGTGAATTACATTAATTACCTGAGGTCCGCCTGCCTGCGGTTGCTGTGCTGGGGGAGGTGGAGCTGCTGGTGCTTGAGGAAGTCTTGCTTGCTCTTCCCTTGTCCTGGCCTCATCTACAAGGTCCCTCAAATGGCCTTGCCTTACCAGGTCTTCTAGGTGTGACTTCAGGGCTCTGCAACCCTGAGTCAGATGCCCATCTTCGTTATGGTAAGCACAATGCTTCCCAAGGCTTCTTCTCATAAATTCTCCTAGAACCCTTACCGGTGCTCTGAAATAGGGTTGGGTTCGGATTTTATCCAAGACTATGTGAATTGGGATTCGGAATATAGTCGTGACTGCTTGTGCGGTTCTCAATCCTATCTCTTGTTTGCTGGATCTGTTGTTACCTCGGCCTCGCTTTGGCGAGCCGTTTGCTTTCTCTTATTTTGTCGCCTTAATCCCTGGCGTGTCTTCTCCGGCTCTGGCGTATTTCTCAATTCTAGCCATGACCTCCTCCATGCTTTTTGGCAATGTCTTTGCCAATGACTTTCCTAGTGCGCAATCATCTTTTAGGACGTTCTTGAAAGACACGACTGCCACCTCTTGGTTGCATTCGGGTATTCAGTTGAATACCTCATAATACCTTTTGGCATAGGCCCTAAGGCCTTCATCCTCACTGATTCTCAGAGCCATCAGGGCGTCCACCCTTAATGGCTATAGTTTGTTTGTCACGAACCTGGCCACGAACATCTCGGCCAGGCCTTCCCAAGTCTTCACACTTCTCTTCAGCAATTTGTGAAACCAGTCTGATGCAATCTCCTCGAAGGATGAGGGGAACACCTTGCAGAGCAACGGCTCGTTCCCAGTGTACAGTGCCATCGAGTTTAGGTATAATCTGACGTGAAAGTTGGGGTTCGACTTCCCATCATATATTTAGAACCTCGGCATACTGAATCTTTTTGGTGCCTCAAATTTGTCCAACTCCATCGAAAATGGTATTCTCGGCTTAACAGGGGAAGTTACCTCGGCATTTTGTTGCTTCCTCTTGAGGTAATCTCTCAAGTCCTCCTTGGTCCGCCCAGGAGCTCAGCTATCTCCTGATTTCAATCTTTTAGGTGCACTGCTCTCAGCTTCGTTGTGAGCCCTTTTTGACCTTTCTCCATTGGTCGCATCGAAGCACAACTCCTGCCTTTGAACATGCCGATGTTCTCTGGGGTCTGCCTCCTTGGTGCGATGTGTCCTTCGAGATTCTTCTCTTCTCGACTCTCCTCGCCCGACCTCTCTTGATGGCCGGTGAGAATGTTTTTCGCTTCTGGCGTGCTGGGGGGCTACAGGGATTGTTTTCTGCCCTCCTTTCTGGGCATTGGCCGCTGGAATCGGCGTGTCCTGCAGTGGGAACGGTGGCTGCATGATGTTATTTTGCATCATGAAATTGACGACCGATTGCAGGTCTGCCAATTTGGTTGCCATGGTCTTTACTTCGTCGTCCCTCCGCAGGCATCTTTCTTTCCATACCTGGAGGTCATCCTCGTTGTAGTAACCACTTTGGTCCGTTTTCTTTGGTACGTCGCCCTCATGGCCGACGTCCTTTCCTCCGTGATTCTGGTCTCCATTGCAGTTGTCCTCTTTAACGTCAAGGTCTACAGGTCTCCCACTCCCAGTAGGAATGTTATCCCCAATCTTCTCTTTCTGTCCGTCGTTGTTGGCCATCTATTCTCCTTAAGTTCCCAAAGACGGTGTCAAATTGTGTGAGTGAATTTCTGACCACACTGCCAACTCAGTATTCAACTGGACATCACTGGCAGAATAGATGGCGCATGAGTCACCTGCAATAGAAAGAAGAGATTCCGGCGGTGGTTCATCCACCCGGGGGCACTCCGATGATCAAGTCAGTTATCTCTCAAAGATAGATCAAGTACTAAAATCACTATTCCAAATATAAATTGCGTACCTTAGACACATGGGGGTGCCTCTCTTTTATAGTCGATACAGACCTAGTCCCAATAGAAGCCTAGCTTCAATGGACTTCAGCTTACTGCTAATCTTGGACTCTTCCATAGATAAAGATAAACTTCCTAAGAGCTTTATCCTTATCCAGGTGGAGGTCCTTCCTCATTCTAGGACTCTTGTCCCTTATCCGCTTATCCCTGGTTCCGGTATCTTCAGAGATAACCTCGGCGTCACAACCAAGACACGTGACACCTCAGCTGACACGTCGGTGTCACCTCGGCCACGTGTTGGTACTCAGAAAATATATCCCCACAGAACCATACTAACATATCGCTGTTAAAATATAGTTCTACATTCAGCCATAGTTATAGGTAAATATGCACTATAAATACATAAAAGCAACTAAAACAGTTCATATTCAAATTTAAAACTCCTAACATCTAAGTTTCAATCAACAGATAGATATAATAATCGTCCAAAAACAACTTACTTAGCTAAAATCTCTCAAAAACACAACTCTAAACATAAATCAAAACAAATCAATAGAAGATTGGAAGATTGATGATGAAAAGAGAAAGAGGAAGGGAGAGAGAGAGAGAGAGAGAAATAAGATCTACGTATATGTGTGTGTGTGTATGTGCCCGCGCGAGCGTCAATGAGTTTTAGATCGATGAGACGACGACGGAGAAGATAAGAGAGATCAACTGGAGGTGACGGGTGGTGACAGAAGGCAACAAGCAACATTGCAATAGGAGGCGATGAGTGGCGTTGCAATGGGCGACTCTGTGACAGGCGACGCTCCGACGGGAGGCAACCGGTGGTGCTATGGAAAGAGAGAGAGAGAGAGAGAGAGAGAGAGAGGTTTGGTTTGGTTTGGTTTGTGAAATAGCAACCAGAAATACAATATATATATAGATGATTATTTTGGTCATTTTATCTATGTCTGTCCTTATAAACAAAGTATTTGAGCGCTTCAACTTTTAACCAAACAAAATCCAAAAGTGGATTTATCAACTGAGTGCCATATTTTTTATGGTGCACACTTTCATAATCATCTATGAATTCTTAATAAATATTTTTTTTCAAAACATATTGACCATATTAAAAAAAATATTTCTCACACAATAAAAATAAAATGTTGCATTGTATTGTAAGGAAAATCTATGAAAAAGATTTTGACGAATCTAATCTAGATATACTTGGTTTTAGTATTTTTAACATTGAAAATTATGGGTGCATGTTAGATGGGATTTGTGTAATATGTAAATTTAATTTAGTAATTATCCCAACCAAGTGTTTATAGTTTTGTAGAAAAGCTATGTTATAATTATTATTTTAATTTAAAAATTAAACAGTAAGAATCTAAAGTCATGTGAGGTTAATAATTCTTTTTTAAATGAATGTGCTTAATTTATTTTTATTTTTGTATATTTAATGTTGTAACACGTTTTACCTTTTATTAAGGATAAATTACACTCACCTCTCATGAGGTTTACATAAAATACAATTAATCTCACATTTTGACATAATTACATTGATATTTCATTTTGTAAGATTGAAGTGACCGAAACAAATGTAAATAATGGGTAGATACTAAATAAATAAAGATAAATATATAATTTAGTTGTAAATAAGTGATAATATTATTTTTTCATTTATATGACTAATAAATTACTAGTGAAAAATCAGTAATGATTTAGAGTTCTAAATAAGGAGCCCTAAATCCACCACTAGTGAGGTGGAAATTGAAGAAAAAAAAAAAAAGAGCAAAACATACACTGTGGCAATGGGTGGGACCCACTGCCACATCATTAGTGGTGGCTCTAATTAGAGCTCCCAAGCATTTTTGGTGAAAAATAATCTAAGTGAATTAAAATATCAAGAGACCAGTGTAGTTATGTCAAAAGTGTAGGATTAATTTTATTTTTTAAAAAATTTCGAGGGAGGTGAGTGTAATTTACCTTTTTATTAATGTGTTATATATTAGAAGTTTTTTTCCCATAGACTTTACAAAATGACAAAATTCACTTTACCTCCTTGTGATTTAACACTTTACCCCTTCGTAATTTAGGCTTAGAGCACTTTACCCTCTCTACAATTTTGGACTAAATTGCAATTGTCACACTTTCTGTTCAAACTAACGGAATGTGTAATACACTTGTCATTTTTTAGAGTGGCTCTCTTTTTCTTTTTAAATTAAAATAAAATAAAAATAGAAAAGGACATTTCTATCCTTATATTCATCCTCAATCACCAAGCCATAGAAACCCTAACCTTGAAACATTAACCTTAACCAGCCACACCTCTTTATCCGTCATCGCTGCTCTCTTGTCTCCCCTGCTAGACTATTATCATCAGCTCCTCTCATTTTCTAGACCATTGTTGTTGCCTATTTCTCTCTCTCTGATCGTTTCTGTCGCCGTTTTTTCTCTTCCTGACAATCGTCGCTACCTCCTCTCCTTTTTCCAACTATTGTTGCCACCTCCTCTCCTTTCCCGGACCGTCGTTGTTGCCGCCACGCCCTTCTCCGATCATTATTACCTCTCTCTTCATGACTCAAAAATATGACTTCAATCGACTATGCTTTTTCTTACTTAGAAATGATTTGAGTGATTTTTTTTCCTTTTTCTTTTTTCTTCTTCTTTTTTATTTTTTTTGGGCTGCATCATTACGGTAAGTTTGTTCATTCATGGCTTGATTGACTTTTTCATGACATTTAATGTTTGATGATTCATGATGTTTGATGAATCCAAAGTAATTAATGATTCCAATATGTCTTGCTGTGAAAATCTATATCTATACTATACATTAAGTAAAAGGGGGTTTTTAACCTCAAGTTTTGTGGAAGCTCCAATCTCTCAATCTAAATTTCTTGATTTTTTGATTTTTTTTAAAAAAAATCTTAGCATTTATTAATTTCTCCCAACTTCCAAGTCCTACCCTCATAATAACACTTTAATGCATTAAGAACAAGTATAAAAAAAATTCTTTGAAATCTAACACATACGAATTCTTTGAAAAGTCCCAACACATATGATTATTATCCCTCATAATAACACTTTAATGCATTAAGAACAAGTATAAAAAAAAATTTTAAAAAGTTTAACACATATGATTATTATCAAAATATTACACTTTAATATAATATAAAAAAGGAAAAAAAGAAGACATTTAAAAAAAAAAATTTTAAAATCACAATTCACATATATAAATAATTGTAAACACAATCCGTGCATAGCACGGGTGATATGCTAGTATTATTAAATTGAAATTAGGTTGAAAATTTAAGAATAGAATAAATAATTAAGAAGTTAATAATAATTTATAATTTAATTAAATTAATTTTTGATAGAAATTATAATGTTTAAATTAGAAATTATGAGACTAATAAAAGAGAGATAAAAAAGAAAAAAAGGAAAAACAAAAAATGAGGCAGACATATTGGAGGATATTATGGTCATTTCATGTCTATCATTAATTGAGGAAGAATTGCAATTGAGACAAAAATTACACGGAAATTTTTTATCTATTTCTAAACTATAGTATGGCGGGTAAGGGGTTCCGAGCCTAAATCACCAGAGGTAAAATAATTTTTACCATTTACAAAATAAAACTAAGGGCGGGTTTGGAGTGTCCTAAAAAAGTGTATTTTTTATTTTTTTGGACTAAAAAAGTTGAGAAAAAAATATGGAGGTTTGGATTAATTTTTTATGAAAAATTGTGTATTAAAAAATTGTATAAAAAAAATATGTAGGAGATGATTAGAGAGGGGTGGGCCCCAGCCGTACAACCGGCAGGAGTGAATTGGAGTTGGAAATTATTGGCTAATTTTTGTACAAAGCACTGGACGGTTTTGTTTGGCCCGTGGGGTCATCACGGGTCCCATTTTAATAATCTGAACCGTTCAATGTGTGTAACTCGTCGAACACTATGTACCTATAAAAAATCACGTTAATCGGATATCGATAGCTATCTGATCAGATTTATTTATTTTTCAATCATTAATTATAACACCATCCATTTGTTGTACATAACTGATTTGATCATATAGTTATCGATATCCGATCAATGTGATTTTTTGCAGACATATAGTACTCAACGATTTCTACACATTGAACGGTTCAGATTATCAAAACGGGACCCGTGATGGCCCCCATGGGACGAATAACGGTGTGTGTAAAAACCACACCCAATCATTTCTTTTTTCTCCACTGCCGCACACAACAACTGCACACACATCAATTCGGTGTGTACGTTTTTTGAAGAAAATTGATTTTTTAATTTTTTTTTTGGGTGAATAGTAATATCTTTTTGGATTTTGGAGTAACTTTTTGACTTTTTGACTTATTTAGGCTAAGCCAAACCAAGCCTAAAATTTTAATGAAACTTCATTTTAGAATTAATATAATACAATTAATAAATGTTGTCTTTAGAAGTCTATAACTATCACTGTTCTTTTAAATTTTTTAATATTTATTTTTTCATAACTTTGTAATAAAAAATAAAAAATAGTAGAGATTTCAAAAATTTTACCAAATTTTCTATTAATTGTCTTACATGAGTGTAGAACTGATACCATGTAGGTCACACTTAAATCTCACATCTATACGAGACATTTGATACAGTTTTTTTGATCTCTAGCATTACAAAAAAAAAAAAAAAAAAAAAATAGAGCTAACCATGGTGTTAAGCTGTAATTTAATTATGAGTAATAATAGTCCAACAACAACAAAAACAAAAACAGAAAACAAAAAAACAAAAATAGCAAACTCGAAATAGAAAGACAGACAAACAAATAGAAACCCCCTTTCTCGCCACAATTCCAGATTTTCAGCGCAAAGCGACGAGTCCGCTTCCTCAGTCAGACTCTATTTTTCCGCTACCTGTAAGACCTTCTTACACAGAGAGAGAGAGAGAGAGAGAGAGAAAGAGAGAGAGCTCGATCAACCAACTCTGCTTGTTTGGTCAATGCCTATCACTACACGGTACGAATTGTAGCATTCACATTAGCCTTCCTTAATGTCTACCTTTCCCATTCAGCTTTTTTCTGGGTAATGGATTGAAATTTGATTCAAATCCTATCTGGGCTTTCATTCTTTCACATTGTGTGATTGTTTTGGAACTGGGTTTTTTCAACCTCCTATTAAGCTGTTCTTTTCTCTTCTGAATATTGGGTAGTTGTTAGATTCAAATTTGGGTTCTTTCACATTGGGTGATTGGGGTTTGTCTCTACATAGTACTACCTAGCTAGGACCTATGTGGGATGGTCAGTCAAGATGATTAGTATTGAAAGATTCATTTGACTCTATGGGCAATCTGGGTTAATTCATGAGCTGCAAATGAATAGTTGGTTTCTGGTTTTGTGGTGTGATCTTCATGGGTAGCCTTGGAGTTTATCAGAGTGTGATTCTTTCAGCTTAATTGCATGTGTTCGTTCCATTTTCTCTGCATTCATTTCATGTAGTCTCTAATCAGTAAATGAGCTGTGGTTTTGCAGTAATATAAAGATTAATCTTCGGTAGTTAATAGTTCTTTATACATCTCTGGATGAGTCATGGTTAATCAGAAATAGATATGATATTTGATCACAATTACCAGTGACTTTGGGGGATTAGTATTGCAATGGCTGAGAGAAATCCATCCTTAATGGGGCAAAAGAAATCAATGTTTTGTTTGTTTTCAATTACATCGATCATGTTGTTTGTATTATCCTGGTTATTCGTGTTGCGATCCACTGGCCATCCTTACTTCATTGACCATAAATTGTTACCAAATCACAAGCTTTTTGCTTCATTTGATAATAACCCCTCAATTACAAGTAACCCAGTCATTCTCAAGGAAGAAGTAGAAGAGCCACAAGAAAATAATTTGGTGAAATGCAATCCTAATAATGCAATTCTTAAGGTTTTCATGTATGATTTACCCCCAGAATTCCATTTTGAGCTCCTAGATTGGAAGCGTGAGGGGAAAGGTGTTTGGCCTGATATCAGAACTAAAATCCCTGTATATCCTGGTGGGTTAAACTTGCAACACAGTATAGAATATTGGCTTACGTTGGATCTCCTGTTATCAGAATTCAATCATCCTACTCGTGCTCGTAGTGCAATAAGAGTCCACAACTCAAGTGAAGCCGATGTTATATTTGTCCCCTTTTTTTCTTCGTTATGCTATAATCGGTATTCTAGGTTGAAGCCACACCAAAAGAGAAGCATTAATAAGTTGCTGCAAGAAAAGTTGGTCAAGTTTTTGACAGCTCAAGAGGAATGGAAGAGGTCAGGGGGACGGGACCATATAGTTCTAGCTCATCACCCAAATAGCCTCTTAGATGCAAGGATGAAGCTCTGGCCTGCAACGTTCATACTTTCAGATTTTGGAAGGTATCCCCCGAATATAGCTAATGTTGACAAAGATGTGATTGCACCGTACAAACATGTCATCAAAAGCTTTGTGAACGATTCATCTGATTTTGGTAGCCGTCCAATTTTGCTGTACTTCCAAGGAGCCATATATAGAAAAGATGTACGTGACTTTCTTTCCTTATCTTTGGGTTTTAGAGGGAAAATGAAATATTTGTTTTTGCTGGTATCTGTTATTTCCACATTAGTTTGACTAGCCTTTTAGTTGCGATTTAACTACACAGTCATTATTTAACCTGCTTCACTTATTCTCTGTTTGCCATGCCATGCCTTAGTAGATCTGTTTATCATAATCAAAGCTTTCTAGTCATAAATGCTAGTTATGTACTTGTGCTTGTTCCCATTTATTATGATTTCTTCTAATGCCAAGTTGTAAGTTCTTGATAAAAGTATTTAGAAAGGGTTTAAATGTTAGATATGTTGTGTCCATATGTATTCAAGGCCTTAGGTTGATTCTCTTAATTTTGATGAGGAAAACTACTGTTGTATCTGTTATAGCTTCTTTTCGATTTGTTGAAGGTCTAGTCCAGCTAAAAAGGGAAATTCTATTTCCACACGCTTAATTACCTTAGTGCACACACTTAATGAAATATTATTATAATGGCAATTATACCCTAAATTAAAATGACCATAATGGACATTCACTAGCACCCATAATATTATATGAAAATATTCTTTGTACACATCTTTTAAAAACAAAAAAAAACTCAATGTACATACATACTCTATACTCCTCTATTACTTGCAAATCAATACTCTTATAACAACTCTCATATTGTTTTAATCTCTAGATATATACTCTATTAGTGATGAAAATATTAGTTTTTTTTGCAGAACTCTCTTTTATTTTATATATTTTTTTTATTTTAAGTCGGACAACCAGTACCGAATTATTTCATTATATTCGAACATCAACTGCCGAATTTTTTTTTTTTTTTTTTTTTTTTTTCAGAGCAAATTTGTCAAACTAATCACTTTTATTCAGAAGTTAAGTTTCGAATTAAATGTGTAATTTCGGAAAACTAGTGCCGAAATCTCCAAACCTTAAAACATAAAAAAAAAAACAAAAAAACAAAAAAAAAAAGTGTGGAAAGGAAGGTTGAGTAGTGTGTGTACAATGATTATAAGTGAAGGGTATAATTATAACTTTTAGTGTGTGAATTGAGAAAATTAATTAATAATTAAATTAATAACTGTGTATTGAGAGAAGATGTGAATTGAGATAATGAAGTGAGTAGAAATAGAATTTCCCAGCTAAAAGCATGAATTTTTTCACTTAGGAAAGGCAATTTTTAAGCCCTGTACTTAATTCAAAATTTCAAATCGCCCTATATTATTGAATTCTGAAGTTTCCAGGTTGTATGTCGAATAAATAGTCATTTGAGCTTTCTGATTAAAATTTTATACCCTCCCTTTTACTCTCTACTGGATTGTATTAAACAGTGAATCCTTTTTACTTTCGTGGTTCAATCTACTGACATGTTGAAATGTGATATATTAGGAATTTACCGGATTCATTTCTCATAGTTTTGCGAGGTGAAATAAAAAATGTAAGGGTTCTAATTGACACTGCTTATTTAGTTTGTGGGTAAACGACACCAAGAACTTCATACCTGTTGTATATCTCTGATCTTAAATATTATCCAAATACTTAGGTTACATAGTTGAAGGCATTCAAATCGAGAAATGTATCATGAATCAAAATCCTAATTGAATTGAGAATCACGACTTTTGGAACAAACTATAAAAAATGATGTAAAACAATCGAATATATGAAAACATTTTTTTTACACATGTTATGTAGTAATTTTTATGTACCAATATGATTGCACCATCTAATTGGAAAGATATTATCTTCATAGTTAGAGACGCGAGTCCAAATCCCACCATTGATAAAATATTTAAAAAATAATAATATATTCTCATATTCAAAAAGTGAATCTAGAAACCCTAAATAGAATAGAGTTTTAAAAAAAAAAAGAGTAAGTAGGAATCTTCTATTTTTAAACCTAAAACACTTTTAAAAATGCGTATGTGTATTGCTCTAAAAATCAGAAAAAACCATTTGTGGAATTGTTGGTCTAACTAACCTAATTCTTGTCATATTAAACCATGTTTATTTATCAAAATAATAATAGATAATTAATAGGGGTGTTTGGTGCGGGCTTTTTTGAGCCAACTTATGGCTTCTGGCTTTTAAAAAGTTATTTTGGACTGTTTAGTTAAACTTATTTCAAACAGCTTATGATTCTAACAACTTATTTTAAGTCAAAAAAGCTGATTTTGAGAAGCTGCTCACTCCTTACTTCTGATTATCAGCTCCTGCTGTGGATATGTTAATTCACGGTTATATTTTAGATTTTTTTATTTTTTATTTTTTTAAAAATAGAAAAAGACACAAATGGACTATAAAATATTATTATTATTTTTTATGAGAAATGTAGATAAATAGTGAATAATAAAAAATAAAAGTTAATTGAAAAAACTACTTCACAGCTTATTTAACAAACACTATCCAGTAACTTAAATCTATAATCCAACAGTTATACCAAACAGATTAACAGTTTCTGATTAAAGTCATAATCTATAATCTGTTAAGTTATAATCTATAATCTGTTTTAACAGTTACACCAAATAGGATCAATGGGTGAAACTTCCTTCAGTCAAAAACTTCGTTAGAAGGTGTATTTTGACATTTTTCTAAGGAAAAAAAAAAAAATCATGTTGTGTTTGATTGGATTATGCATATGCATTGCTTATTTTGTTGTTAAACATTTTAAAAGTCGTATTTTTTTGTTTTCACACACCGAAAAAAAAAGGGATTGAAATATGTTGGATCCAATAGTTTTAAGAATTATATGAATTATAAAATGAATTGAATTGTGAATTGTATGATTCATCATTGATTATATCCCAAGATAGATTCACCCATAGATTCACATTGATCTATGCATGAATCGTGAATCTAGTCCTGAATTGGTAGATTTTGATTCTAGGGGTTTAAGGTTTGTTACCATCTTCTCTACCCCCACGAACTTCACCGTCTATCTCTCTCTGCCCTATTTGGGTTGTAGGTCTACAAGATTATGATATTTTGAAGTAACTCAGCTAAAAAGGGTTACAGCCTACATATGCAAGTCATAGTTCTGAAGTTTGAACAGCACAGGTCATACTGACATATTGATATTGAATTGGGTCCAACTTCATGGTTGTAAGTTGTGGCTAAGAATGCATAGATTCTTTTTGTGTTTTCTAGGAAATGAGAAGGTCATGTAGTGTGGGATTCCAGAAAGGGAATATAAGAGCATTCCAGGAGTTTGTTTAGGATGAAGGTTTCTTTTGTGAATGACATCTGGTATGAGAAGATGCATCTAATGCCAGTGTTTCTGACCTCTGGTGATTGACAAGGGTTCAAGGTTTCTCTTCTCTTGGAGGCAAAATGATATGCCTTCAAGCCACTGATATGAGAAGAGGCCTAGGATGGATCTAGGGTTATGCGGGCAGGGGAGGTTGCACTCCCAAAAATTTTAAAAACTAAATATGTTATACTAGTATTAAAAGAATGAAAAGAATTATTTGGCTTACCCATGAATGAGGTAGATGCCATGTATATATAATAGATTCATGATACAATTTAGGAAACGATAGAAATAAGGAAACAATACTAAATCAGTGATTGATACAATCATAGATTATATATATAATGCTAAATATAAAAAGATTCTTTGTACTCTAATTTCTATATTCAATACTTCTAAGCTGGTGTGAAGATATTCAACAATCGCAACTTGCCAATGGATGACTGGAAGAAGCCAGAAAAAAATCTCAACGGCTAGTCCAAATAAATGCTACCAAACAAATCTGGTAGTCCACTAAATAAAAAAGGCCAAAAAAATGCTTAATACATTAACACTATACCCTAGAAAGGAAAAAAAAAAACAGGGACTAAACTACTTTAGAAGAGCTGCCGAAGCATCTATGGCCAGGAAACACCTTGGTCGGCAGCCAACAAGACCCTGGTCGGCATTAGAGACCGGAGCTAATGCTGGGAGATAGTTTATGGTTGTGCTGGACCGTTGTAGAAACTGGTCCCAACTAATGTTAGGACAGTTTAAGGTCATGCTAGACTGTTGTAGGAACTGACCAGAATTAATGTTAGAACAGTTTAAGGGGTCATGTCGGACCGTTGTAGAGACTAACTGGAATCAATGTTAAGACAGTTTAAAGGGGTTATGCCAGACCGGTGTAGAGAATTGGACGTTGAACCAGCAAATCTAGCACACACATAACTTATGACATGGTGCTGAATGATGATGGCAACAGATGACTGAGTATGCCCGAGGGCGGTTTATTAGAAAGTGCATCAGGGGGGGGCTTTGGTGGTGCGCTAGAGGAGGCGGCTTAGGTGGTTTACACGGTATATCACCAGGCTCACCATGATATAGGTGTAATACCCTTGTCAAACTCAAATAGGTTTGAAGATAGAAACATATTCAAGGTTGAAGTATAGGAAAAGACAAGGTGGAACAGAAACACAAAAAAAAATGGATTGCGAGTAAAAAAAATATGACAGAGATATTTAGGATAGGAATAAACTAGTGGATTGAGGAAGAGATCACCACGAAGTGATACTGAAAGAAAACATGGCAGTGGAATGGGTTGAGGTCCGGCGGGCCAGGACTGCCACCTACCAGTGAAGCAAAATTACTAGGTACTTAACCTAACTCTGATACCAAAAAGAATGAAAAAAATTATTTGGCTTACCCATGAATGAGATAGATGTCATGTATATATAATAGATTCATGATACAATTTAGGAAACGATATAAATAAGGAAACAATATTAAATCAGTGATTGACACAATTACAAATTATATACATAATACTAAAAATAAAAAGATTCTATATACTCTAATTTCTATATTCAACAGTATTTATTAAGATAATTTCAAATTGGAGTATATCGCATCTCCCAAAATTTCAGTAGTTCACACCTTCGAAATTACTTACATTACAAAATTTTAAGAATAGTTTTTAACTTGAGTTTTACCAAATATTGATCT
Source organism: Camellia granthamiana (assembly GCA_036172215.1). Taxonomy (NCBI): domain Eukaryota; kingdom Viridiplantae; phylum Streptophyta; class Magnoliopsida; order Ericales; family Theaceae; genus Camellia; species Camellia granthamiana. The sequence goes on along the minus strand of JAXFYN010000328.1, from coordinate 265,263 downwards.
ATTCTATTTGTTATCTTTATTATTTGTTATATTTCTATATTGTTTAGAATAACTTATATTCTTTTACTATTTGTTTTTATTTGTTACTATTCTTGTTTTCTAGTTTATATGTCACTTGCATTTTTTTTTCTTTTATAAATCACATTTTAATTTGGTTATACATATTATTTTGCATTCATTATTGTTTGTTAATTCTCTAGAAATAGAAATATTGTTTACTTCAACCTGACATTTTTAAAAACAAGTTCATAAAATTTTATATTACTTATTGAAATCGATTGTAATTATACTCATAAAAGCATACATTTTCAATTATAAATTTTTTCAAACTTAAATTGCGTAATAAGATAAAAAATGATTTTGTAACAAATTACTTGATCATGTTTATTAATAAATATATTACCCAAGATTTTGATGTTGAGCCTATGTTTTTATATATATTATAAAAAGTGGCGATTACAACATTTGCAAATTGTTAACTTCAGTAGACGGAGACATAATAATAGCTAATATTTTTGTTAAGTTAATGTAGGCAAAAGAAATATGTCTAATTATATTTTTTGTTCTCAATTTTGTTGACAAAGAATGTTAGATTAATAGTAATATTTATTCTTTTTTTTTTTTTTCTTTTTTTTTGTGTTAAAATTTTATAATAATTTTTTGGGCAAACTCCACTTTACCCCCTATAGTTTAGGCCATATGCGGTTTACCCCCTAATGTTTGGAAATGACCACATAACCCCCACATGGTTTGTGGACCAAAATGCTCCGTTCACTTTTCCATCCAAATTAACAGGCTGTGAGGTTCACACGCCTATGAAGATAATAAGTTATATTTTAAGACTAAAATACCCCTTACACATCTTTAAATTTACAAAAGCATGCCATTCTTCTTCCTCCTCTCTCTACCATTTCCCTTCTCTCACTATTTCTCTTCCATGAAAATCCCCATTAATTGATCATCCTGCCACTCCATTTTCTCCCTCTACTGTGATAAAAGTAATTTTAATTTAATTATAATATAGAAGTTGGCAATGGCAGCCATGGGAGAACATAAGCTCTAAATCAACAAAGAGGTCATTGGAAAAACACATTACAGGGAAACCAAACCCTCCTTAATAAAACTGGGCTTCTACACCCACCGCCACTCATTTCCATCAAAACCCAACCAAGACCCACTTTCTCAGGTTCTTGATTTTGGAATTGGAATTGGGTTTTGATTTCTCAAGTTCTTGAATTTCCACTCTCTCACTGGTCAACTTTTAGAAAAATTGAGTTCTTCAGTGCATTTAATTTGTGATTTACATCACTATCCAGCTTAGTTTCTAAAAAAATGTAAGATGAGAAAACAAATTCCAAATCCTCATGTTTGGTGTGACTTCGTCTCCTTCATTTTGGGTTGGGGTGTATATATATATATATATATATTTGCAGGTTTAATTCAAAGAGAGAAGAGGAAGAAGATGAGAGTATAATAGTCAATTTAATTGTTCTGTTAAGAAGTTAGTGGGTGTTTTAGTCCAAAAATCATGTAGAGGATATGCGGTCATTTCCAAATATTAGGGAGCTAAATCGCACATGCTCCAAACCACAAGGGGGTAAAATGAAGTTTGCCCTAATTTCCCTCCCCCCCCCCCAAAGCTCGAATCCTAGATCCGTCCCAGCCTTTCATGATTAGGCAGTGGCAGACCAAAGACTGCTTGGAGAAGTTATATCACACTTAGGGTTGGATGCTGAATTACATTATGTGGTGAGCCAGTCATACTGTGTTTGTGCAGAAAAGTTAATTTTTTGTGTTAAGTCACCAATTGTCCCAAGAGTTTAAGCTGTTACGAAATCAGCCCAACAATGTACATCAACATGTGCAACTCTGTCTTGCATGTGAAAATGCAAACATCATTCATAGAGAGAAGAAAGAATGTCAACGAGAGAAAGAATGCAAATGGGGACCTAATGCAAGCGGATAGACTTGAACCAACAAGACCTCTCCTAACCTGAGTTCTGATACTATGCTAAGTCACCAATTATCTCTAAAGCTTAAGTGGTTAGAAAATAGGCCCAACAATGTATATCAAGCTATCCAACACTGAGACTCCATGGTCATGGGGACATGAAGACAACTTTTTACAGTCAGGCAAAATGGAGATTGGTTGCTCTGTTCAATGTCATTTTTTTCAGGCCACACTGCGTGGTAAATCAACAATGTTAGTTTTTGTCAAGCAAATTGGTGTTCTTATGCTGTTCTAGCATGTGTAAAATAGATGTGATATCTGTGAGCTATTTCTTAATGTTTAGCAATCTCTTGTCGGAGTCTGGGAGTCGTCTTTTTTCTTGTTCTAAGTTTTCTTGGATCGTGCTTGTTCCATTGCTCCCTTGGTTTGGGGTGAACCACTCTGTTGGAGGGGCTTAAGAGCTATGTTATTTTATTGCCTTTTGGTTGATCTGTTGAAAGTGGCCTATTTTTCAGGCCACCATGCATAGTAAATCAATAATATTTGTACTCATCAAGAAAGTGGGTGTTCCTATACTGTTCTAGCATGTGTAAAATGATTATCTGCGAGCTATTTCTTAATGTTTTGCAATTTCGTGTTGGAGTCTTGAAGCTTCTTTTTCCTTTTCTGGGTTGTGCTTGTTACATTGATGCAATGGTTTGGGGCAGGCCATTAAGGAGGGGCTTAAGAGCTAAGTTGAACAGTCCCCATTTTATCCAAGTCCTATTATATTGTCTTAACTCATTAGTTTCTCATCTTCAGGGCGGTTTTGTTCGGCAAGAGTTGTTCTATCTTCTAAAAGATGAAAAAGACGTACATTTCTCGTTTGGAAGTGTGCAAAGAGATGGGATCCATAAAGCTACCCAAGGAATGCACTCATCCAAGTTCTGTCTCAACATAGCAGGCGACACTCCCTCGTCAAACCGCCTGTTTGACGCCATTGCTAGCCACTGTGTCCCCGTTATCATCAGTGACGAAATTGAGCTCCCCTTTGAAGACGTCCTCGACTACTCTCAATTTTGCATATTCATCCGCTCATCCGATGCCATAAAGAAAAAATTCCTCATCAATCTTATTAGGAGCATCGGGAGAGAAAAGTGGACTCAAATGTGGGCAAAACTGAAAGAGGTTGAACATTTCTTTCAGTTTCAGTACCCGTCGAAGGAGGGTGATGCTGTTCAAATGATATGGCAAGCCGTGGCACGGAAGGTTCCGGCTATCCGAATGAAGATACACAAGTCTAGGCGATTCTCCCATTACAATGTTGTTGAAGATAGAGGCCCAATATTGGTTAAATTGCCAAACAATTTTGCTGAGTGAGCAAAATTTGAGTTCTTTTTGGCCGGAAAGTTTTCAATCTTGTTGTAAGACAAAAATCGAATACCTTTTGTTTGGTAGTTGGGAAAATTTACAGCACAGCTTGCAGAAGGTGAAACTGCAGTAACTTCTGCAGCAGATTTTGGAGCAAAAGTTTAGTGTTTGTAAACAAAGAATTGAAGGGGGCAAAAAAAAGAAAGAAAAATCACTTTTAGGTATTTAGCTACCAAGTTGCTAGAAATGTTTACTGTTATGTGTTGATTCATTCATTCATTTATTATTGCTTTTCTTTTATTCTTTAGCTGCTCAACCCAACTGAATCAAACTGATTACCCTAATGATGCCTATAAAGCCATAAATTTAAATCCAGAATGTCACTGTCATGAGAAAATTTTACATATGTAGTTCTGTTCATTGGGTATGGTATGAATATATGAATAATGTGCAGATGGTTCAGAATTTTTTCATCTAAAGTCTGTTGTCAAATAGATAAATTGTGCATAATTTCTTTTTTCCTTTTTGGAACTAGGAAACTTTACATCAATTTACGAGTAAAAACAACATGAAATAGGTTGCTCATGTCATGCCTTTTGGCGTGACGTAGCACTTAACTCTAAATAGTACTTTGTTTCATTTAACAACATATCAGTTTAATTTAAAATTCTCTGGTGTTTGGAGATTTTTTGCAGATGGCATTGAACACATCCAAATCATATGTCGATATAAAAAGTATTCATATAGATCATAACCTTGCTCAAATGAGCATTTGAAAATCATGTACAGGGTAGAGAGAGTATCAAAACATTCATGCTATACTTTCAAATAAGCCTTTTGAATACATGTACTTCAGGAAATCATGTGAAGATAAACAAGAGTACATATAGTTTTCAAGGCTCAAAGCATAACTAATTGTAATATAAAGGAGAGAAAGAAAACAAGTAAACATTTCATATTTCCACTATTTAAGGAGAGTAAAGCATGACAAGTTTAAAGAGGTGTTTCTAAGTCCCAAGTCATGATAAATTACATCGACCTTTTTTGAAATTTGCAAAAAAATATAAACAGCTTCTATAGGTTTGATATAATTATATCGTCCTTTTTGTAGTAATCTTAAAAAGATCGAAATTAAGACAAATAATGTGAAAGGATAAACAAGAATAATTATACATTTCAATATAAAAAAAGTGACTATCATTTTTTATTTTATTTTTATATGACTAATGAATTATTAACGAAATATGGGATTAGCCCTAAGTGTTACATGTATTAAAACCTTAATGAACTCAGTATAATTATTCTAAAATTGTGAACTTAATGTATTTTTTGTCAAATTTTAATAGAAGATCAGTGTAATTTATCCATTATTTATTGTGTAAGCAGTAAATTAGTTAACTACTTACTATATAAAATATTGCACAACTTAAGTTGAGACTATCGGAATTCATTAATAATTCAAATTTTCCCCTTTTTTCTATTTTTGCAATAGGAAATATGGCTTGATAGTTGCGAATATCTAGAATTCTTGGTTATTTATTTGGGATAATTGGTAAAAAAAAAAGTCTACACCCACGAGACCATAGGGTATTTGGTTTAAGATTTGATTTTTGATGATAATGACATACTTAATGAAATTGTTTAGTGATAAGGATAAATTAATTTTTCCAATTGTATCCCCATTGCCGGAATATCCCTGGCCGCCCACTGGAAAAGTCGCCGTTTGTCCAAAAACTAGCAGGCGGCAATGGTGTGGTGATGATGATACGGATAGATATATAAATTAGGTAAATAGATAGATGACATATATACAAATAGTGTATTAACATGTGGATAGATAGGTGATGTGGACAATGGACATTTGACAAATAAATAAGAGTAAAATAATCTTTCAAATTATAATTTTCCTTCTAACCCCAAAATAATAGAACTTAAGCCTATTGACTCAAAAATTTTAAAAATAAATTTTTGACCTGAGGACCCTAATTATATATCATAAAAATAAGAGTTTGTGTAGTAAAATAAATACAGGTAAGGTTATAGTACACCGTGTTATATGCAAGTTATAACATTTGTAGAGTTGATTATCACAACTATCATAACTGAACCTTTTAAGTCATAACAAAAAAATAAAAAAATAAAAAAAATTTGAATCGTAATCAAACATCATAAAATGTATTACTAAAGGCCTTTTGGATTATAACTAAAATAATGTTATAACTAACAACATAATGACTCATAACTAATACTATAACGTATATAACAAGTTATAATCAAGTCATAACTAACACCACACTAAATCATAATTAGAGATCACAAAAACCATAACTAGAACATGTAATACACATCCAAAAAGAGATCTGTATCATATATCTTCCCTATATGAAGACAAAACTAGCTCAACCATCAAGCTGAACAATTGGTTGTAAAATGTCTTGAGAGGTACTAAATGTAGGGTAAGCCATGAGAAGATCAGTAGTGACACCGCCAAATCAATTAATATATTAGTACCATCCCCAATTTAAACTCCTCTTCAAATTTGTACTCTCATTTTTATACGAACTCTTGGCTGCTTGTAATATAACATTCAAGTGATGCAGAAATATCATGCATGATTAGTACCATCCCCAATTTAAACTCCTCTTCAAATTTGTACTTTCATTTTTTTACTAACTCTTGGCTGCTAGTAATATAACATTCAAGTGATGCAGAAATATCATGAATGATTAGACCATCTCCAACACTTCACCAAACCTTGCATCAGATTTAAAATTTGATGAAAAAATCACTCTTTGTAGCTCCAATGGTTTCATCAAATTGGTATCAAAACGAGAATTCACCAAATTTTTCATCAAAATGAGAACAAGGGGAAAATTTCACCAATTTACTGTGCGTGACCCTTGGGGGAGACCAACCGGTCAACCAGCCGGTTGACCAACCGGTCGACTGGTTCCCTTGCAAATAGGTTGGTTCAAATAGGTCAAAAGGTTCAAAGAGGTAAAAAAAAAAATACACTAACCGGTCGACCTCTGTCATGCATGTATGAATCTGTGTGTCGTGTGTGTTGTGTCATGCATGTGTGTGATGAGCGTATTAGTCGTGTGTGCTGTATGTGAAGCTCAGTGTCGGTATGCCATGTGTATGTGTCTGCTGGGTGTGTGTTAATGGTGTCTTGTGTGTCTATGTGTCTGCTGGATGTGTTGCCGTGTGGGTGTGTGTAGTATCATAGCAGCCCCCAAAGAGAGAGAGTGAATCTGGGTCTCTCCCTCCATGCCCGTGTGTGCTGCCCTCTGTGTGTTAGTGTGTTGTGTGTGTGATAGTTGAAGTGGGTCTTGCCAAGAGAGAGAGAGCTCACAGTGGGTGGAGGTAGAGAGTGTGCAGTTGATAACAACCATTGGAGCAGTCTGTATCAGATTGAGAAAATAGTCATTTTTTTTACTCAGATTTGGTGAAAATTTTGATGAACCGTTGGAGATGCTCTTAGTACCATCCCCAATTTAAACTCCTCTTCAAATTTGTACTTTCATTTTTTTACTAACTCTTGGCTGCTAGTAATATAACATTCAAGTGATGCAGAAATATCATGCATGATTAGTACAATCCCCAATTTAAACTCCTCTTCAAATTTGTACTCTCATATTTTTACCAACTGCTTGTAATATAACATTCAAGTGATGCAGAAATATCATGCATGATTAGTACTGAGAGGGTAATTTATATGAAAATTGGGCCGAGCTGGATAATGGGCCGTTATGGGCCGCTATGCGAAGTGCTGAGTAATATGGCCGTAAAGTTACTCTGGTCTTGAAGGGGCCTTTGAAGTTAGGCCGGGCCCAAAGCCCAGAAGTTAGTCCGGTCCGAAAGAGGCCTAAAGTTACTTCGGTCCCAAAGAGGTTAGCTTGGTCACCATACTAGAAGTTATACCGATTATGGCGCGATATTGTTAGCTCGGTCTAAAACCTTGCTAAAGGTTAGCTCGGTTTAAGACTTACCACGGTTTGTGCAGAAGGAACTGAGGTAAGAGTATTAAAGGAAGAACCGAACTAAAGATAGTTCGGTCTACTCTGTGGCTCGGCGTGGCCATGCTTACTTCGGTTGTATGGTAGTTTGGCCGTATTAAAACCATCTCACTTGGTTTAAGCAGTGAGGGGGGTGTTGAAGGATAAGCATTATCTTTCAGGAGTATGAATCCTAGGAGGACTCTACATGGAGGAGTAAGAGTCCTACTTAGATTGTGCCACACGGAACCTATAAAAGCTCACAAATATCACCTATGGAGAGGTAACGCAACTTTGATTCCCGAATACACAGAGCTTTTGTCTATTTGTCTAGCTTGCTGACTTAGGCATCGGAGAGGTTTCCGGCACACACCCGCCGGCTAGCTCACGTTTGTATTTTTAGGGAGTAGAGGGACGTCGTACGGAGGAGCGCAGACTTGATCAACAGGATTATACGAGAAGGTTTATTTCTTTCCCGTACAATTGGCGCCGTCTGTGGGAACTCAGGCAAGAACAAAACCTCTTGATCAAGCTTTTCCTCTCTAGAATCAATGGCATACAACGAAGATTTGCCACAGTCCGCTATCGACGGACAAACACCAGAAGGGGGTGCGAGGCGCGGAGGTCTACCTTTTATCCCTCCTATGACGGACTTGGAGCCACAACGACAGAATCCCAGGAGGGATACAAGGGGAAGGAGGCGGACTAACAGCCCCCATCACTCTCAAAGTCCAGAGAGACAAAGGCGGAGGCTTGATCCTCAAACTTTGGAGGATCGCGTCAAGGAGCAGGACGAATTGATACGACAGATGGTGGCGGACATGGAGTCCATAAAACGCCAGATAAAGGGTAAAGGAGTGGCGACAGGAGAGGGGCACAAAGGCAAGACGCCCCCTTGCCACTCAGAAGATCATAGTAGACGTACCACACCATCTCAAGCAGAGAATAGAAGCCTCAGGACAGGCGATACACAATCTAGGTCTTCCAGAACTCATCACTCCAGGACTGAGAGGACGAGATCTGAGAGGTCGTACACTGAAGGAAGCACCTATTGGCCCTCACATACACACCAAACAAGATCCAGACAGACAGAGTTGCCCAGATCATCCGACTTACGAACCGTGCTCGAGGAAAAGGCACGATGGAAGGAGGATGCCAGGGCACGTGACCCGCACAGAGTTTCTGCCTTGCAGCCGTTGGCTCCTCGGACGCATGGAAGCGTCGAGGTTGGAATGCCAATTCCGCGCCCTGCCTACGAACCGACTGACAAAGCATTAGTGAGGCTGCAGACCTCGCCGTTCGTTCCTGCGATCGAGAATGTGCCCCTACCTACTGGCTTCCTTCAGCCCAAATTCACTACATATGAGGGAAAGACGAACCCCTACTCACACTTGAGCCACTTTCGCTAGGTCATGGCTGTATACCGGCGAAACGAGGCTTTGATGTGCATCCTCTTCCCATCTAGCCTTGGCGACCTAGGCTTGACTTGGTTCGAAAGACTTCCAGAAGGCAGCATAGCCTCCTGGGCGCAATTGGCGGAGGCATTCGTAACAAGATTCAGAACAAACACTAAAACCCCGGTGGAGATCGACCAGCTACTCTCCATCGATATGGGCGATAAGGAGACCTTAAAATCCTACAATAGCTGCTATTGGGAAACCTTTAACCAGATTGGGGACTGTCCCACCAATCTCGCCATTGCACAGTACAAAAGAGGCCTTCCAGTCAGGAATAGACTAAGGGACTCAATCACCATGACACCGCCTCTCACCATGGAAGCCTTGATGAAAAGAGTGCATCAGCACATCAGGGTGGAGGAGGATGGCGCACGTGCCAAAACAAAATCTGGCATGACCACAGTACCAGAAAAGAAGGCCTCAGCAAAGATCAATGCGGTAGATCGTCCGAGCAGAAACGGACGTAGCAGATGAGACAACGGAGAGGACTAGGATAAAAGATGGTTGAGAGTCTGCACTACCATAACCACGGTATTCAAAAAACCGATCTACTGAATTCTAAGTGAAATACGAGATGAGCCTTTCGTCAGATGGCCAGCCAAGCTAGGGGAAGCTCAGAAGGACTATGACGAAAGATCACGGTGCACTTTCCACAAAGAAAAGGGGCACCGCACTGAAAATTGCACACCATTGAGACAGCACCTGGAGGAGTTGGTGGCAGCAGGTCACCTGGATAAATACATTGAAGGAGGGACACAACCAGCCCCCCAGGACCACAATAACCCCAACGAGATGCCAATTGATGCCCCACCTCAAGGCGTGATCAATGTGATACATGGGGTCTTTGAACCTGAGCGTGTATGCGAGCTCAGAGGATCAATCAAAAAGGCTGAGCACTTAAGAGAGGTACTAAGTGCCCAACTTACCACCAAGAAGGGGAAGACAGAGGCCACGAATGACATGTCTTTTTCGGATAAAGACTTGGCAAGGATATATTGCCCTCACAATGATGCCCTGGTCGTCACCCTCCGAGTCAAGGATTTTGACGTCAAGCGGATTCTGATTGACCAGGGTAGTTCATGTAAAATAATGTACTACGAAACATTTAAACAATTGAAGTTACGAGATAAAGACTTGGCACCTGCCGTATCTCCCCTGATTGGATTCAACTCAATGCCAGAGTGGCCAGACGGCAAAATAATTCTTCCAGTTAGAGCAGGAAGCGTAACGAAACAAGTGGAGTTTTGGGTATTAAAAGTTCCTTCCACTTACAACATCATCTTCGGCAGAACATGGCTGCATGCCATGCAATCGGTGGCATCATCCTACCACCAAGTAATGCGGTCCCCCAACGAAACCGGGGTAATTGAAGAGGTCTATGGAGATCAGATTATGTCCAAGCAATGCTTTGTCACGGTGAATAGCAGCCGCGCTGCCAAAGGATACGTTCATTCGGTGGAAGAACCTGAGAGCAATGAACTGTTCGCAGACGTCGGCAAAGCAGCAAATCAGAAATCAGTGGAAGACTTGGTAGAGGTAAGAATAGATGAAAAGAACCCGGATAAGTTCTTTTTGCTCGGTTCGTCGTTGTCCATCACAGAGAGATTAGAGGTCTTGGAATTTTTGACCTCTAACATCGAAGTGTTGGCCTGGACACCGTACGACATGCCAGGCATTGATCCCAACTTCATCTGTCACCAACTCAATGTCCACGCATCCGCCAGACCAATCATTCAGCGCACACGCAGATCGGCACTCCACCACGCCGAGATAGTGGCTGAAGAAGTAGGAAACCTGCTGGAGGCAGGAGCAATCAGAGAGGTATACTACCCAAGATGGATCTCCAACACAGTTGTAGTGCCAAAAAAGAACGGCAAGTGGCGTGTCTGCGTCGACTACAAAACAGTCAACAAAGCATGCCCAAAAGACAGCTTTCCTCTACCACGGATAGATCAACTGGTAGACCTAACGGCGGGGCACAACCGACTTAGCTTTCTGGATGCATACAGAGGCTACCATCAAATCGCCATGCATGAACCAGACCAGGAGGTCACGTCCTTTACAACTCCAAGAGGACTATACTGTTACAAGGTCATGCCCTTTGGCCTAAAGAACGCAGGGGTGACATTCCAACGGATGGTCACCAAGATGTTTGAACCATTGTTAGGCAGAACAATGGAGGCTTACATCAACGATATGGTGGTCAAGAGCAAGAATGAGAATGACCATCTCAAGGACCTAGGTGAAATGTTTGAGATCCTGAAGAAGCACAAGTTGCGCCTCAACGCGTCTAAGTGTGCATTCGGAGTAGGTTCTGGCAAATTCCTGGGTTTCCTAGTAACCAACCGGGGTATAGAGGCAGACCCCTCTCAGATTAAAGCAATTCAGGACCTGGAGATGCCAAACTCAGTAAAGGAAGTACAGCATCTCACCGGCATGGCAGCTGTGCTCAATCGGTTCATAAGCCAGTCGTCGGACAGACTAAGACCATTCTTCCACGCTCTAAAAGCCAAGTTTGAGTGGGATGAAGAATGCGACCGCGCTCTGGAAAGCCTGAAAGAATACATGTCTTCTTTGCCATTGCTTGTCAACCCAATACCTGGAGAAGAACTCTTCCTGTACCTGGCAGTCTCTCAGCACGCAATTAGCGCAGTATTAGTCCGTGCGGAAGGAATCCAACATCTGCTCATCTTTTATGTCAGCAAGACATTACTGGGCGCCGAAACAAGGTACTTGCCACTAGAAAAAGTGGCCTTGGCCTTAATGATGGCCTCAAGGAAGTTGACGCACTACTTTCACGCCCACACCATAATCGTCCTCACAGCTTTCCCATTAAAAGCTTTATTTGAAAGGGCGAACTTTTCTGGGCGAATCTTGAAGTGGGCAGTAGAATTGGGACAATACGACATCAAGTTTCAACCCAAGACCGCAATAAAGGCTCAAGCTTTGGCAGATTTTGTCGCAGAATTCACACCAGGAAGTCATCATATCTGCCCTGTCAACCTGACTGAAACAGCCGAACTAAGGATGGAAGTTGACGCCGGAATAGCGCAACCCCTGGTACAGGATGCTCAGTCAGACCCCATGACAGACCAAAGTAAAGCAAGGAAGGAAGAAGCAAACCATGCTACACCAAGTCAAGACTCACCAACAAATAAAGACTTGGTACAATCAGAAAGCGAGGGGCAGACAGCAAGCATGGACCTTGAAGAAAACACCAGCAACATGGAAGACCCCAAGGCGTCATCTGATCCCTCCACTTGCTGGAAGTTGTTCGTTGGGGAGATGTAGAAGCTCTTCGTGGATGGAGCATCCAACCGGCATGGAGCAGGGCTTGGCATAGTCCTCATCTCTCCAGACGGCCTAGTAGTGGAGCAAGCAGTCAACCTTGGCTTCCCAGCATCAAACAACGAAACGGAGTATGAAGCGCTTCTTGTAGGACTCAAATTAGCATTCTACATGAAGGCCACCGAGCTAATGGTTTACAGCGACTCACAATTGGTGGTAAACCAAATATCTGGCAACTACGAAGCAAAGGATGACAGGATGGCCAAGTGCCAAGAGCTAGTCAGAATAGAGATCAAGAAATTTGAAGTGGTACGAATAGAGTAGATTGGCAGGGTGGAAAACAGCAGAGCAGACGAACTAGCAGGCTTCGCCTCAATGGCAGACACCTCCATCCCTCATCCACTGCTGATCGACTACCTGCCTAGACCAAGCATTGAAAACCCCGAAGCAGAAGAGGTATGTTGCGCCGATCTAGGCCCTTCTTGGATGGACCCCATCATACTGTTCTTAAAAGACGGCACCCTGCCAGAAGAAAAAAAAGAAGCCCACAGAATAAGAGCAAAGTCGCAGCGATTTTGGCTCTCCCCATCTTTGACATTGTACAAGAAATCGTTCTCAGGACCCTACCTAAAGTGTGTTCATCCCAGCAAAGTAGAAGCATTCTTGTTTGAAATACACGAGGGCGTATGCGGAAGCCATCAAGGAGGAAGATCATTAGCATACAGAGCAATTTTGCAAGGATATTGGTGGCCATACATGCAAGCAGATTCAGAAAAGTATGTCAAAACATGCGAAAAGTGTCAGAAGTTCACACACCAAATACGCCAACCTGCTAGAGAACTTCTACCTCTAACTAGCCCATGGCCCTTCGCAATGTGGGGTTTGGACATAGTTGGGCCACTTCCAACAGCACCCGGCAACAGGAAGTTTTTTCTCGCAGCAACAGACTATTTCACAAAATGGGTGGAGGCAGAAGCATTGGCATCAATCAAGGAAAAAGACGTAAAAAAGTTTGTCTGGCAAAATATCATCACTCGATTTGGCATACCAAAGGCACTAATATCAGACAACGGCACTCAATTCGACGGCAGAATCTTTAGAGGCTTTTGTGAAAAGTACAAGATAGAGTTCTACAATTCTACATCGGCATATCCCCAAGCGAATGGTCAAGCAGAGGCATCAAATAAAGTCGTCTTGGATGGATTGAAGAAAAGGTTAGAGAAAGCAAAAGGCAAGTGGGCGGACGAACTCCCTCATGTTTTATGGGCTTACCGCACCACACCTCGGCGATCGACAGGAGAAACACCATTCTCCCTAGCATATGGCATGGAGGCAGCAATCCCACTAGAAGTTGGCCTCTCCACAATTCGAAGCGAAAACTTTGATCCAGACTTAAATGGCGAAGCCATAGCATTGGAGCTTGACCTTGCGGAAGAAAGAAGAGACAGAGCATTGGTTCACATGGCCTCCTACCAACAAGAATTGTCCAGAAAGTATAACAAAACGGTGCATCCAAGGCAATTCAAGATTGGAGATTGGGTGCTGCGCAGAGTGATGGGAAACACCTTGGTTCCGGGAGATGGCAAGTTATGGCCTAATTGGGAAGGACCTTACAAAGTGGTCGGATTAGCAGGCAAAGGGGCATACCACTTAAAAGATGAGGACGACAAAGCAATTCCCAGGCCATGGAATACTGCAAATCTCAAGTTATTTTATTTTTAGTTTTTTTCTTATTAAAGTTTGTGTAATTTTTCCCTTTCTCAATAAAACAAGTAGTTTTCTTTTCAGTTAGACGTTTTCTTCTGTAAAAGTTTGTTTTAGTAAATTAGTGAGTTAGGGGCATAAAAAACACAGTTGGCCGGATTAAACCAACACCCCTCCTAAGCCCAGGATAAGGATCCAGGCTGCAAGACGTTTGGTCGGAATAACCAAACATTTTATTCTAAGTTGGCTGGAAAAACTAACTTAGAGGTTGGCTAGGATTAAACCAACACCCCTCCTAAAGCCCAGGATAAGGATCCAGGCTGCAGGACGTTTGGTCGGAATAACCAAACATTTTATTCTAAGTTGGCTGGAAAAACTAACTTAGAGGTTGGCTGGATTAAACCAACACCCCTCCTAAGCCCAGGATAAGGATCCAGGCTGTAGGACGTTTGGTCGAAATAACCAAACATTTTATTCTAGGTTGGCTGGATTAAACCAACTCTTATTACTGTTCAGCTAAAGTAAGGGTATGGGCTGAAGAGTGGTTGGCTAGATTAAACAAAGACTTATTACTCGTCAGCCGAAGTAAGTATATCGGCTAAAGAGTGGTTGGCTGGATTAAACTAACTCTTGATACTCTTCAGCCGGAGTAAGTATATCGGCTAAAGAGTGGTTGGCAAGTAAGCTTATTGGGATTGTTTTAGCTAGGACCGGAATAAAGTATCTCAGCCAAACTGCAGTTAGAAAGCAAGCTCAAACAGGCATTTAAACCGAGATAACAGTTGGAGCAAAAAGATCATGGAAAAGTCATTACAAGCATACAGATCAAATCGAAATAAGTGTTGAGCAGAAAAGATGATTTTCATTGATCAAGTTCAAAACAAGTACAAAGGAGGGGCCACAGCCCAGTTACACGAGCAAAAAGAAAAAGGAAAAATTACAAAATCAGTTAAAAAGATCTTCAAGATCGGCATCAATGTCAACTCGAACACCGGTTGCAAACGGAAGATCGGTATCGGTTGTGAGCTCGGTATCAACTGGCAGCACGGTGTCAGTCGGCGGCTCAACAGTCAGGTCTTTAACCGTTGGCTCCAACCGAGCTGATTGATCGTTGGCTTGCTCATTGACAACCGGAGTATCAGTTGACTCATTTCCTTCATCATCATCAGGCACTTCAAGAAATTGCTTCTGAAGGTCGGCAGCATACTCCACCAGTGAGGCCGGAATGAAATACTGAGGAGCATTGTAGACCTCGGTTTCGGGCCCACATCCGAGCTGCTCCACGGCACATCTCCAGCCGCACTTGAAGAATAAATCCTTTGCTGCTTCACATTGTTTAATGTAAACAGCTTCGCCTTCTTTAAAGCCTTTGAGCTCGGCGTCATCTGCCTTCTTTTTCAGCCCCGCTATTTCAGCGTCCTTGGTGCCTTCAAGTTTGGCAAGCTCGCGCAAGTACTCGTCTTTCATTACGGTTAGAGCTCTTTGTTTGTCATCGTTAGCCGAGGTAACTAGTTCGGTTAGACGAGTTACCTCGGCCTCCAGCTCGGCCGTCCTCTCTTGGGATTGTTTTAGCTCGGCGGTCTTGGCTTCGGCTTCTGCCATGGCCTGCCTTGTTGTTCTCCTCAGTTCCAACACTCGCTTGTGTGCGACGTTGTTTTTCTAAATGGCCTGCAAAAGAATAGTAACTTTCTTTTTTAGCCAAGCTGAAAGTTGTAAAAATAAAAAAAAATAAAAAAAAAATAAATAAATAAAAAAAGAGTGCTACCTACCAGGATCATGGATTTCGTTGATGACCGGATGGCCTTCAGCTCGGTGTTCAGTTAATTGTGGTGCTCCATGTCTTTTGGAAGGCACACACTCTTGGCCAGGTTGAAAGCCAGTAAGTGATCATTCTCTGCAACAACCGAGTCAGTATCCTGTATATCTCAGTTCTGGAAAGTGAGCTTGGGTGCCCACTTGGAGGTAGCTCGGTCAGGAGGCCCCGGTTGCGGACTCGGTGGGTGGCTCAATTGGAAGGGTGGTTTCGTCTTCATCAACTAAACGTTGTTCAGTCTGGGTAGTCCGGGCACGCTTAGTTTGGCGTGATGAGGAGGGTTGTTGTGATGGCAAGGCCACCACGGTTCCTTGTGTTTGGTTTGGTGGCAGTACTTCGGCTCTGTTTGTTTCGGTCAGCAGTGCCCTTACTCTGTTTCTTTTTGCCATTTCTTGCTCAGCTGTCAGAGGGACAAGATTGATTTGGGGTAAAGCGGGGTCCGGTTCAGGGGCGTCCTCTAGCAGGAAGTCTGTCACTCTGGACTTACGTCGGCTACTATATCGGTATGTCGGTTCGATATTCAGTAGCTTCGCCCAACTTCTTTCTGGAAACCGTAGTACAACGCGGAGAGTGTTCAGATTGGGGTAGCTGTAAAGAGATTGAAGATGGGATGAATCTGCAAAAAGAATACAACTATTAGTTCGGTTATGAAATTAGAAACCGAAGTAAAACAGAAGCACGCATAGAGCCGAAGTAATTATACCGGGTGTTCCTTTATTCCAATTTATACTGCGGCCTGGGATCTGGGCTTGGTGGTCTTCAAAATTGCCAGATACCCAGAAAAAATCGTCATCGTTCAAGTCTTTATCCG
Source organism: Camellia granthamiana (assembly GCA_036172215.1). NCBI lineage: Eukaryota > Viridiplantae > Streptophyta > Magnoliopsida > Ericales > Theaceae > Camellia > Camellia granthamiana. Next base: position 248,891 of record JAXFYN010000328.1, on the reverse strand, counting down.
GTGTGTCTTTTATTGTTTTCTCTCGGCGGCGTCGTATTCTTAAATAATAGACCCAGCCATCATCTTTTGAGCCTATGGAGTACTGGTGGAATATCTCGGCTAGACCAAGGTTAATGCCAGCTTGGCGGTTTAGTTCGGCTATACCGTTTATTATGCGGTATGAGTTGGTGGAAAGTTGGGTTGGGCAGATCCTAGTTTGCCTAAGAAACTCGCAAAGCAAGGGTTGAACCGGGAATCTTAGACCGGTTTCTACTATGGATAGGAGGGTAAAAGGTACAAAGCCTTCATTTCCCCAAGGTGTGATATCTTGTTCGGCTAAAGTGAGATGGACGTCGTCAGGTATATTGTAATCTTTTCGGAATTCGGCTAGACCACCAGGTGTGTTTACTAAAAACCTATACTTCCCCATTTATTTTACAAGTTATGAATAAATTAGATCGGTGGGAAATTTGTGCTTAGTAGCTCGGTTGAGCGTTCAGCGGAGTGCCTGGGCAACCTAAGTCTGCAAAGTGAAAAACAAAGGTGTTAAGCACAGATCGTTGGACCGTGCTACAAAGTAAAAAGCAAGAAAATAGAAGTCCTACTTCGGCTATGTAGGATGTTACAGGTTCTATCTCGGTTTCAACAAGGTGCTTGGTAGCTCGGATTGAGCAGGGGTTTTTTTAGCTTGGTCTTGGCGAGCGACTCGATATCTCGGTTGAGGAGAAGGTTCTGTTAGATCGGTTGAGCTTCTAGGGGCAGCTTTCTGAGTTCGGTCTAAAAACTAAGAAAGCTGGTTTAGCCCCGAAGACCTAGATCGGTTGGAATTAAGGTTTCCCAATATACTAAGTGCAGACCTAGTTCGGTTGATTACCTTGGCTAAGGTAAATCAAGGAGTGGTTTGACTTATTAAACTACTGGTGTAAACATGAAGTGTTAGTTCGGTTATAAACTGACTAGACTTATACCTAGCATAAACAGTATCCTAGTTCGGTTGCATCATGATTTCGAATCAAAATCAGTGTTTCACAGGTTTTTTAGTGAACTCAAGTGTTCTAGTACTAAAGATTTTTCCAGAAAAAGTGCAAAACCAGCAGGAGATGGAAGCAAAAACATGTTTTGCGAGAAAACATAAACAGAATGTTGTGGATTAAGCAAATACGAAAACAAGGAAAGCAAGACAGATTTGAATAACTTACCAGGTAAAGAGAAGGAAATGGAAGTAGAAAGTAGCAGCAAGCACGAGCTTCACAGTTGCAAAGGATGAAGAACAATGGAGGCAAAAAGAGAGAAGAAAGAGTGAATGGTGTAAGTGATTCAGAAACAAAGGGTTTTTTTGTTTTGTGGAAAGAGAAGGGGCAAAAGACGGGAACTGTTCAAATTACGCGAAGTACGAGGGTGGCGTGACAGCTGCAATAGGCCAATAAGGGCGTGCCACGTGTCATGGGAAGGAGAAACGATTCAGTTGCTGTGGTTAAAGAGACGTTTTGACCGGACAAGCACAGCTCGGTTTGAGTTTAGCTCGGCTGGAAAGGCTAAAGGGTTTTTAGCTCGACTGGAAAGGCTTAAGAACTCTAGCTCGGCTGATGGACAGGTACGCAGACGGAATTAAGGGGCAATTGAGAGGGTAATTTATATGAAAATTGGGCCGAGCTGGATAATGGGCCGTTATGGGCCGCTATGCGAAGTACTGAGTAATATGGCCGTAAAGTTACTCCGGTCTTGAAGGGGCCTTTGAAGTTAGGCTGGGCTCAAAGCCCAGAAGTTAGTCCGGTCCGAAAGAGGCCTAAAGTTGCTCCGGTCCCAAAGAGGTTAGCTTGGTCACCATACTAGAAGTTATACCGGTTATGGCACGGTATGGTTAGCTCGGTCTAAAACCTTGCTAAAGGTTAGCTCGGTTTAAGACTTACCACGGTTTGTGCAGAAGGAACTGAGGTTAGAGCATTAAGGGAAGAACCGAACTAAAGATAGTTCGGTCTACTCTGTGGCTCGGCGTGGCCATGCTTACTTCGGTCGTATGGTAGTTTGGCCGTATTAAAACCATCTCACTTGGTTTAAGCAGTGAGGGGGGTGTTGAAGAATAAGCATTATCTTTCAGGAGTATGAATCCTAGGAGGACTCTACATGGAGAAGTAAGAGTCCTACTTAGATTGTGCCACACGGAACCTATAAAAGCTCACAAACATCACCTATGGAGAGGTAACACAACTTTGATTCCCGAATACACAGAGCTTTTTGTCTATTTGTCTAGCTTGCTGACTTAGGCATCAGAGAGGTTTCTGACACACACCCGCCGGCTAGCTCACGTTTATATTTTCAGGGAGTAGAGCGACGTCGTACGGAGGAGCGCAGACTTGATCAACAGGATTATACGAGAAGGTTTATTTCTTTCCCGTACAAGTACAATCCCCAATTTAAACTCCCCTTCAAATTTGTACTTTCATTTTTTTACTAACTCTTGGCTGCTTGTAATATAACATTCAAGTGATGCAGAATTATCATGCATGAAAGGTCTATTTTAAAGAAAGGTCTCAATTAATTTGACAAAAATTAATACCACCAATGCTGGCCCTTTAAACCCAATCCTACGTAATAAATTCCAAATATATGTGTAAACCAGACGTATCACTTAACTCAAGGGAGTGTGGCAACTTGGTAAGATCTTGAGGTATAAACTTTGAGATTTCAAGTTTGACTTTTTCGGGAACTAGCCATCCGAACTACAACATATATGATTAGTGGGACGAACCTTCCAAGTCGGGGGCGAACTGTGTTAGGAGTGTAATTTCGAATTTCCGCCTTTGTGTGAGTCCTCGACTTACCACTATATAATTAAGTGCCTCTACTGTATAGCACCACCTAAGAGAAGCATCACTTAAGTTAGAAGTAACACCTATATTTAAAAAAATAAATAAATAATTAAAGAGTAATAGAGTGAAACTTGCAAAAGTCAAACTCCAACTAGTTTCTAATTTCTTGTTTGATTTTTTTTTTCAAAAATAAATTCTAAAAGTTCAACCAAACAATTCTAAACCACTAATTCAAAAATAAACACACACACACACACAAATATATATATATATATATTATTAAAATTTTTAAAAATTATTTTCGTTCTAAAAAAAAATAAAAGAGAGACTATTTTAAAATTATGAGTGTTTTTTTTATTGAATTTTTTCACCAAATTAATTTTTAAATTAAAAATATTGTAAAACTCAACTAAATATATATAGCCTAAATTTACTGCTTGTCCAAAAATTCTCTCCTTTACTGCTTGGGACTTGGGAGTACAATTACTCTTTTGAAGTGAGGATATTTCAAAGAGTAACATAATTTATATTTATTATCTTTTAATATAATTTATTATTTCATATATAATGAGTCTCACAGAAATTCTGTAAATATATATGGTTTGTAAATATGTCAAATAGATATAAAAATGATAAAAAAAAATTACAATACAAACCCTAAAAAAGTGTACCATATACTCTAGTTATAATTTTTTGTAGTCTTTGGTTGTAATCTTGATATTAGTTATGATTTGATTATAACCCATTATGGTACGGATTATGATTTAATTACGACATACTTTACTTGTTATTTTGGTTATAATTAAAGAGATCTTTAATTATATTTCAAGTAATATTTGATAATGACCCATTATAATATCTAGTAATAAGTGAAAGTGATTTAATTATATTACAAAATAGTATCAACATCACAAAATTTTATAATTTGTATATACCTTTTTCTAAGATTAGGTATTAAAGAGAGACTCAACTAAAAACTATAGATCGAAGAGTTAGTCATTTCAAAGTTGAATCAAGCAACTGGTTTCTCATACAATGGCCAATATATGCATGATCAATAGATACATGCCATAAAATTTTGGTGGAGTGAATGGAAGCATTAATAAGTAGTGCTCTTTACAGGACAACAACCAGACAAAGCCAAGGAAGTCGTCAATTTTTGGCGGTGTTTGCAACTTAGTTTTTAGGTTTTTATTTTTATTTTTTTCATTACAAGACAAACATTTTACAAAACTAAAAAAAATAAATCCAAATAAAATATCATATCAAACTCCATAATCATTTCACGTTTTCTCTCACAAATATCACATCAAATCACAAAAAAACTCAACTATCTTTCCAAACACAAAAAAAAATTTCTCCAATAATATCTTACAACTAAAAAACCCTACAAAAAAACCTACTTCCCAAACACTCACTTTCTCTTTTTCTCATTGATATATGAAGGGGAGAAAGAAGAGCAGAAGGGAGGATCTTATTCCCCGATGCCTTCATGAAAAGACATAATCAGCAATAAAAACCTAGCTACTTTAGAGGAGCTCTAAGGGTCATTATGGTTTCCATTAAAGAATGGAGGAATTAGGTTGGGAAAAGGACTTGACTCAAAACTGAATTTTAGCTTCAGCTACTTTGGAGACTTGTGGGTATTATTTTCAAAATGTTATATTTATCATAATTTTGTATCATGTTATATTTATCACCTTAGTTGTCTGGCACAATATTAAGCTTCGTTTGGAAAGTAAGATTTTTCGGTAAGAATAACTAAAAAATAATACAAAACATCAACTAATTATTTCTGATTTTTTGTACGTCTTTTTATAAAAAATTAATTTTTTTTCAAAAAGATCAATTCTCAAAGTGTAATAAGTCCCACCATTTGTGCATATCTCTAATGAAATACTGAAATAGGATAACACCACTTATGTATATCTTTAACTAGCGGTAACTTGTGTTATGCACCGGCAAATAACAAAAAATGGTAAATAATGTTGAACATGCTAAAAATTAATAATTAAATACTATGAGATTAATTTAGATGGGTATTGAAATAATATATTTTAGTGATCTTACTATATTTAATTAAATAAATTTTAGGGAAAAAAAAAGTTCAACTGAAAATTAAGAGTAAGAGTTGATTCTATAAATGTAAGATAAAGATAAAAACAAGTTAAGTTTAAATTTGAAGATAAACTATAAAAATATAGAAAAAGAAAATTGGATAAATCTTAGAAAATGAGGTAGAGAGAAATTCAGTAATTGAGAAAAAAAAAAAAAAAGTTAAAATTTAAAAATTCAAAAATTCAAAAATAAGATAAGATAAACTTGAAAAGAAAAATAAAATCTAATATAACTCTAATAACAGAAGAACCGAAGAGGGTAATAGTTGAAAAATTGGATAAGAGTGAAATGCCACTTATAATTTTTTAAAATTTGAAAATTTGTAAAAAAACTATAAAAAAAAAATAAATTAGGTAGTATGTTAAAAATTAGATAAGATTTAAGTGCCACTTATAATTTTTTAAAATTTAAATTTTGTGTAGTTAAAAAATAAGCAATTATGTTATCTTATTATACAAATTTTAACTCTATTTTGTGTCTACTACCTATAATTTTAAACAAATTTTGTATTCTAAAGCTACTTAATTAAAATAAGAAAGAATCAAAAACTATAAGAATATAGAAAGTGAAAATCAAATAAATCCTAAAAAAAAAATAAACTTAATTGAAAATCAAGAGTAAGAATAGATCCTGTAAACATAAGATAAAGATTAAAAAAAATCAAGTGTAAATTTGAAGATAAATTATAAGAATATAGAAAGAGAAACTTAGATAAATTGCAAAAGAAAAAGAGAGCAAAAAATACAATATGAGATTTAAAACATGTGCTTCTTTTCACATAAGATGCCAAAAATCTTGCATAATTGGTTAAATTATCTGTTTAATTTCTTTACAACGTTATTTTTGCTCTCCAATCTTTTTGCCTAATTTCATATTTTCATGGAAGTTAGGTTTTGAGATTTATAAGTTTATTTATTTTGAAATATCCTTGGGTAAAACATGAATTTGATGAAGAAATTTGAATTAGAGTCAAACTCTCTGATGAAGAAATTTGAATTAGATTCAAACTTATCTTTTGTCTTTAAATATTTTGAACATCTTTTATCTTTAAATATTTTGAAAATCTCTTATATCCATGCCATAAGTAGTTAAAAAGTGAAATAAAAAAGATAAGAAAAAATAGAAAAATAGAAAAATAGAGTGAGAGAAGAATAGATGTGCCACGTAAGAAAGAGTTTAATGAGATGTTAGGATTGAAAGTTTGTTACTTTTTAAAAGACCACCATATGGTATAAATACAAAACTAATAATTAAACTGACACAATATATGATAAGATAAAATGATAAAAATAGATATTCATTATAGCATGACTTTATTATTTTTGTACTTGTAAGTCGTAACCCAATTGCTTGTAGTAATGGGTTGAGCATATTGGTGATGTTTAGGAAGTGAAATTTTAGTTTTTTTTAGTTTAAAATTTATAAAAAGATAAATAGATTAAAATAGTTAATAAGATAAAATGTCATATCAAACTCATAATCATTTCACTTTTTTTTTTTCACAAACATCACATCTAATTATAAAAAAATCTAATAATCTTTCCAAATACAAAAATTTTAACCTATTAAAATAAACAAAAACTAAAACAACATATTAAAATAATAACTTTTCAAACACTTACATTGTCGGTAAAGGTTGTGAGGGATTCCTACAATGTGACTTGCTTTGATCTTAAATTAATTTAGTACGATTCATAATATAATAAAATTAAGTAGACAGATATAAAATACAAAATGAGACAAAGATACTTTACACTTCTGTGCTCCACTTTGTGTTTTATATCTATGCATTCAAAACTGTTGTTCATAATATGTTAGTCAACTATAACTTCGAAGACACATTTTGCAAAAAGGAAATGAAATAACTATTGGCCATGATAATGACAAAATTTTCTTATAATTAAGCATGCAATATAGTGCAAGTGAAAAGCACATTACCTTTCTATAACTCCAGCCAATCGTTATCAAATGGTTAGGAATATGAATTGTGGAAGTGTCTTAGAGGGTATATAGTACAATTGGATTTTCACTTCAACCTATTAACTATTTGTCCCAATAGTGCCTTATCATTTGATGCTTAAGGATTTTGGTTGACCCAACTTAATAAGCTGGTTGACAGTCATTGTTGAGCAGGCTCTTATGTGGTTGACTAGGTCCAATTACTCAACTCCTACTTCTTAATTTATATTTATATTTATTTATTTATTTTTTGATGTGGACCTAATTATAAAAAAGAAATAGGGAAATTACACTAATCTCTTTTGAGATTTGAGAAAAATACAATGAATCTTACACTTTTCACATAATTACACTAATTTCCCTTTTGATCACTATCACTAGCATTATCTTCAAGTTCTTTCTAAAAACTTCGATTATCTCCTCGAGTTCGGCAAGGAAACACGTCCTCGAAGAAGGACGCATTCCTTGACTCTCTATAATGGTATTTTTGTACATATCTAAGATGTCAGACTTGTGCAAAAGAAACCTATATGCACTACTATTTTGTGCATAACTACTGAATATACAATCCACAGTTTTCGGACCTATCCTGACCCACTTGAGTGTATGTACAACTACTTTTGCAAGACACCCCCACATTTGTAGAAGGTTTGCAGCCTTTCCATAATTTATATGGAGTCTTGTCCACTTTCTTCCGATGTATTCTATTTAGAATGTAATTCGCAGAGAGAATTGCTCCCCCCGCCAAACAAGTTCTGTGACAACCCAAAACTTATCAACATTGCATTCATCATTTCCTTCAACGTCCTATTTTTTCGCTCAGCAACACCATTAGACTGAGGGGAATAAGGCGTTGTAGTTTGGTGGATAATTTTAGATTGAGCACAAATCTCAATAAATAACAATTCATATTCTCAACCATGATCACTTCTTAAAGTCTTGATCTTTCGGCTTAATTAATTCTCAACTTCATTCTTAAAAAGAATAAATTTATTAATCGCCTCATTTTTGCTTTTTAGGTAAATACACATAACAATATTTAGTGCAATCATCAACAAAAGTGATGAAATACTTGTTGTCACCACGTAATTGTACGACATTTAAATCACAAACACTATGCACTAAATCTAAAGGCTCGGTACTTTTTTCAACAGAATGAGAATAAGTCCTAGTCAATTTTGCTTCTACACAAGTTTTACACTTCTGATTTGAATTAATCTTGAAAGATGGTATGTGATCTAACTTGATTAATCTATGCAAAGAGTCAAAATTCATATGATCTAGTCTACCATGCCATAATTTAGGGGACTCAAGCATATAAGCAGAAGAATAAGTTTTCTCATTCATCTTAGGGATAATTATCATTAAATTGAGTTTAAACATACCACCCAACATGTATCCCTTACCCACATAGACTTTGCTTTTGATTAACATAACCTTATAAGACTCAAACACCATGTGAAAGCCATGCTTGCTTAGGAGAGACCCCGAGACAAGATTCTTACGAATATTCAACACAAATAAGACATCGTTCAGAGTCAGCTCTTTTCTTGAAGTCATCTTCAAGACCATCTTGCATTTTCCCTCAATAGTTGAGGTTGTAGAATTCCCTATGAACAATTTCTCACCATTTGAAACCGATTCAAAAGTTGTGAACATCTTCTTCTCAACACAGATGTGGCGAGTGGCCTTAGTGTCCACTCATAATTCCTTTGGGTTGGACCCCACCATGTTCACCTCTAAGATGACATCAAACAGATGTATGTCGTCCACATCTTAAGACAGATCCTCTATTTTAGCTATATGGGGCCGACTTTTGTTCTGTGGAGGGTTGTTCTTCTAAGGCTTATTCTTCTTGCGGTAGTCAACAACCCTATGCCCATCGCTTCCACAGTAGAAGCACTTTCCATTAAACTTATAAGTAGGTTCTTGCAGCTTGTAGACCGACCTTTGGGAGACATCACCTCTAGACCCTAGCTTCGAGCTTTTACTCGTTGGTGGCTTCTTTTTGACCCCCGAGGACTGGACATGCTCAACCATATTTGCTTTCACAATAGAGGTACTCCATCATTTATTCCTGCTATTTTCCTCAATGCGAAGCCTGACAACGAGCTCTTCGACTGTCATCTCCTTTCGCTTATGCTTTAAATAGTTCTTGAAGTCTTTGCAACCATTAGGCAGTTTCTCAATCAAAGCAGCTACTTGGAATGATCTACTCAACAACATTCCCTTTGTATGAATCTCCTGCAAAATTACTTGAAAATCTTGGATCTAGCTAATGAAGATTTTAGAGTCCACCATTTTGAAGTTCAAAAACCATCCAACGAAAAATTTCTTTGCCCCAACATCATCGTTTTTGTACTTCTCGTTCAAAGCATCCCACAATTCCTTTGCTGACTTCTTGGCATAAATCAAGTTGAATAGTGTATGTCACGACCCCATTCCGCCCCTAGTAGAATGGTGTCGTGATGGCCAGTAATCTGAGATTACTAAAGGCCAACTTACAAAAATTCACACACAATCAGAGTATAGATATGGGGCTTACATGTGCGGAAGCAATAAATTTAAATGTAAGTAGTCCATAAGAGCTGTGCATAGATTAAATGAAATGACATACACTTAACATAGTTTACAATTTGGATACAAATAAAATAAAGTGCATGTTACATCTTGATCAAAAGGCTTCTCAAGCCGAAATATATAAAGACATGAATTACAAGTAAGAAGCATAGTCTTCAAGATGATACAAAACATGAATCAAAACATCTTGCACATAACATCTTATGCGTCACCGCCTTCTTGCTCGCCACCTACATATATATAAAGGGGAGGGTGAGCTTGGATACTCAGTGAATGATATAATTAATAAAGGTTTGAATGAATGATATCCGAGATCTTTATCAAAACAATACATATAATAACTTGTACAAAACATGGGATGAATCAAGTTCATCAATCAAAGTCTTTCAAAGCTTCTTGGATGTTAAGAACATCTACATAATACCAAAGGATGACATTCCGGACAAAACAAGGGAATAATCGACCCGTAATCGATTAGACAAATCAACCCGCACAAGGCCGTCGGTGGGTCCATCCGTACAAGACCGTCGATGGCAGAGATCTCTCAAACATGGTGCTACATGGGCTTCAAGTCCCTTAGCATGAGAGGACTTTCCAAGAATGTCATGAAAACAAACATAATACTTGATACAAAAACTAGGGATAATCATTCATGCTTGATCAAATACTTTTTCAAAACAAAGCAAAGCTTTATCAAAACATTATAACATAGCTTTATTAAAAATACCACTCACATAGTTTTTCGGGATGTAGGGATTAAGGCAAGGATCCAAGACCTACAAATACATGGCAAAGTCTATTGAATGCATTTCAAGAAGACAAGAAGGAATGCTCAAAGATGGATATGAAATGCGTTCTCAAAATAAGCTTTACATGAGTGCAAATGATCCCGGCATTTCTTTCCAAAACCAAGTCAAGACAAAGTAAAACATGCTGGGAGTTAAATCACTATTTTTCATCTAAGGAAAACATGCTGGGAGTTAAATCACTGTTTTTCATCTAGGGAAAACATGCTGGGACTTAAATCACTGTTTTTCATCTAGGGAAAACATGCTGGGTACTAAACAGGTCTTGGAATGGATGCACAGAAATGATCTAGGCAAAAATGATTTAGCTGGGTGAACCCGGGAGGTCTTGGCCGAGGTCCCACACCTCTTGGCCGAGGTGTGGTTACCTAGGCTTCAGTGTGCAACTGCTTGCCGAGGTGTTACAAGGTACCGGCAAGGGTGTACCATAGTTGGCCTAGGTGTGCAGTGGTTAGCCTTGGTGTGCAGAGGTTGGCCTAGGTGTGCATGCAAGATAGGCTAAGGTGCAAGTGATCATGCAAGGTAGGCCAAGGTGAGATACGATGCTTGGCCTGGGTGTGATATCTAGGCAAGAGTGGTCTCAGTGACCACACCTAGGAAAATAGTGAAGTCTGGAAATCTGGGTTTCCTCTCTTGAAGAACATGAACATGAAGAACATGAACGCTAGATTCATAACTTTTATTCCAAAATTTGAGATTTCATGAGTTGAGTTCGAAAACATGGACCTGGGTACCCATACTTGAAGATTTCATGAAAACAAACACAAAAACATGGATCTTGATACAAACTTTCGGATCAAAACATGGTTTTTCTTCAAGAACACATGAACATCACTTTCTCTTTCTAAAACAAACTTTAAATCAATGCATGGCTCATGAATCATGCTAGATCATGCAATGTGATCGGATCAATATAAAGAATAACAAGAGTAGATCAAGAATCTAACCTCAAAACATGGATCTAACGGTTCAAGGTGTGAAGATCAAGCTTGGAATCTAGCTCTCTCACTCTAAGAACTTCTTCTTTCTCTTCCTAGAGCTTCTCTCTCTATAAAGGCAAAGATATGACAAATGATATGTTTTCTCTTTCTGCTGGCTGACTTAAACCTCTGCTGGGACACGTGGCAACGACTGGTTGGCTCTCCTAAAAAAGGTGACTGACTGACAAGACAAGAGCATGACAAAGTGTATACAATAAGTAAGGTGACATGGGCACTCCGGCAGGTAATGATCTCGGATTCGGACATAGGCTTCGGCAAGAAGGTTCTCAATGATCTCAGCTAGGAAGGATAACACTTGACCTAGCTGTGCCACACCTCGGCCTAGATGTGCCATACCTCGGTCTAGGTCATACCAGTCCAGGAACAAGATCACTAGGTGCAAGGATCAAAGATCTAGGACGCCTAGATGATAACATCTCGGCCTAGATGATGACATCTCGGCCAATATGCCAAGGTGAAGGTGGAGGTCAACCAAAGTGGTTCCAAGATGGTCCTAGGTGTTGGCGCTCAACGGCCTAGGTGTAAGAGGTTCAAAGGTGTGACCCAGGCTTGACATGACCTAGGCTTAACATGACCTAGGCTTGGCATGACATAGGCTTAACATGACCTAGGCTTAAGACAGTAAGGAAGGAACAAAGCATGCATAAAACACTTAGGCAAATCACATAAGCACAAAACAAGACAGGGACCTTTACTTAGGCAAAACAAGTCAAAGTCTACAAATGCAAGCTTAACAAGACAAAATCATGCAAATGCACATGAACATGACTAAGACATAAATGTGGGTTATTACAATGTATCTGCCAAGCTGTTCAGAACATAGTTTCGGCAAAGGATGTCACGACCTCATTCCGCCTTCTTGCTCATCACCTACATATATATAAGAGAGGGTGATCTTGGATACTCAGTGAATGATACCAATAATAAAGGTTTTGCATGAATGATATTCAAGATCTCTTTTCTAAACAATACATAGCATAACTTATGCAAAATCAAGGGATGAACCAAGTCCATCTATCAAGTCTTTCAAATCTTCAAGGGATGCTTACTAGCATTAATAATACAAGGGATGACATAATCAAAGGTGCTGCAAAAGTTTAGAGTCCCCTAGCACGTACGGACTTGTGCTATAAATGCTTATAGTCCCTTAGCACGTACAGACTTGTGCTACAAATGCTTATAGTCCCTTAGCACGTACGGACTTGTCAAGAATGTTATCAAAACCAAGCAAATACTTGATACATAAAATAGGGATAGTCATTCATGCTTAACAAATACTTTTCCAACACAAGCAAGGCAAAGCTTTATCAAATGTCATAACATAGCTTTATTAAAAATACCACTCACTTAGTTCTTCAAACGTCGGGGTCAAAGCAAGAGTCCAAGTCCTACAAACACATGGCAAGGTCTATTGAATGCACTCTCAAACAAGCTTTATATGAATGCAAATTATCTCGGCATTCTTTCAAAACTAAGTTGGACCAAAATAAAACACTGTTTCTCATCTCGGGAAAACATAATGGGTACTAACCAGGTCTTGGCCGAGGTCCCACACTTCCTTGCCGAAGTGTGGTCCCGATGGCCACATTCAAGAAAATGAAGTCGGGAAAATCTGGGTTTTCCTCTGCTGAAGAACATAAAAAACATGAACATGAAGAACATGAAAAACATGAATAACATGAAAAACATGAATGCTCAATCATAACTTGTTATTACGAAATCTGGGATTTCATGAAATGAGTTCGAAAACATGGACCTGGGTACCCATACTTGAAGATCTTATGAAGACAAGCACAAAAACATGAATCTTGATGCAAGCTTTCAGATCAAACAAGGCTTTTATTCAAGAACACATGAATATCACTTTCTCTTTCTAAAACCAAACTTTAAATCAATGCATGGCTTACAAATCGTGCTCGATCATGCAATGCAGCTAGATGAACAATAAGAACAACAAGAGTAGATCAAGATTCTAACCTCAAGACACGAATCTAATAGCTCAAGGTGTGAAGATCAAGCTTGGAAATCTATTCCCTCTCTAAGAACTCCTCCTTCTTCTTCCTAGAGCCTCTCTCTCTAAAAGACAAGGATATGATACAAAATGATATGTTTCTCAACAGCTCACTAATTTAACCCTCTGCTGGAACACGTGGCATCGGCTGGTTGGCTCTTCTCAAAAAGGTGACTGAGTGAAAAGACAAGACTATGACAAAGTGTGTCCAACAAGCAAGATGACATAGGCACTCCGTCAGGTAATGATCCCGGCTAAGGACAAAGCTTCGGCAAGTAAGGTCTCAATGATCTCGGCTAGGAAGGACAACACTTGACTCAGCTGTGCCACACCTCGGCCTAGATGTGCCACACCTCGGTCTAGGTCATACCAATCCAGGAACAAGATCACTAGGTGTAAGGGTAACATCTCGGCCAATATGCCAAGGTGCGAGTGGAGGTTAACCAAAAGATTCCAAGATAGCCCTAGGTATAAGAGATTCAAAAGTGCGACCCAGGCTTAGGATGACCTCGGCTAAACTCACACCAAGCAAGGAACAAAGCATGCAGTAACACTTAAGCAAAACAAAGACAAGATTTGAAATGCAAGCTTAACAAGACAAAATTATATAAATGCATGAGAGCATGACTAAGATGAAGTGAGGGTTGTTACATCCTACCCCCCTTAAAGAAGTTTTGTAGTCACCCCATTTTTGACCGACCTTTAGACTCAGACGTCACTGATTGAGCGCTTGGTGATGTTGCATATTGTGCTCGTCCAGAAGTTTCAGAGTCGCGGCCGCGAGCCTGGCCTCCGGACTTCCGGGCTCTTTCTGTACCTTGCCTCGGTTTGCGAACCAGGCTCGGTTTTCTCTGTTTTTCTTCATGAGGGGAGGGAGAGGTCCCGTAGACCATCTCTCAATGGCCGTAGGCTACATTTCGTGGCCATAGGCCATTTTGCCCATTTCGGAGCCCGGTTCCCGGTTTTCGGAGCCGTCAGGCCGTGTGCCTCGGTTCGGGACCGTCTAACCATCTCCGATTCCTCCGGTTTTTGGCATGCATCTTATTTACTCCCTTTCGAGGGACACTTGGGTCTTAGATACCCACTTCGTGGTTGAATACCACTCCCGGTACCCAACAATCAGTTTTCGGGGTCCCGAACTGCGCGTTTCGGCCCCCGAACCTTCATTTCGCATCGGTTTGGGTTCATTTTTGGTGGAGGCCTTATTTTCATGGTTAGGAAGCTTGTAGGAGGGTGGGAGGCCAGCAATTGTTTTGACAACCAATTTTTTGTTTGGTCAAAAGTGGTTCAGCATGAATCCGGGAAGGAAAAGTCTGCGCGGCTTCACCGAAACAGGCGTAACTCTTTGCACAAGAGGAATTAAAGTTTGAGGCCACCACCATTGGAAAGCTTACTTCCGAGGCTTCATTTTTCACTTAAGAATCTCCTAATTTCAATTCCGGATGGAGGAGATATGGTTGATTGAAGTAAGGCATCACTCCGGTTGAACCGAAATCTGCGCGGCTTCACGGAAACTGGCATAACTTTTTCCACAGGAGGAATTTTGATGCAAGGTTTATGCCATTGGAAAGCTAACTTCCGGGGCTTCAATTTGGACACTTGAATGGCCACATTTGGACTTCCCTAGCACCCACCGGCCAGCTTTCTTCCCGGTAGTTCCTGAAAACTAGCTGGCCGGCCAGAAAATCTAGCTGGCCGGCCACCCCTTTTGTGAAATGACCATTTTGCCCCTTTAAGCTGGCCGGCCATTTTCCTCTCCCTCAGTGTATTCCAGCTGTGCCAGCTGGTTGCCAAATGGACAATCCTCCATACACGTGTATGGAGGATTAGAGAGGACCCTTAGATATTTTTGATGCCTCTCCTCTATAAAGGAGAGGCTTGGCTTCTTGGCTCAAGGTTGGACAATTGTTAGACATATTTGAGAGAGAGATACACCTTCCACCTCCCATTTCTCTCCATTTCCAAGCCCCAAAGTCATTTTTCTTCAAGTTTGGTGCCATTTCTTCATCATCATCAAGCATCCCCATCACCACTCCATTTCCAGCAGCAAGGAGAGGTTCTCAGAGGCTTAGAAGCAACATTCCTCAAGCCAAGAGGTAGAAAAGAAAGGGTCTACAAGGGTAAGTCTCAATCTCCCTCTTTTGTAGCATTTTCTTGCTTCATTTCTTAAGCCTATTTGGTCACTGTTTTAGGCTCCGACCCTAACTGAAAGGGTCACTCTTTTGAGCTTATTTTCATGTTTGTTTAAGGGCTCAACCTTGTTTGGGCCCTCCATTTGGTACTTGCTTCAATATCATCTTATATGCCATAATCTTGCATGAAATTTCTAGCCTATGAGTGATCTGTTTTCGAGCATAATGTAAACTGTGAGTGGGCCTATTTTGCGCCCCTCTTCAACATTGAAGAAGGGCTCAACCCTGTTTGGCCTCTCTATCATGCACTTGCTTCATAATCTCTCACATTTACCGTAAATTTGCATGATTTGTTTGGCCTACATGTGATCTGTTTTGGAGCATGTCATGAACTGTGAGTAGGCTTATTTTAGGGCCCTCTACAACATTGTAGAATGGAACAACTTTGTTGGGGGTCTCCATGTTATACTTGTCATTATACCCCTCTTTGACCCCCATTTTTGCATGCTTTGTTAATCCTATCTAGATTCTGTTTTCGGCCATCATCAGGTCTGGAAAGAGTCATATTTTGATCTTCTTGACATATTTCATGAAGGGTATTTGCTGGTTTGATGAATGTTTGGGGTACCTCATGTTATAGCCTATAGTATCCTAGTTCTTGCATGGCATTCTTAGCATGTTTGCATACTGATTTGGGGGATGTCATCTACTGTAAATGTTCATATTTTTAGTCCCTCTTCAGTGTTGTAGAAGGATATTTTCTTTTTTGAGCTTTGCATTTATTACTTACTTCAATATCCCTCTTGCGGAGCCATTTTTGCATTCTTGCTTAATCCTATGTGTGCTTGCTGTTTAGCCCTTTTTATGACTGAAAAATGCTTGTCTTGGGGCTGCCTTGCTACTGTATTTTCATTCCATGTCCATATTGTGCATGTTTGGTATAGCTATAAGCCATTTCGGGTGCCTAAATTCGCATTTCGGGACCATTCCTTGCATTTGGTGACATTTCGCCTCATTTCGGGGCTGTTTTGCATCATTTTTAGTTGTTGAAATTCATTTGCATGTTTGCGTATCATATTCCATGCCATTTCATGCCTGTATGCCATTGCCTCGGTCTGCGTGCCCGTGTGCACGCATTTCGAGGCACTTCATTTTCATCTATTGGCCTCTTGTGTGGGTGCGGCTGAGGCTCTCCCATGTTAGTGTAAGCCCATATTGCATTATATATGCCATTTTAGTCTCATTGCATTGCGTATGCCATTGCCTCGGTTTGCGTGCCCGTGTGCACGCATTTCGAGGCATCTCATTTTCATCTCACGGCCTCTTATGTGAGTGCGGCTAAGGCTCTCTCATGTTAGTGTAAGCCCATATTGCATTGCGTATCTCATTTTAGTCCTATTGCATTCCGTATGCGATTTCCTCGGTTTGCGTGCCCGTGGGCACGCATTTCGAGACATCTCATTTTAGTCTCATTGTATATCATATTTCAGGCCATTTCATGCCTTTATGTCATTGCCTCAGTTTGCGTGCCCGTGTGCACGCATTTCGAGATACTTCTTTTTTATCCGACGGCCTCTTATGTGAGTGCGGCTGAGGCTCTCTCATGTTAGTGTAAGCCCATATTGCATTTGGAGTGCCATTCCATGCTTTAGGATCATTGCCTCGGTTTGCGTGCCGGCGTGCACGCATTTCGAGGCACTTCATTTTCATCTATCGGCCTCTTATGTGAGTGTGGCTGAGGTCCACTCATGTTAGTGTAAGCCCATATCATATTTCCATGCCATTGCATTGCGTATGCCATTGCCTCGGTTTGCATGCCCGTGTGCACACGTTTCGAGGCAACTCATTTTTCATCTCACGGCCTCTTATGTGAGTGTGGCTGAGGTCCACTCATGTCAGTGTAAGTCCACTTTGCATTCTGTATGCCATTTTAGTCTCATTGCATCGTGTATGCCATTGCCTCGGTTTGCATGCCCGTGTGCACGCATTTCGAGGCATCTCATTTTTCATCTGAGGGCCTCCTATGTGAGTGTGACTGAGGTTCACTCGTGTTGGTGTAAGCCCATACGGCATTGCATATGCCATTTCCTCGTTTTGCGTGCCCGTGTGCACGCATTTCGAGGCATCTCTTTTTCATCTCACGGCTTCTTATGTGAGTGTGGCTGAGGCTCTCTCATGTTGGTATAAGTCCAATTTGCATTGCGTATGTCATTTCATGCCTTAGGATCATTTCCTTGGTGTGCGTGCACGTGTGCACGTATTTCGAGGCATTTCATTTTCATAGCATTGCGTATGTTAGGATTGCATATTAGCTGCATTTCATGCATATCATGCATATTGCATCGTGTTCGGGATAGGAGTTAGCCCGGGCACGGGAAACGAGACGCGTTTCGTACTCCGAGTGACGGAACGGGTCTCAATTCCCAAGTCACCGACACTCCGGATTACCCATGATGGAGTTAGGTTTTGTTGTAGCATTCATACGCATTCATCCTATATTGAGTTGTGCAATTCGGCTCCTCGGCCATCATGCATCGAGATGCGTGATTGGTGGCACGAGGATCGAGGCATGCATATATTTGTGAAATACATTGCTATGCCCCTTTCCTGCTCTCTGTTGCAGCAAAATGAAGAATCAACAACTTTTCGGAGCTTGGCACGCATTTCAAGAGCAGGTGCAAACAGAGGCTAATTGGGGCATCCCAGTGGATTTCAGCGCCAAAGCAGCCCGGCATGCATCATTCATCAGAATCAAGGCAGCCCCTGGCTTGCATGCCATTTTTACAGTTTTCTTAGTTAATTTGTATATTAATTAGGAATCTGTATTATTTTGGACTGTAATATTCTTTTATTCGGACTGTATATTTATTTGGACCCTCTGCGCGAGGGCATAACTGTAATAAGTGTGGGTGTGTGTGATGTATGTCTTCCAACCCCACGTCTTTCTTCCCTTTTATTTACCAGCTTATGATGGTTAGATATAGGACATATTTCAATTAGCATACAGTATGACAGCATGTTTGCATCATTCATCTGTTTTGCACGCACCGGGCTCGCCGCATCATACAAACTGCATTCGTATTTCAATTCCTAATTGAATACGTGTTAGTTGTAGCATTCCATATGCCATGTTTAGAATAGCCGAGCCTGCTATTGTTGCATCTTTGCATGTGTTGCATTAGGCATTTCAGCATATTTAGGATCATGCATGATTTCTAATGAGCTTTTGTTTTGGCTTGGAGTACTCAGTAAGTTTTATGCTTTAGCATCTTTGCATGCGTGTGAGTGTTGCCATGAATAGCATGCTTGCCATGAGGCTATTTGCTTATATGATATAACTGCCTGAATGCCTGTGGGTGGAGGTTGTGTTACTTGGATTGGAATAATTCATCAAATGTTTGTTTTAAGCCTACTAGATTGTGGCAAAACCCTGTTTTCTAAGCCCACCTGAGGGTGGCAAAATCTGCATCTTAAGCCTACCTGCGGGTAGCAAACCATCTTTCAAAAACAAACATGAAATGTTTTGTTCCAATTCAGGCGACTCAGTCTATACTTGTATGCTGTGCGCATCACATAGTAACCTAGGCTAATAAACCGGAATAAGAACACACAATGTTTTCAAAAACAGATATCATGGTTAGTAGAGGCCGGTCAAAGACCGGGCGAGCGGGGGTGCTCACGAAGTGACCTTCCCCAATCGTACCCAAGTTCCCGAGCCGAGGCAACTTTGGTGATGACGGACACGTGGCCTTTGGCACCGAGTCAGGGTTTCCTAAATTTCCCCATTTAAAAAATATTTAGGTGGCGACTCTGTATCTGGCAAAGCAGTCCATGTTTGGTACTTCTTTCAAAAAATCTGTTTTCAAAATGATTTGCCAGATTTGGACTCTTTGGTTCGAGATTTAGAACCGTGACATTTGAGTCCTTCGAACTGTAGTGACCCAATATCGAACCAGAACGGGGGGGACTCGCACTCCTTCCCCGGGATGCGTTCGGGGACATCTACAGTTTCTGGCGACTCTGCTGGGGATTTAGAGAACTTGACTCGAACTCGTGATATCTGGTTTTGACTACACTTGTGTGTTTCTTTGCATTGCATTTGCATTGGTGCGCCTAGGACACCGTGTTTGCCATCTGCTATTCCTGAGCGGTTTGCCGGAGGCTTGTCTTGTCAAGGCATGTCCATAAGGCTGATCGGTTACGGGCTCTGCCAGTATGGGAACACAAACCCCGGTTTTACTGGGGCACCCTTTTTGACCATTCGACCTAGTGCATATTCGGATCCATAGTGACCATTCCAAACTAGGACAGGTTGCTTACCCGTTTATAGGTTGTTTGAAACCGCTGCGTGCATAGTGAAACCCTAGTTCCTGACAAAATAGGACAGGGAAACCCTACCCCAACATAGGGGTGTTTTGGCTCTCACTTATCTGTTATGTGCTTGTTAGAGTGCGTCTCTACAGGGAATGCATGTATCAGTCTACAAGTTTGGGCATCAGGCTTGCGGGCACCAATTCAGTATTTTGGGTATCAGGCCTGCGGGCATCAGTATTTGGTGGAATCAGTTTTACCTGAGGGTATCAGCTTACAGGCGGAATTCTGGGGCAGAATTCAGTAGAGAGCACACTCATTCGATTTTGTTCGTATCTGTTCTGGTGAAATTGGGCTGAGATGCTGTCCGTTTTCTCTTTTGCTAGGGTAGTCCTGGAACCATAGCTTCAGAAGGCTCCGAAATCCCCCGGGTACATTGGACTAGTGTTGATAGACTTTGTGAGGTCAGAAATTCGATTCAAGGGAAACCGGTGTTCTTTCGCTGAGGCAAGGCAAAGAAGGGCCATACAGGGCTCATTGGCTCATCTGATCCGACAGTCACCAGTCACGTCATCAGTAGACCCGTGATGGCACAAGGTTCGGAAGAATTTGTGGCTATGATAGCAGTGTTACATCAGGGGACTGCAATGCAGGATGAGACCAGTGCTGAAACGCAACGCCCATCTGGGGCATCTGCCTCGCACCCAGCTTCGGGACCCCAGCTGAACTTTGACCCACTTTTGCCAGCTGAAGATTCGCAGGACCTTTCCAAACCTGCTAAAGTCAACACAGTCGCCATAGCCGACCCTTTTGCCAAGGCCAGCCTACAAATAGCCAGCCCAGCCCGAGCTCAGGGTAGATTTTTCACCCCCCTCCATATGAGCCTAACCAGCGCATTCAAAGTCCTGATGGAAAGAGGGCATCTCAAACCCCTTAATCCTCAACCTTTGCCAAACCCACTCCCCGCCAGACATAACCCCAGCAAATACTGTGTATATCATCAGCAGCGCGGCCATGGCACCAATGATTGCTACCGCCTTCATCATGAGATCCAGAATCTCATTGACAACCGGACAATAGCTCCATTTCAAAACCCCAAGGACCAAGTACCTCATCCACATCTCAACCTCAGCCATACACTGCCACCCACCTACAACCCCAGTATATACCCCCCGACCCATATACCCAAGCCCGAGATGTTTATCCCAGAAAGCATGGCCTTAAGCACGATGGATGCACTTGAACCCCAATCATCTCAAACCCGTGAGCCCACTACTTCTGAGCTAAAGAGAATGATCGAAGATCTTCAAAGAACTGTGACAAATCTGGCCTCCGGGACATTGGCTCCGTCATCAACCACATCTCATACCAGGGAGTTCGTGTCAAAAGGCTCCCCAGTCTTGGAACGGGCTGTATTTGAGGAATGCCAATCCCTTGGCGAGGTAAAGGCGAGTGGAAAGAACAAGATAGGGGCGGACATGGATCCCCATGAGCATCTTCTGTTGGCTGTTGAGGCTTTGAAAGCCGAGGGACTGAACAAAGAGCAAGTGCTCGCAGTTGTTGCAAAAACTGTGGACGGCATTTTCGCCACTCAAGTCGGGGGCAGTTTGAATCAAGGGGCAAGCCGAGAGAAGGGCCGTTGTACCAAGAATGTTCCTTTCAGCTCTAATCCCGTACTCGGAAGAAATCAGCAAACCCAGTCAGCGTCTGCCAAACCCTTTACTGGTGCGTCCAGCAAAAATCCACAAACCTCGAAGTATCTACCCCGAGGACAGAGGGTCTTCCATGCCCTCCACATGCCTTTGTCCAAGGCTCTTCAAATCCTTGTTGGACAAGGCCATCTCAAACCCCTTGAGCCTCGGCCTCTCCCGAACCCTATTCCGGCTACACATGATGCTACCCAGTACTGCGCGTACCATCAGCAAACTGGCCATACCACCGACAGTTGCGTCCGTCTCCGCCATGAGATACAAAATTTGATTGACAACGGGGTCATCCCCGCACCAGGTCCTGCAAAGTCTATCGGCACTTGATCAGTGAACTTGTGGGGAATAATATGATGTGATCAGGGGACGAACCACCTGCGGATGGCACTCAATTTACTCCAGACGTGGGAATGGCACGCAATGTTTTGAGCAATGTGCAAATACCAGTTTTTGTGCTTTCTGACTTGGGTATTGGGTCAGTTTTGTTGTTTTGTCTTGAGTCTGTCTTTCTGTTTTGAGTCAGTCCCTTTTGTTTTGGGTCTGTCTTGTTGTATCGAGCCAGTCCTGTTGTATAGGAGTCGGGTGATTCCGGGGGGTGTTACCTCGGGTATCACCATTTTGTTTTTGCATTTGTCTTTTCGTTTTGTTTTGAGTCTGTTTCTGCCAGGAAGCCAGTAATGCCAACAGATTTGAATGAACAGCAGTGATTTTCACATTCTTGTGCTCGCTTCCGTCGTGTGCCAGTTGTACCAGAAATTCCAAAATGAGATGGCAGTATTTGACTAGAAGCTGTGTCTTTTCTGTGCCTTGAATTCATTGCATCGACCTAAGTTTTTCAAAACTTTTTGAACACTGCGGTGAAAACAAAGAGGGAGGAATTCCTCGGGATTTGCAAAATTTTGATCAAATTGAGAGAAAGAGAGGCGTGCTAAGCCCTTAATGAATGAAATCATGCTTGTTAGCGTGAGTACTGAGAAGGACCTTGGCTTGATCCAGACTGGTTTCACACTATCTTCAGCGCGAGCGATTTGTCGCTTTCTTAAAAATTTTCAAAACAAAATGTTTTGCGCGGTCCTGCGAAGACCTGTGTGGAATCGCTCTTGAGATTGTGCAGCTTAGGATCGCTCTCAGCCTCGAGACTCAACCCCTTTGCTTCCAAGCCTTGAACTTGAATTCAGAAGGTTCAACGGTCAACTACGATGTGAGGCCTGTGTGGCCAGATTTGAAGCAGCCCTCGAACAAGAGGCCAGGAAAGTCGGATCAAGAAGATCAGAAGATCAGAAGAAGCTTGCAAAGCTAGAACAGAAGTACCCTTCAAACTAGGGGCAAAGATGTCAGACATGCTCGAAGAGTTGAAGATGAGTCCTCTTGCAAATCAACAGCCACTCTCCTGGGTATGGATGGCTTCAAAACCCTACAACCATTTGGCATGGACCAAGCTACACTTTTACCCTTGAGAGGCTCACTGGGCCGAAAACCCGGAAGGGCGACCCAGGCAAAAGTTAGAGCAAGAAAAGATATATACAAAAAGCAAAAAGAAAAAAAGAGAAAAAAAGAAAAAAGAAAAAAGAAAAGCAAAAAAACAAAAAAAAAAGAAAAAAGAAGAAAAGAAAAAAAGAGAAGAAAAGAAATGAAAATGAAAAGAAAAGAAAGACAAAGCTCGCAAGGTTGAAAACCTGCAACAGGCGCCTTGGCAAAAGTTAGAGCATAAAAAGGAGAGGTTAAATACCCGAGTGTACCTTAACCCCGAACTACATAAGGCTTGATTCCCATGTTTGGGATACGTAGGCAACTTCATCCTAAAGTCCAGCCGTAAACACTTCAAATTCGATTGTGTCCATGTGATGGTTCTGGTCTTTGTCTTCACTGTATCCGAGAGTCTGGTTGTGTTCGTCGCTCTGAGGACTGACTACAATGCGCTGCGGTGCCATTCAAACAAGGGGGTAGCTTTCCGTTGCCATTCAACGCGCTGCGGTGCCATCCAAACAAGGGGCAACTTTTCCGTTGCCATTCAATGCGCTGCGGTGCCGTTCAAACAAGGGGCAACTTTCCGTTGCCGTGCAGCTCTCTTCAAGCACGGGGCAGTTTTCCTTTGGATCCGAGGTTGTGCATCTCAGGAGTAGGTTTCATGCTCGTTGAGCAAGTGGTTGTTTGCAAAAATAGTTTTTGAGGATTTTTACTGAGGTTGACTAATTCTCTCGAAAATTATTTCATTTTTTCCAAAACTGGACCATTTCTCGGACCCAAAAAAGGGAAAATTTTCAGTGCTCATAGCCTGACTTGCATGATTTCAAATCAAAAATTGAACAAGCATGTTAATCTAACTCTCATGTGGGTCAAAATTGTTTTAGCAGAAAGCCAAAAACAAAAAAAAAAATGGTCAAAATAATGAACTAGGGGCACAGTTGAGTCAGGTGTTCTGTCTTTTCCCCTTTGTCAAAATACTTGCCAAAATACTTGCCAGAAAAGGGCACCATCCTTGCCGAGAAGGGCACTCTACATGCCAAGAAAAAGGCACCACTGAAGCTGACTGACAAAAGGCTGAAAGCTCTCACGTCCTCCATGCAACGAGGTATCAAGCCAAGTGCGAAGCACGAACTGGAATGGATCAAGATATTCCACTCCCTCATCCGGACAAATCTAATCACGTCCAAACTCCCCAGCAGGGCATCATCGACCGATGTCAGCTGCAGATTTGCTACACACCTAAATGTAGCGCAACCCCTCTGTGGGAGGAATTCACTAGCTGCGAGCGGAAGAAAGAGAATCTAGCAGAATGCTAAGGGCACGAGCCCACAACTTGCTGTTTATCCATCAACCACCCAAGGGAGGGATTGAAAAATGAGAGATTGAAGAATAGAGAGATGTGCGATGAGAGAAAAAGTGAGAAAATGGCTTTTTTTTCAGAAAAAACAGAGCTTGAGGGCCGAGTGATGTGAGAACCACAAATGAGAAAGGGTGGGAAACACTACCCGGTGAAACAGGCTCCCTGTGCACGTCTGAGTGTCGTGTCTTTTTTATCTCGATTTTTTTTTGTTTTGGGTCGTTTCGAGTGTTACTCGATGTGTCTAGGTTGTGTGCCTTTTATTTCCTTGTTGAGTCGTTTTGCTGTGTCCAGTCGTAGGCTCAATACCTGGTCGAAAACTCATCTTTCAATTTCCAAAAATAAAATCGTTTTGTGCTCTGAGTGCCGTGCCGTTCTCCACATTTGTGTAAAACAGTATTTGTTCTTTCATAAAACCGCAGGATTCAACTCAGGTCATATGAGAACAGTAGAACCAGGACCCATCTGAAGCTATAATGGTTCCGGACTACAAAGCGAAAGCAAAAGGGAAAAATGTCGGGCATCTGAGTTTGTTCCAACTTCAGTAGGCTCCGAGATTGTATTCCGTGTGTACCTCTTCAGGTCTTGCCAATGCTCCGAAGTATGAGTGTGCCTCTATCTCAAGCTCAAGATCAAGTCTACTTCAAGCCAGAATGGCGATCAGAAGTGCTCTCCCTGAGTACCATTCCCTGCCAGAGGCATCTTGGCCGTGTTTGCGATGAGTTCCTAGGAGACCAACTGCGACGGTGGAAATTAGAGTTCGAATGGCCGTGGCCTAGAACGCAAAGGTTCGGGATTTCCGAGACTAAAGTCTGGTTTAAATACCCAGAGGCGTGCCCTCGGCTTGAAATCTGTATGGAAGCCCATAGGTTGAGATAGCGTGTATGCACCTCAATTCTGGATACTGGACCAACCTAGTCTGTCACCCCGTTGGAGAATAGGGAAAGTTGTGAATATGATCAGGAAGGCAAGTGGCATCCGTAGCTCCTACATGCAGATGTTATTACTTGTTAGCATTCCAGAACCTTTGTACTGTGAGTTGAAGGTAAGTGTTCGACGAGCACGAGGGGAGATCCCCATCAAAGTAGAGCGGTTCACCGCCACTCACCGCATGAGGCGCTTTCTAAAGCGCCGCTTTGTCCATTTATCGCTTTCCTTAAGCATCATGCATTGTAATGCATTGTACCCGTCAAGTTTCTTTCTCAGTCATGCACGATATTGTATGTACGGTTCATTCAAAGAAGTTCCATCTGAGATCATTCACTTAGTGCATCTATCACACTTTGTGCTTGCCTATTGTGTATCCATCACACTCATTCACTTTGTGTATCTATCACACACTCGCACCATTGTTTCCCCGGTTAAAACCTTCCCTCTCTCCGTATGAAATACGTTGAGATACGCCTGTTGGTTACACCATTGTTTCCCCGGTTAAAACCTTCCCTCTCTCCGTATGAAATACGTTGAGATACGCCTGTTGGTTACACCATTGTTCCCCCGGTTAAAACCTTCCCTCTCTCCGTATGAAATACGTTGAGATACGCCTGTTGGTTACACCATTGTTTCCCCGATTAAAACCTTCCTCTCTCCGTATGAAATACGTTGAGATACGCCTGTTGGTTACACCATTGTTCCCCCGGTTAAAACCTTCCCTCTCTCCGTATGAAATACGTTGAGATACGCATGTTGGTTACACCATTGTTTCCCCGGTTAAAACCTTCCCTCTCTCTGTATGAAATACGTTGAGATACGCCTGTTGGTTACACCATTGTTCCCCCGGTTAAAACCTTCCCTCTCTCCGTATGAAATACGTTGAGATACGCCTGTTGGTTACACTATTGTTTCCCCGGTTAAAACCTTCCCTCTCTCCGTATGAAATACGTTGAGATACGCCTGTTGGTTACACCATTGTTCCCCCGGTTAAAACCTTCCCTCTCTCCGTATGAAATACGTTGAGATACGCCTGTTGGTTACACCATTGTTTCCCCGGTTAAAACCTTCCCTCTCTCCGTATGAAATACGTTGAGATACGCCTGTTGGTTACACCATTGTTCCCCCGGTTAAAACCTTCCCTCTCTCCGTATGAAATACGTTGAGATACGCCTGTTGGTTACACCATTGTTTCCCCGGTTAAAACCTTCCCTCTCTCCGTATGAAATACGTTGAGATACGCCTGTTGGTTACACCATTGTTTCCCCGGTTAAAACCTTCCCTCTCTCCGTATGAAATACGTTGAGATACGCCTGTTGGTTATACCATTGTTTCCCCGGTTAAAACCTTCCCTCTCTCCGTATGAAATACATTGAGATACGCCTGTTGGTTACACCATTGTTTACCCGGTTAAAACCTTCCCTCTCTCCGTATGGAATGCGTTGAGATACGCCTGTTGGTTACACCATTGTTTACCCGGTTTCTACCTTTTCCCTCTCTTGCGTGTGATACGCTGAGAGACGACCCTTTCCTCTCTCGCGTGTGATACGCTGAGAGATGACCCTTTCCTCTCTTGCATGTGATATGCTAAGAGGTTCACCTTTCTTCTCTTGCGTGTGATACGCTGAGAAACTTACCTTCCCTCTCTTGCGTGTGATACGCTGAGAGGTTTACCTTCTCCCTCTCTTGTGTGTGATACGCAGAGAGATGTCTTGTGCGAGACTACGGGTATTCTCGGTAGTCGCTTTTAGCCTTCTCCGCGTGAGACGCAGTGAGCATTGCATTTTTTTATTTATTTATTTTATTTTTTTTTTGCATCCTTTCTGCACAAGATGTAATTTGTCTCGAGTTTACTTCTTGCCTAGCTTTCGCTTAAAATGTTGCATTTATTTTGCATATTTGCTTCATTACAGCTCTCTTTGCATGATCATGAGTGATAACCGGCTTCGCGTAGCATATAAGTCTAATCGTCAAACCGGCTTCGCGTAGCGTGTAAGTCCAATTTTCTAACCGGCTTCGCGTAGCGTATAAGTCCAATCGTCAAACCGGCTTCGTGTAGCGTGTAAGTCCAATTTTCAAACCGGCTTCGCGTAGCGTATAAGTCCAATCGTCAAACCGGCTTCGCGTAGTGTGTAAGTCCAATTTTCTAACCGGCTTCGCGTAGCGTATAAGTCCAATCGTCAAACCGGCTTCGCGTAGCGTGTAAGTCCAATTTTCAAACCGGCTTCGCGTAGCGTATAAGTCCAATCGTCAAACCGGCTTCGCGTAGCGTGTAAGTCCAATTTTCAAACCGGCTTCTGCGTAGCGTATAAGTCCAATCGTTCAAACCGGCTTCGCGTAGCGTGTAAGTCCAATTTTCTAACCGGCTTCGCGTAGCGTATAAGTCCAATCGTCAAACCGGCTTCGCGTAGCGTGTAAGTCCAATTTTCTAACCGGCTTCGCGTAGCGTATAAGTCCAATCGTCAAACCGGCTTCGCGTAGCGTGTAAGTCCAATTTTCAAACGGGCTTCGCGTAGCGTGTAAGTCCAATTTTCAAACCGGCTTCGCGTAGCGTATAAGTCCAATTATCAAAATCTCCCTGCATATCATTTTGCATTTTGCCCCTGCCTGCGGGCATGCCTGCGGGCAAATCTTTGTCTATCTTGTCTGCTTTGTCTAAGTCTTCGGCCTTGTCAAAAATGGATCGTCTCTGGGCTTTGACATTCACTCCCGTCACTTGTGACTTCCGAGTTCTGTCAAAGAGGGGCAACTGTAGACACCCCATTTTTGACTGACCTTAAGACTCAGACGTCACCGATTGAGCGCTTGGTGATGTTGCATATTGTGCTCGTCCAGAAGTTTCAGAGTCGCGGCCGCGAGCCTGGCCTCCGGACTTCCGGGCTCTTTCTGTACCTTGCCTCGGTTTGCGAACCAGGCTCGGTTTTCTCTATTTTTCTTCCTGAGGGGAGGGAGAGGTCCCGTAGACCATCTCTCAATGGCCGTAGGCTACATTTCGTGGCCGTAGGCCATTTTGCCCATTTCGGAGCTCGGTTCCCAGTTTTCGGAGCCGTCAGGCCGTGTGCCTCGGTTCGGGACCGTCTAACCGTCTCCGATTCCTCAGGTTTTTGGCATACATCTTATTTACTCCCTTTCGAGGGACACTGGGGTCTTAGATACCCACTTCGTGGTTGAACACCACTCCCGGTACCCAACAGTCAGTTTTCGGGGTCCCGAACTGCGCGTTTCGGCCCCCGAACCTTCATTTCGCATCGGTTTGGGTTCATTTTTTGTGGAGGCCTTATTTTCATGGTTAGGAAGCTTGTAGGAGGGTGGGAGGCCAGCAATTGTTTTGACAACCAATTTTTTGTTTGGTCAAAAGTGGTTCAGCATGAATCCGGGAAGGAAAAGTCTGCGCGGCTTCACCGAAACAGGCGTAACTCTTTGCACAAGAGGAATTAAAGTTTGAGGCCACCACCATTGGAAATCTTACTTCCGAGGCTTCATTTTGCACTTAAGAATCTCCTAAGTTCAATTCCGGATGGAGGAGATATGGTTGATTGAAGTAAGGCATCACTCCGGTTGAACCGAAATCTGCGCGGCTTCACGGAAACTGGCATAACTTTTTTCACAGGAGGAATTTTGATGCAAGGTTTATGCCATTGGAAAGCTAACTTCCGGGTCTTCAATTTGGACACTTGAATGGCCACATTTGGACTTCCCTAGCACCCACCGGCCAGCTTTCTTCCCGGTAGTTCCTGAAAACTAGCTGGCCGGCCAGAAAATCTAGCTGGCCGGCCACCCCTTTTGTGAAATGACCATTTTGCCCCTTTAATCTGGCCGGCCATTTTCCTCTCCCTCAGTGTATTCCAGCTGTGCCAGCTGGTTGCCAAATGGACAATCCTCCATACACGTGTATGGAGGATTAGAGAGGACCCTTAGATATTTTTGATGCCTCTCCTCTATAAAGGAGAGGCTTGGCTTCTTGGCTCAAGGTTGGACAATTGTTAGACATATTTGAGAGAGAGATACACCTTCCACCTCCCATTTCTCTCCATTTCCAAGCCCCAAAGTCATTTTTCTTCAAGTTTGGTGCCATTTCTTCATCATCATCAAGCATCCCCATCACCACTCCATTTCCAGTAGCAAGGAGAGGTTCTCAGAGGCTTAGAAGCAACATTCCTCAAGCCAAGAGGTAGAAAAGAAAGGGTCTACAAGGGTAAGTCTCAATCTCCCTCTTTTGTAGCATTTTCTTGCTTAATTTCTTAAGCCTATTTGGTCACTGTTTTAGGCTCTGACCCTAACTGAAAGGGTCACTCTTTTGAGCTTATTTTCATGTTTGTTTAAGGGCTCAACCTTTTTTGAGCCCTCCATTTGGTACTTGCTTCAATATCATCTTATATGCCATAATCTTGCATGAAATTTCTAGCCTATGAGTGATCTGTTTTCAAGCATAATGTAAACTGTGAGTGGGCCTATTTTGAGCCCCTCTTCAACATTGAAGAAGGGCTAAACCCTGTTTGGCCTCTCTATCATGCACTTGCTTCATAATCTCTCACATTTACCGTAAATTTGCATGATTTGTTTGGCCTACATGTGATCTGTTTTGGAGCATGTCATGAACTGTGAGTAGGCTTATTTTGGGGCCCTCTGCAACATTGTAGAAGGGATCAACTTTGTTGGGGGTCTCCATGTTATACTTGTCATTATACCCCTCTTTGACCCCCATTTTTGCATGCTTTGTTAAGCCTATCTAGATTCTGTTTTCGGCCATCATCAGGTCTGAAAAGAGTCATATTTTGATCTTCTTGACATATTTCATGAAGGGTATTTGCTGGTTTGATGAATGTTTGGGGTACCTCATGTTATAGCCTATAGTATCCTAGTTCTTGCATGGCATTCTTAGCATGTTGGCATACTGATTTGGGGGATGTCATCTACTGTAAATGTTCATATTTTTAGGCCCTATTCAGTGTTGTAGAAGGATATTTTCTTGTTTGAGCTTTGCATTTATTACTTACTTCAATATCCCTCTTGCGGAGCCATTTTTGCATTCTTGCTTAATCCTATGTGTGCTTGCTGTTTAGCCCTTTTTATGACTGAAAAATGCTTGTCTTGGGGCTACCTTGCTACTGTATTTTCATTCCATGTCCATATTGTGCATGTTTGGTATAGCTATAAGCCATTTCGGGTGCCTAAATTCGCATTTCGGGACCATTCCTTGCATTTGGTGACATTTCGCCTCATTTCGGGGCTGTTTTGCATCATTTTTAGTTGTTGAAATTCATTTGCATGTTTGCGTATCATATTCCATGCCATTTCATGCCTGTATGCCATTGCCTCGGTCTGCGTGCCCGTGTGCACGCATTTCGAGGCACTTCATTTTCATCTATTGGCCTCTTGTGTGGGTGCGGCTGAGGCTCTCCCATGTTAGTGTAAGCCCATATTGCATTATATATGCCATTTTAGTCTCATTGCATTGCGTATGCCATTGCCTCGGTTTGCGTGCCCGTGTGCACGTATTTCGAGGCATCTCATTTTCATCTCACGGCCTCTTATGTGAGTGCGGCTGAGGCTCTCTCATGTTAGTGTAAGCCCATATTGCATTGCGTATCTCATTTTAGTCCTATTGCATTCCGTATGCGATTTCCTCGGTTTGCGTGCCCGTGGGCACGCATTTCGAGACATCTCATTTTAGTCTCATTGTATATCATATTTCAGGCCATTTCATGCCTTTATGTCATTGCCTCAGTTTGCGTGCCCGTGTGCACGCATTTCGAGGCACTTCTTTTTTATCCGACGGCCTCTTATGTAAGTGCGGTTGAGGCTCTCTCATGTTAGTGTAAGCCCATATTGCATTTGGAGTGCCATTCCATGCTTTAGGATCATTGTCTCGGTTTGCGTGCCCGCATGCACGTATTTCGAGGCACTTCATTTTCATCTATCGGCCTCTTATGTGAGTGTGGCTGAGGTCCACTCATGTTAGTGTAAGCCCATATCATATTTCCATGCCATTGCATTGCGTATGCCATTGCCTCGGTTTGCGTGCCCGTGTGCACACATTTCGAGGCAACTCATTTTTCATCTCACGGCCTCTTATGTGAGTGTGGCTGAGGTCCACTCATGTCAGTGTAAGTCCACTTTGCATTCTGTATGCCATTTTAGTCTCATTGCATCGTGTATGCCATTGCCTCGGTTTGCGTGCCCGTGTGCACGCATTTCGAGGCATCTCATTTTTCATCTGAGGGCCTCCTATGTGAGTGTGACTGAGGTTCACTCGTGTTGGTGTAAGCCCATACGGCATTGCATATGCCATTTCCTCGTTTTGCGTGCCCGTGTGCACGCATTTCGAGGCATCTCTTTTTCATCTCACGGCTTCTTATGTGAGTGTGGCTGAGGCTCTCTCATGTTGGTATAAGTCCAATTTGCATTGCGTATGTCATTTCATGCCTTAGGATCATTTCCTTGGTGTGCGTGCACGTGTGCACGTATTTCGAGGCATTTCATTTTCATAGCATTGCGTATGTTAGGATTGCATATTAGCTGCATTTCATGCATATCATGCATATTGCATCGTGTTCGGGATAGGAGTTAGCCCGGGCACGGGAAACGAGACGCGTTTCGTACTCCGAGTGACGGAACGGGTCTCAATTCCCAAGTCACCAACACTCTGGATTACCCATGATGGAGTTAGGTTTTGTTGTAGCATTCATACGCATTCATCCTATATTGAGTTGTGCAATTCGGCTCCTCGGCCATCATGCATCGAGATGCGTGATTGGTGGCACGAGGATCGAGGCATGCATATATTTGTGAAATACATTGCTATGCCCCTTTCCTGCTCTCTGTTGCAGCAAAATGAAGAATCAACAACTTTTCGGAGCTTGGCACGCATTTCAAGAGCAGGTGCAAACAGAGGCTAATTGGGGCATCCCAGTGGATTTCAGCGCCAAAGCAGCCCGGCATGCATCATTCATCAGAATCAAGGCAGCCCCTAGCTTGGATGCCAGTTTTACAGTTTTTTTAGTTAATTTGTATATTAATTAGGAATCTGTATTATTTTGGACTGTAATATTCTTTTATTCGGACTGTATATTTATTTGGACCCTCTGCGCGAGGGCATAACTATAATAAGTGTGGGTGTGTGTGATGTATGTCTTCCAACCCCACGTCTTTCTTCCCTTTTATTTACCAGCTTATGATGGTTAGATATAGGACATATTTCAATTAGCATACAGTATGACAGCATGTTTGCATCATTCATCTGTTTTGCACGCACCGGGCTCGGCGCATCATACAAACTGCATTCGTATTTCAATTCCTAATTGAATACGTGTTAGTTGTAGCATTCCATATGCCATGTTTAGAATAGCCGAGCCTGCTATTGTTGCATCTTTGCATGTGTTGCATTAGGCATTTCAGCATATTTAGGATCATGCATGATTTCTAATGAGCTTTTGTTTTGGCTTGGAGTACTCGGTAAGTTTTATGCTTTAGCATCCTTGCATGCGTGTGAGTGTTGCCATGAATAGCATGCTTGCCATGAGGCTATTTGCTTATATGATATAACTGCCTGAATGCCTGTGGGTGGAGGTTGTGTTACTTGGATTGGAATAATTCATCAAATGTTTGTTTTAAGCCTACTAGATTGTGGCAAAACCCTGTTTTCTAAGCCCACCTGAGGGTGGCAAAATCTGCATCTTAAGCCTACCTGCGGGTAGCAAACCATCTTTCAAAAACAAACATGAAATGTTTTGTTCCAATTCAGGCGACTCAGTCTATACTTGTATGCTGTGCGCATCACATAGTAACCTAGGCTAATAAACCGGAATAAGAACACACAATGTTTTCAAAAACAGATATCATGGTTAGTAGAGGCCGGTCTTTGACCGGGCGAGCGAGGGTGCTCACGAAGTGACCTTCCCCAATCGTACCCAAGTTCCCGAGCCGAGGCAACTTTGGTGATGACGGACACATGGCCTTTGGCACCGAGTCAGGGTTTCCTAAATTTCCCCATTTAAAAAATATTTAGGTGGCGACTCTGTATCTGGCAAAGCAGTCCATGTTTGGTACTTCTTTCAAAAAATCTGTTTTCAAAACGATTTGCCGGATTTGGAATCTTTGGTTCGAGATTTAGAACCGTGACATTTGAGTCCTTCGAACTGTAGTGACCCAATATCGAACCAGAACGGGGGGGACTCGCACTCCTTCCCCGGGATGCGTTCGGGGACGTCTACAAGTTTGGTCCCCAAACTTGAGTTACCTTGACCCGAAAACAATTCCGGATATCGGACTTTCATCTCTTCTTCCATCTCCCATGTAGCATCCTTGCTATAATGCTCATTTCATTCGATTTTCACCATCGATATCGATTTGTTCCTCAACCGTTTAACTTGCCTATCAAGAATCCGTATCGGCCTCTCTTCGTAGCCTAAATCTTCACTAACCACAATCCCAAAATGATCAACCACGTGCAGTGGATCCCGAACATATTTTCTCAACATCGAAATATGAAACACATTGTGGACTTGGCTTAACTCTGGCAGCAAAGCAAGTTTGTAAGCGATGGAATTAACTTTCTCAAGAATTTCAAACGGCTCGATGTAGCGAGGTGCTAATTTACCTTTCTTCCCAAATCTTGAAACTCCTTTCATCGGCGAAACTTTCAGGAATACATGATCCCCAACTTCAAATTCCAACTCTCTTCTTCTCTGGTCGGCATAGCTCTTCTATCGACTCTGAGCAGTTTTGATCCTTTGTCGAATGAGCTTAATCTTCTCGACTGTAACTTGAACTAGCTCGGGACCAATCAAAGCTTTGTCTCCTACCTCAGTCCAACATATCGGCGATCTGCACTTCCTTCCATACAAAGCTTCATATGGCGCCATGCCAATGTTGGCTTGATAGCTGTTGTTGTAGGCAAATTCTACTAATGGTAGATGCATTTCTCAACTTCCCTTGAAGTCCAACACACATAGTCTGAGCATATCCTCAAGTGTCTGATTTGTTCTCTCTGTCTGCCCATCGGTCTGGGGATGAAAAGCTGTGCTAAACCTCAACTCGGTCCCCAAAGCTCTTTGTAGACTCTGCCAAAATCTGGAAACGAACTTCGGATCTCGGTCTGAAACAATGGACATCGGCACTCCGTGAAGCCTAACAATCTCGTTCATATACAACATAGCAAGTCGGTCAGCATTGAAAGAAGTCTGAACGGGCAAGAAGTGTGCTGACTTAGTTAATCTGTCAACTATAACCCAAACCGCATCCCTACCTTTTTGTGACCTTGGTAACCCAACAACAAAATCCATGGAGATGTGTTCCCATTTTCACTCTGGAATTGACAAAGGTTGAAGAAGTCCTGCCGGTCTCTGATGTTCGGCTTTCACTTGTTGACAATATAGACACTGGGATACAAACTCGGCTATCTCTCTTTTCATATTTGGCCACCAAAAAGTCTGCTTCACGTCCTGGTATATCTTGGTATTTCCTGGATAAACGGCAAATCTGGAACCATGGGCTTCCTATAAAATTTTCCTTTTCAACTCTGGGACGTCGGCTACGCACACTCTTCCTTCAAACTTAAGTACCTGATTCTCAATGGTATACCCTGACCTCAGCTTAGTGACAATCTCATCAATCACCTTCCTGAAGAACCTGTCTTCCATCTGTCTGGTTTTCACTTCCTCAATGATAGTCGACTCCACTGAAATCATTGACAAGCCAGCTGAATTCCCAACCAGCTTTCTGTTCAACGCGTCGGCCACTGAGTTTGATTTACTTGGATGATACTAAATCTGCATGTCGTAATCCTTCAATAATTCAAGCCATCTTCTCTGCCTCATATTTAGTTCCTTCTGGGTAAACAAGTACTTTAAACTTTTGTGATCTGTGAAAACTTGGCAAGAAGCTCCATACAAGTAATGACGCCAAATCTTCAAAGCAAAAACTACAGCAGCTAGTTCTAGATCATGGGTAGGGTAATTCTTTTCATGGGGTTTCAACTGGCGAGATGCATATGTTATAACCTTACCCCCTTGGATTAACACACAACCCAAACCTTTATGCGATGCATCATTGTAAATCTGAAACTCCTCATTACCTGACGGTAGAACAAGAACTGGCGCTGTGACTAACCTCGTCTTTAGCTCTTGGAAAGCTGACTCTCTATCCTCGGTCCATTCATATGCCGCTCCCTTCTTAGTCAATTGTGTCAATGGAATTGCAATCCTTGAGAAATCCTTCACGAACTTTCTGTAATAACCTGCCAAACCTAGAAAGCTACGAACCTCGGCCACGTTGGTCGGCGTCGGCCAATTCACAATAGCTTCAATCTTACTGGGATCAACTGAGATACCCTCTTCATTAATCACATGCCCCAAGAATAAAATGCTGGAAAGCCAAAACTCACACTTGTTGAACTTAGCATACAATTTCCGGTCTCTCAAAACTTGCAAGGTAAGTCTCAGATGATTCTCATGCTCAATTTCACTCTTAGAATAGATCAATATATCGTCGATAAAAACAACTACAAACTCATCTAAGTATGGCTTAAAAACTCTGTTCATCAAATCCATAAATGCTGCGGGAGCATTAGTCACTCCAAAAGGCATTACTAAGAATTCGTAGTGGCTATACCTTGTTCGAAAAGCTGTCTTCTCAACATCCTCGACTTTAACCTTAAGTTGATGGTAGCCCGACCTAAGATCAATTTTAGAAAAGACTCGTGCTCCTTGTAACTGATCAAGCAAATCATCAATCCTCGGCAATGGGTACCTATTCTTAATGGTTACCTTGTTAAGTGCTCGGCCTAATAAAACCCTTATCCAACAATTCTTGTAGTTGCACTTTCAATTCCTTAAGCTCTGCTGGGGCCATTCTATAGGGTGTTTTGGAGATAGGCGGCGTTTCCGACGTGACGTCAACAATAAATTCTATTTCTCTATCGACTAAGTGGCCAGGCAATTCATTTGGAAAGACGTCGGAGAATTCATTAACGATTGGGATGTCGGCCAATTCTACGTTTCCATTCAAACTACTTAGTACGCTACACAAATATCCTTGACACCTTTTTTGGATTAGCTTATAGGCCTTCATGGATGAGATCAAGTAAGGTGGGGATACTACTCCTTTACCCTGGAAAATAACCTCGGCTTGGTTTGGGGGTTTCAATGTGACATTCTTCGAAACACAATTAATAGATGCGTGATTCGCTACTAACCAGTCCATTCCCAATATGACATCAAAGTGAGTCATGCTTAACGGCATCAAATCAACTAATAATTCTACACCCTCAATCACAGCAACACATGCCCTATAAATTGATGCAACAATCATAGTTCTCCCAGATGGAGTAGACACATATAACACATAATCAATAGGTTCTTGTTCTCTATTTAACTTCTCGGCAAACTTAGCAGATACAAATGAATGTGTAGAACCAGAATCAATCAATATGTATGCATCTTGAGAGCAAATTGGGAGTATACCTGACACTACTGCCTCAGCATTCTGAGTGTCTCCTGGTACCAGTGCAAAAACTCTGCCATACCTCATCTGTGCCTTGCCGACGTTGCTGTTTTGTGCAGAGCCCGAAGTACTCCCATTTTTCTTGCCATCATTAACATTTGTCTTCGGACAGTCTTTCACACAATGACCTACCTCACCACATTCAAAACAAGCTCCAGATGCCCAACGACAAACTCCAGAATGTGGCTTCCCACAACTTGAACATGTCGGCCTAGTGCCACCTTCCTGTCTTGAGTTGCTTGAACTGCCTATGTTCGTCTTCTTCCTGGCATCAAATGCTCCTCGACGATTGTCGAAATTCTGTCTCTTCTTCTGGCTCTCTCTGGAACTTTGATATCGGTTCAAGTTAGCTTCTGCCAGGATGGCCTTGTCTAACACTCCGGCGTAAGTTGGCATGTTGAGCATGTTAACTCGATCCTGTATTGGTCCACGTAACCCACTTTCAAACTTCCTAGCTTTTCTGTATTCGTCATCGACCATGTGAGGCGCATAACTTGCCAACTCGGTAAAAGCACGGTCGTATTTCGCCACTGTCTTGTTTCCTTGTGTCAGAGTCTGGAACTCCGTGGTCTTGCGGTCTCGGACACTGAGGGGAAAATGTTTATTGTAAAACAACTCCAAAAATCTGGCCCAAGTCAAACCCGGATTACTTTCTCGGACCATCATCCATCATCTTCGCGCGTCGTTGTCTAACGTGAATGCTGCCAATGACACCTTCTGAGTGTCGGTGCTGGGAAAAATCTCAAACAACTTCTCCATTTCCAAAACCTACGCTTCGGCTTTCATTGGCTCTATGCCCCCTTGGAATCTTGGCAGTTTCATTTTCTTAAACTCTCTAATCAAGGCTATCGTGCCGTCCTCATACAAGGCTGGCTATAGGGGCACTTGTGGTACTGGAGGAGGTGGAGGCGGAGCTGCATGTCGACCGTTTGTATGCTCGGCCTAAGTAGAGGTGGTACTAGTGTCTTGTGGCCTAGGTTGTCTCAACGCCCGAACCAAACCTTCAACCAATCTCTCTAGTCTATCCAATCTGTCCTCGGGATGATCTCGGCCAACTGGAGGTCTCCCCCTTCTCATGATGCTAAGAGTATGCAAAGTGTGACTTTAAAACAAAATGGACAAATAGACATGTGTGCAAGTAACAAATGATCATGCCGAGATGATGCACATCTTGTAAACTAGCAAGCAATATGATGCAATCTTAACATCCTTCTAAGGGAAATCCTATGCTCTTTAGGACTCAAAGTGTGTGAATAACGTATTAATAAGAACTCGTGCTCTGATACCAATCTATCACGACCCCATTCCGCCCCTAGTAGAATGGTGCCGTAATGGCCAGTAATCCGAGATTACCATAGGCCAACTTGCAAGGATTCACACACAATCAGAGTATACATATGGGGCCTACATATGCGGAAGCAATAAATTTAAATCTAATTAATCCATAAGAACTGTGCATAGATCGAATGAAATGACATACATCTTAATATAGTTTACAACTTGGATACAATAAAATAAAGTACAAAATACATCTTGATCAAAAGGCTTCTCAAGCCGACATATACAAAAAAAAATAACTATAAGCCAAGAAGCATAATCTTCAAGATGCTACAAAACATGAATCCAAA
The DNA here is from genome assembly GCA_036172215.1 of Camellia granthamiana. Taxonomy (NCBI): domain Eukaryota; kingdom Viridiplantae; phylum Streptophyta; class Magnoliopsida; order Ericales; family Theaceae; genus Camellia; species Camellia granthamiana. Next base: position 210,594 of record JAXFYN010000328.1, on the reverse strand, counting down.
ACATCTTGCAAACAATCATCTAGGCGTCGCCGCCTTCTTGCTCATCACCTACATATATATAAGAGATGGTGAGCTTAGATACTCAGTGAATGATACCAGTAATAAAGGTTTTGTATGAATGATATTCAAGATCTCTTTTCTAAACAATACATAGCATAACTTATACAAAATCAAGGGATGAACCAAGTCCATCTATCAAGTCTTTCAAATCTTCAAGGGATGCTTACTAGCATCAATAATACAAGGGATGACATAATCAAAGGTGCTGCAAATGTGACACCCTGAATGTTTAATTAAATGCCACATAAATATTTATGGGTGTATGTGATATATATTATTAAATAATTAATAATAAATACAGAATCTAATTTAGCACAGGGTTATATGGGATTAATTAGGGATTTTTATTTAGGGCCAAATGACCAGAAATATGAAATTCTAATACTAGTTAGGTCAAATTAAAGTTAAAGATAATAAATAAATAAATAATAATAAGAATAATATATGGAATGAATAAGTTATATGTGTTAGGTAAATTAATTTATCATTATGATTATTAAATATATGATGAAGAAATTTATTAAGATAAATTAAATACCAAATTTATTAGATAAAAACGGATCAAGCGTCATCAATTACAATCTGCCAGATTATCTAAACAATAGATAAAAACGGATCAAGCGTCGTCAATTACAATCTGCCAGATTATCTAAACAAATCACGGAACATTAATTAGACAGATTACAAATCTATCAAAAACAGCCAGCTGGACGCCTAAGCCTTGGAACCTTAGAGTGATGAATCATTCACCTAAACTGTGTATATATATATAAAGGGCTTAGAGTGAAGAACCATTCACCTAAACTGTGTATACATATAAAGAGTTAAGTGTTGTCTGTGAGAGAGATACGTCTGTTGAGGGTAAGGAACATATACCAGAAGGGTTCTAATAGCAAAGTAAAGTTAAGGGTTATAATTAAGGTGAGATATGTTATACCTTGATTTACCATTATATGTTTTACAAATGTTTTGAGTTACCATAGCTTATTTATTACACGTTATATTTATTAAGTTATATAAATAAAAGTTATATTATAAATAATTCAATTATGTGGGTTACTTTCTAAACGCTATTTACTTAAAAGAAAACCCATGGATATGTTTGTTTAAATTTTAGTATATATTTAACTATAACCTTATAAACAATTGTGTTTTGGTAAGTACCACCACGGGAGTCCCACGCCTTGGGGGACTTAAATAACCACTGGCCTCTGTTTGACCACCTTGTGGTCCTCTGTTTGTCATGGATCCATTGACCTCTGTTCTGACTGTCACTTCTGTGACCTTTGTTCTGTTCTGTTTATACCGTGGTTATGATTATTTATTTACATGATTTCTGTATTCTGCCACTTTAAATAAATTGCCACTTTAAATTAAATTTTGCAAATGTTTTAGCATAACTAATTATCTATGGATATTTTGTATTCCCTACACTTGGCATAACATTTCTCACTCTACTGTGTGCTTATAGCTGTTACCCTTTCAGGTGACGAGATGTGAGGAAAATCCATAACCCTACAAAATGGAACCTGCATTTGGACTAATGATGAATCACTATTTTACCTTTCTTTTTTTATATTTTTGCTCCCTTTTGTCTCTGTTCGGGGCTGGTCACTGAATAATAAAATAATGAAAGCCCTAAAAATGTATTTTCTGTTTCTTAAATAATAAGATGTAATAGAACTTCTGTTTAATTATTTTACTTGCGCAGCTTAAATTATTTCGAATGGGAATAAGTTAGTAAGTCACGATTCCAACTCTAAGCCCCTGGGGTTGGGTCATGACAAAGGTGGTATCAGAGCAACGGTTCAAACAAAAAAAAAAAAAAAGAAGGTTATAAATAAATCTATAACTAAAACCATATAGCTAAATATATATATATGGTACAATCGAAATAAAATAATAATACTAATAAATATTTACATGTGACGTTAATTTTCCCTATGTAAAATCTCACGTTTATTCTGGTGTTGTAGGATGTCAGAAAATTTCCTTGATGATGCTTTCTGGGATGACCTCCAGGCCATCAACCTAGATGAGATTTTAGCCGAACACCCTGCCCCCGCACCCGCCTCACCTGAAGGCTGGGGAGATTCTGAAGAGATAGTCAGAGAATTACACCCAGGTCTTGGCCGATTGATGGGACGGCCAATTTATATCCAGGTTGACCCTACCGACGTCCCACACCTATTATGGAGGCACAGCCTTGACCACACACGCAGACGTTTTCTCGGACCATCTCGCGTCCTTGGCGTCGCCTCGGGTCATGACCGCCCACATTATATCATAGGCCCCCTACCCTCAGAATTTGCAACCAGAAGGGGAAACGTGTACCCCGAGAATTACATTTTCACCACAGTCCCAAATCCACTAGAAATCATTAATATGCAAAATGTTGACTTCGAAAATGACCTGTCATATGTTGAGACACCTGTATGGATTATCGACCGGGCATTTGTGGGTCATATACGATCTATTCCCATTTTCGCAGTCCAGGTGGCATGGGCGTGTTTTGGTGTAATCCAGTTGGGGTGGGAGTTTGAGCTTTTTATGCAGCACTATTTCCCCTGGTTTTTCGGCCCATCTGACCCACCACTCTAGATCTGGATAGTAGACAATCTTTTGTATGCTGATCTTGATATGTTCTAATCCCCTTTTGTTGACTTTTGTTTTGTTTACCGCAGGGATGGGACACTAACATGTTCTAACTAATGTAATGTGAATTGCAAAAATGACATAAATAAATTACAATGTGCAATGTTGACAGTTTATATAAATATAAAGTGTACTACATGTTGTGCTATATATATATATGCTACATTGAAAATATAATACCTCGTTTATTACTTGTAGAATGGCTAATGGTAATGGAAGTGAGTCATCAGTTAGTGGTACGGAATCGATGGAAAGAGTAATGGAAAGAGCGGTTGCTAGTTTTCTACAAGCCTTGCAAGCTAACATCAACAATGGGACGCCGGAACGGCAAGAAGGGCCGGTTACCATAAAACAGTTCCAGGATCTAAAACCCACCACATTTACCGGCGGCCCAGACCCAATGGTAGCAGACGCTTGGGTTAAAGACATGGAAAAGATTTTTCGTGCCCTACCGTGCACCGAAAGGCAAAAGGTAACTTTCGCCACTTTCACTTTCAAAGACAATGCACAGGAATGGTGGCTTCTCACTCTGGCCAAAGAAGAAATCACGACGTGGGCAAGATTCTTGGAAGTGTTCTATGAAAAATACTTTCCAGATTCGTTGCGGGAACAGAAGGCATCCGAATTGATACATCTGAAGCAGGGAACCATGACAGTGGCCGAATATGAGAGCAAATTCACACAACTCGCTCGGTTTGCAACATACGTCATTCCCACCGAAACTCGAAAAGCAAGAAAATTTGAAACAGGATTGGATGTTGGAATTAAAGACAGGCTCGAAGTTTTGAAATTGCCAACCTATGCGGAAGTGGTGGACCGGGCATACATAGCAGAAAAAGGAATTAAAGCCTTGCGTTCCGGAGAACCAAGCTACAAGAAGCGATTCTGGGAAAGAGATAACAGAAGACCCGGTGTTGCACCTCATAAAAAAGTGAACATGGGCACAACCAGCTCAGGCCACCATGGTCCTACCAACCCCCGAGGTGGCACTATTCCAACTTGCCCCACTTGTGGAAGGGTTCATTGGGGACAATGCCACCGAGACACGGGAGCATGTTTTAGATGCGGACAGTTTGGCCATGTGTTAAGGGATTGTCCAAAAATGGTTAATCCTACAGCCAGCCCCTCTGGCCCAGTCAAGAGAACCGCGGGACAGGGAGGAGAAAGGAAGGACCAAAACCGCCAAGGTCGGGCTTTTGCCTTGGTACCTGGAAAACCGGAAGTTACCGAAAATGTTGTGTCAGGTACACTTTCTATCTGTGGCCTTCTAGCTCATGTCCTTATTGACTCTGGGTCAACTCATTCTTTTATTGCACCACACTTTGCCACCAAATTGACATCCACTCCCGAACCATTAGGATATACATTGTCTGTGTCTTTTCCTTCTGGTAAGTCTACCTGTAGTGCCGATGTGTACAGATCTTGTGTTGTATTCCTAAAAGGCAAAACCTTATATGTAGACTTGATTCCTCTCCACATTGGAAACTTTGATGTAATCTTAGGTATGGATTGGCTGGCTGCCAACCACACCTCTATCGATTGTAAAGCCAAAAGGGTCTCTTTCAAGTTACCAAACCAATCCGAAATTGTCTTTGATGGGACTGAAGTTTCTAACCCTTCCTGTATCATATCCTCCATGGCGGCCCAACGACTTCTAAGAAAGGGTTGTCATAGTTATATTTGTTATGTGATTAATACACAAAAAGAAGCCCCTACCGTTGATGCAATTCCTGTGGTTCGAGAATTCCCAGATGTCTTTCTTGAAGATTTACCCGGTATTCCAGTTGATCGGGAGATCGAATTCACCATTGAAACCCAACCTGGCACGCAGCCTATATCAAAAACTCCTTATCGCATGTCGATGACAGAATTGAAAGAGCTGAAAACTCAACTCCAGGAACTCTTGGACAAAGGTTTCATTCGGCCTAGTACCTCACCCTGGGGAGCTCCAGTACTGTTCGTGAAGAAAAAGGACGGCACGATGAGACTATGCATCGATTACCGGGAACTGAACAAGGTCACCATCAAGAATCGATATCCTCTGCCGCGAATCGATGACTTATTCGATCAACTTCAGGGTGCACAAGTATTTTCCAAAATTGACTTACGTTCTGACTATCATCAGCTAAAGGTTAAAACAGGAAGCATTGAAAAGACTGCCTTCAGAACCCGTTACGGGCACTACGAATTTCTCGTCATGCCTTTTGGCGTCACAAATGCCCCGGCAGCCTTCATGGACCTCATGAACAGAGTATTCAAACCCTATCTTGATGAGTTCGTCATCGTTTTCATTGACGACATCCTCATATACTCCAAGTCATCAGAAGCTCATGAGCGGCACTTGCGAATGGTTCTACAAACACTACGTGATCACAAACTCTACGCCAAGTTGAAGAAATGCGAATTCTGGATCACTAGTGTACACTTTCTCGGTCATGTCATTAACAAAGACGGTATCTCGGTTGATCCCCAAAAAGTGGCAGCAATCGTGGACTGGCCACGACCTACTAATGTGTCAGAAATTCGAAGTTTCTTGGGTCTAGATGGCTATTATCGATGCTTCGTGCAAGATTTTTCAAAGATAGCATCGCCCTTGACCCAGCTAACTCAGAAGAACACACCATTTGAATGGACCGATAAACAGGAGCGCTGCTTCCAAGAATTAAAAAGTCGACTCGTATCAGCCCCTATACTAGCACTCCCTACCGGAGCAGATGGATTCATAATTTATAGTGATGCCTCATACAATGGGTTGGGTTGCGTTCTCATGCAAGATGGAAAGGTCATTGCTTATGCGTCACGACAATTGAAGATTCACGAGAAGAACTACCCGACTCACGATTTGGAATTGCCTGCGGTGATCTTTGCTCTCAAAATCTGGCGTCATTATCTCTATGGTACAAGCTGCGAGATTTATACTGACCACAAGAGTTTAAAATATCTATTCACGCAGAAGGAACTGAATATGAGGCAACGGCGGTGGTTGGAATTTATGAAAGACTACGATATAGAAATCCATCACCATCCGGGCAAAGCTAACGTGGTAGCAGACGCACTGAGCCGAAAGTCAACAAGAAACTTGGCATACACACTCAAGGACAATGGGTTACTCGCCAACGTAACCATGGAGCCCACATTGATTGAAGAAATTAAAGCGCGCCAATGGGAAGATAAACTCTTGAAGAAAAAGTACGAGGAACAAGGAAACACGCCTGATCCCGATTTCATTATGAGCAATGGGATACTGAAATTTTGGAACCGAATTTGCATACCCGACATTCCGGATCTCAAGAAGAAGATACTGGAGGAAGCTCATAATTCAAGATTTGCAGCCCACCCTGGCAACACAAAGATGTATCATGATCTGAAGGAACACTACTGGTGGACCAGAATGAAAAGAGATATAGCAAACCATGTTTCTAAATGTCTGAATTGTCAGCGTGTTAAAGCAGAACATCAGAGACCAGCAGGGCTACTGCAACCACTCCCCATTCCTGAATGGAAATGGGAACACATTACTATGGACTTCGTGGTCGGGCTACCACAGTCTTTTTCAAAGAATGATGCAATATGGGTTGTAGTAGACCGATTAACAAAGTCAGCACACTTTCTACCAATCAAAATCATGTATCCTCTGAATAAGTTTGCCACTTTATATATCAAGGAGATTATTCGGTTGCATGGTATTCCAGTATCGATCGTGTCCAACCGAGAGCCTCGCTTCGTGTCTCACTTCTAGAATAAATTACAAGAAGCTTTGGGAACTACACTGAAGTTCAGCACGGCCTATCATCCACAAACCGATGGGCAATCCGAAAGAACAATTCAGACGTTGGAAGACATGTTACGTGTATGCGTGTTGGACCTCAAAGGTAACTGGGATGAGCACCTACCTTTAGTGGAATTCGCCTATAACAACAGCTATCAGGCAAGCATTGGAATGGCACCGTACGAAGCACTGTATGGAAGGAAGTGTCGATCACCCCTGTGCTGGACAGAAGTCGGGGATAGGAAATTGTTAGGCCCCGAAATTGTACAAGTCACCAGTGAGAAAATCCAACTCATCCAACAGCGAATTCGCACTGCTCAAAGCCGCCAGAAAAGTTATGCGGATACTCGAAGGCGAGACTTGGAATTCCAAGTAGGAGATCATGTGTTTCTCAAAATTTCACCAACAAGAGGAGTGATCCGATTCGGACAGCGCGGAAAGCTAAACCCACGTTACATCGGGCCATTTGAAATACTGGAAAGAATTGGTCCTGTAGCCTATCGCCTTGCACTACCTCCTGAACTATCTAAAATCCATAACGTGTTTCACGTATCAATGCTCCGACGGTATCTCCGAGATCCAGAACATATCATCGACTATGAGAACTTGGAAGTTCGAGAAGATCTCTCTTATGAAGAACAACCAGTGCTGATTCTCGATCGACGTGATCAAATTCTCCGAAGCAAGACCATACCATTGGTAAAGGTTTTATGGCGAAATCATCGTATCGAAGAAGCTACGTGGGAAACCGAAGAACAAATGCGAGCTAAATACCCACACCTCTTCGAAAATTAAGGTACGTCGAGTTTGGGGGCAAACTCCTAATTAGGAGGGGAGAAATGTGACACCCTGAATGTTTAATTAAATGTCACATAAATATTTATGGGTGTATGTGATATATATTATTAAATAATTAATAATAAATACAGAATCTAATTTAGCACAGGGTTATATGGGATTAATTAGGGATTTTTATTTAGGGCCAAATGACCAGAAATATGAAATTCTAATACTAGTTAGGTCAAATTAAAGTTAAAGATAATAAATAAATAAATAATAATAATAATAATATATGGAATGAATAAGTTATATGCGTTAGGTAAATTAATTTATCATTATGATTATTAAATATATGATGAAGAAATTTATTAAGATAAATTAAATACCAAATTTATTAGATAAAAACGGATCAAGCGTCATCAATTACAATCTGCCAGATTATCTAAACAATAGATAAAAACGGATCAAGCGTCATCAATTACAATCTGCCAGATTATCTAAACAAATCACGGAACATTAATTAGACAGATTACAAATCTATCAAAAACAGCCAGCTGGACGCCTAAGCCTTGGAACCTTAGAGTGATGAATCATTCACCTAAACTGTGTATATATATATAAAGGGCTTAGAGTGAAGAACCATTCACCTAAACTGTGTATACATATAAAGAGTTAAGTGTTGTCTGTGAGAGAGATACGTGTAGACACCCCATTTTTGACCGACCTTAAGACTCAGACGTCACCAGTTGAGCGCTCGGTGATGTTGCATATTGTGCTCGTTCAGAAGTCTTAGAGTCGCGGCCGTGAGCCCTGCCTCCGGACTTCCGAACCCTCTTCTGTACCTTGTCTCGGTTCGCGAACCAGACTCGGTTTTCTCTGTTTCTTTTCCTGAGGGGAGGGAGAGGTCCCGTAGACCATCTCTCAGTGGCCGTGGGCTACATTTCGTGGCCGTAGGCCATTTTGCCCATTTCGGAGCCCGGTTCCCGGTTTTCGGAGCCGTCAGGCCGTGTGCCTCAGTTCGGGACGGTCTAACCATCTCTCATTCCTCCGATTTTTGGCATGCATCTTATTTACTCCCTTTTGAGGGACACTGGAGCCTGAGAGACCCACTTCGTGGTCGAATGCCACTTTCGGTGCTTAACGGCCTATTTTCGGAACCCCGAACTGCGTGTTTTGGCCCCCGAGCATTCGTTTTGCATCGGTTTTCGTTCATTTTTGGCAGGTACCTCTGTTTTATCACCAGGAAGGTCACTGAAGGGTGGTAGGCCAGCAATTGTCTCAGCAACCAGTTATATTCCTCTGGCGCCCTCCGACGCCCGTTTTTTCCCACTTCCGAGCCAATGTTGACCACCCTAGGGCCATTTTCTTCAACCCCAAACCACATATTTGTGCTGTACACACATGGGAGGACCCTAAAAGTCTATGGCCGGCCAGTAATTGTTGTTGAACCTTTTGAACCCCTTCTAAAAGTGGCTTGTTGTCTCTCCTGTTTTACAGTTGCCAATTTCCAACCACAGGGTCTTGTTGAGCACACATGGGAGGACACCTTTCTCTGGTGGCCGGCCAGAAAATTTTCTTGAGCCTTTTGACCCTTGGCCGGCCGGCCACCTGCAACCAAAGTACCTAGCCGGCCAGCTTCCTCAGTGTGAGTGTATTACAGCTGTATAGCTGTTTTCCCCCAAAAATATCTGTATCCGGGGGAAAGCTTTTGGAGGGAAACTTGGTGTCATTTCCCTCCACCTTTTCTCCCCTTCTCTTGCCTTTATAACCAGCCTCCAAGACTGATTTTGGGGTTACAAAAATTTCCCTAAGGGCCTTGCATACATCTCTCTCTATTTCTCTCAAAATCCCTAAGTTCCAACCACATTTCTTCAACACTACCAAGCACCACCACCACCACTCCATTTCGGAAGCAAGGAGAGGTTTTCCAGAGGCTTAGAGGTAGCAAATTTGGTCCAAGAAGCAGCCAAAGCTTTGGTCTTCAAGGGTAAGTTCACTTCACCCTCTTTTGAGCTCAATTTTGCACCAATTCCTTAACCTATTTTCTTACTGTTTTGGGCTCCGACCCTAACTGAAACTAGGCATATTTTGAGCTATTCTTCATGTTTGTTTAAGGGCTAAACCCTGTTTGAGCCCCCCATTTGGTACTTGCTTCAATACCCTCTTGTATGCCATTATTTTGCATAGTATTTCTAGCCTATTTGTGTTCTGTTTTTGAGCATGATGTAAACTGTGGTTAGGCTTATTTTGAGCCCCTATACAACATTGTAGAAGGGCTCAACCTTATTTGGGACCTCCATGTATGACTTGCTTCATTGCCCCTCTTTGGTCCCTATTTTTGCATGCTTTGTTAGCCTACCTTGCTTCTATTTTTAGGCCATGATCAGAACTGAAAATGGCTATATTTTGACCCTCTTGACATATCTCATTAAGGGTCTTTGGCTGTTTGGTGAATTCTTTGTATACTTCATGTTATACCCTCTTATGGCTTCAATCTTGCATTGCATTTTGAGCATGTTTGCGTACTGATTTGGGGAATGTCATAAACTGTAAATGTTCATATTTTTGGTCCCTCTTCAGTGTTGTAGAAGGGTATTTTTCTGTTTGGGCATTGCATGTACCACTTGCCTCATTGCCTCCCTGCGGAGCCATTTTTGTATGCCATTTTAGCCCTACTTATGATTGCTGTTTGGCCATGTTTTGAACTGTAAAAATGTGAGTTTTGGGGCTGCCTTGCTTCTGCTTTTTCATGTCATGTTCAAATTATGCATGTATTGTATAGCTACAAGTCATTTCGGATGCCTAGTTTTGCATTTCGGGAGAGATTCCTTGCATCGGGTTTCATTTCGCCGGGTTTCGGGGCTGTTTTGCCCTCATTTTGCCACTGATTTTTGCATGTTTGCATGCCATATACCATGTCTTTGCCATGCCTCATTAGAGTGGCATTTCGGTGCCTGAGGGTCCATTCTCGGTTTGCGTGCACGCGTACACGTATTTCGAGGTGTCTTGTTTTTATCTGATGGCCTCTTATGTGAGTGTGGCTAAGGCTCTCTCATGTTGGTGTAAGCCCATATTGCATTGCGTATGCCATTTCATCCATAGCATCGTGTATGCTCGGTTGTGTATCACCTCGTGTAGCGTGTATGCCATTCCATAGCATTGTGTATGTTAAGATTGCATATTAGCTGCATTTCATGCATATCATGCATATTGCATCATGTTCGGGATAGGAGTTAGCCCGGGCACGGAAAACGAGGTACGTTCCGTACTCCGAGTAACGGAATGTGTCTCAATTCCCAAGTCACCGACACTCCGGATTATCCGTGATGGAGTTAGGTTTTGTTGTAGTGTTCATATGCATTCATTCTATATTGAGTTGTGCAATTCGGCTCCTCGGCCATCATGCATCGAGATGCGTGATTGGTGGCACGAGGATCGAGGCATGCATATATCTGTGAAAATACATTGTTATGCCCCTTTCCTACTCTCTGTTGTAGCATAGCAAGAATCAGCAGTCTTCCGAGACCTGGCACGCATTTCAAGAAAAGGTGTAAACAGAGGCTAATTGGGGCATCGCCGTGGATTTCCGCGCAAAGCAGCCCAAGCATGCATCATCCCATCATCCGGAGCGGAATCAAGGCAGTCCCTGGCTTGCATGCCAGTTTTATATTTTTCTTAGTTAATTTGTAAATTAGTTAGGAATTTGTACATTATTTGGACTGTATTATTTGGACTGTAATATTCTTTTATTCGGGACTGTATATTTATTCGGACCCTCTGCGCGATGGCATAATTGTAATAAGTGTGCGTGAGTGTGATGTATGTCTTCCAACCCCACGTCTTTCTCCCTTTTATTTACCAGCTTATGATGGTTAGATTAGGGCATATTTCAATTAGCATACAGTATGACAGCATGTTTGCATCATTCATCTGTTTTGCACGCACCGGGCTCGGCGCATCATACAAACTGCATTTGTATTTCAATTCCAAATTGAATACGTGTTAGTTGTAGCAATCCATATGCTATGTTTAGAATAGCCGAGCCTGCTATAGTTGCATCTTTGCATGTGTTGCATTAGGCATTTCAGCATATTTAGGATCATGCATGATTTCTAATGAGCTTCTGTTTTGGCTTGGAGTACTCGGTGAGTTCTTATGCTTTAGCATTCTTGCATGCGTGTGAGTGATTACCATGAATAGCATGCTTACCATGAGGCTCTATGCTTATGTGATATAACTGCCTTGAATGCCTGTGGGTGAATGTTGGGTTATTTGGATTGGAACAATTCATCAAATGTTTGTTTTAAGCCCACTAGATGGTGGCAAAACCATTGTTTTCTAAGCCCACCCGAGGGTGGCAAATCTACGTCTTAGCCTACTTGCGGGTAGCACCATCAAACCATTTTCAAACAAACAAACATGAAATGTTTTGTTCCAATTCAGGCGACTCAGTCTATACTTGTATGCTGTGCGCATCACATAGTAACCTAGGCTAATAACTGGAATAAGAACACACAATATTTTCAAAACTAGATATCACGGTTAGTAGAGGCCGGTCTTTGACCGGGCGAGCGGGGGTACTCACAAAGTGACCTTCCCCAATCGTACCCAAGTTCCCGAGCCAAGGCAACTTTGGTGATAACGGACACGTGGCCTTTGGCACCGAGTCAGGGTTTCCTAAATTTCCCCATTAAAAAATATTTAGGTGGCGACTCTGTATCTGGCAAAGCAGTCCATGTTTGGCACTTCTTTCAAAAAATCTGTTTTCAAAACAATTTGCCGGATTTGGACTCTTTGGTTCAAGATCAAGAACCGTGACATTTGAGTCCTTCGAACTGTACTAGACCCAATATCGAACCAGAACGGGGGGGAGTCGCACCCTCCCCGGGATGCGTTCGGGGACGTCTACAGTTTCTGGCGACTCTGCTGGGGATTTAGAGAACTTGACTCGAACTCGTGATATCTGGTTTTGACTACACTTGTGTGTTTCTTTGCATTGCATTTGCATTGGTGCGCCTAGGACACCGTGTTTGGCATATGCCATTCCCGAACGATTTGCCGGAGGCTTGTCTTGTCAAGGCATGTCCATAGGGCTGATCGGCTCTAGGCTCTGACAGTATGGGAACACAAACCCCGGTTTTACCGCGGCACCCTTTTTGACCATTCGACCTAGTGCATATTCGGATCCATAGTGACCATTCCAAACTAGGACAGGTTGCTTGCCCGTTTATAGGTTGTTTGAAACCGCTGCGTACGTAGTGAAACCCTAGTTCCTGACAAAATAGGACAGGGAAACCCTACCCCAACATAGGGGTGTTTTGGCTCTCACTTATCTGTTATATGCTTGTTAGAGTGCGTCTCTACAGGGAATGCATGTATCAGTGTTTGAGTTTGGGCATCAGGCCTGCGGGCATCAGTTTTTGAGATTGGGCATCACGCCTGCGGGCATCAGCCAGTTATATGAGAATCAGCTATCCGCGGGTATCGGATTCAGTTTTGGGGAACAGTGATATAGGGACAGTAATCAGTGATTGAGGACAGTGTATACCCAGCTTATCAACCGTGTGTTGTATGCCCGACTGTGTGTTATGTATTTAATTTAAGCTGTTATGCTGTCCGTTTATCTGGTTATGTATTTCCTTTTCGCTTTATTTATCTTTTTGCTAGGGCAGGTTTGTAGCACAATTGCTTCCGAACCAGTAGATATACCCCAAGCACTTTGGACACGAGGTCGCCGACTCATTCGATCCGAGGATCTGGTTGACGGACATCCAGTGTTCCACTCTCTACCCCCGATTGTTAGAAGAAGGCCGAGGAGGCGCAGTGTGTCAGAGCAGAGATTACCGGGGCAGCAGTCTACTTTAGCAGCAAACAGTCGGACTGAGCTTTCTGTTTCCGCTATAGAGATACACCTACCGGTTATTCAGATGGATCCGCAGAATACATCAGGAATGGAGGCGATGATGCGCCAAATGCATGAGAGCATGAAACAAATGCAAGAAGATGCTGCCCGTCAAGCGGAGTTCTCCAAGCAGCAGGCCGCTGTCATGGCCCAGCAGGCCGAGCTGATCACTAGGCTGCAACAGCAGAATGCGGCATCTGCTTCACATCAGGCTCCTCCTCCACCCGGAGCTCTATTACCCGAGCAGGCATCCACTGGTCAGAATGCCCTGCCAAATCCCCAGAATACTCCCCTGAACACCCAGAACACCCTACCCAATGTCCAAAATATTCAAGAGGACATAGGCCATCCAACGGGGCTGGCTCCGCCCCTGCTTCTGCCTCAACTGTCCAAGACCCATACACCTGCCAACCATCCGGACTCTCCCTTCGAGTTCGAGATAGACCATACAGCTCTGAAATTGAGCAAACTGGAGAAGCTTTTTAAGAAATCCCAGGGGGTGAAGGCCATCTCAGACATCGAAGATGGGTACACCGATGTGGCCGTAACATTGCCAGACAGATTTAAGATGCCACAGATTGATCGTTTTGATGGGTCCGGGGATCCTATGGTCCACCTCCGGCTATTCTCAGACATTCTGCGGCCAATGGGCCTGTCCAGACCACAAAAACTTTCACTATTCGGCTGAACCTTGTTAGGTGTGGCCGCCATCTGGTATGCAAAGCTGGAAGATGAGGTAAAAAGAAGCTGGGATAAGATGGCTGAGGCCTTCGTTGCACAGTACTCGTACAATACACAGATCGAGATTACGACTCGTGATCTCGAAACAACGAGGCAAGAGGCCAAGGAAACTTTCTCAGATTTTGTAACTCGTTGGAGGGCAAAGGCATCGATGATGACCTTGAGGCCTACAGACAAAGATCAAATTAGGATGATTGTGCGCAATCTCCAACCAAAACTCATGCAGAAGATGATCGTACTCCCCTTTCCCACCTTCTCAGACTTACACGAGATGGGGGTACAGATCGAGGATGCGATGAAGCAAGGTCTGATCGACCAGGACCGAGAGCAACCCCGGAGGACATTTAAGCGCAATAACAACGCAGGCCCGAGTGGCGCTGCAAACACAAGGACTTCGGAGGTCAGTATGGTCACCACCACTCCCCCTCCCCATTCAAGGCCCGCGGCGGCCACACCCTTTTCCAGTACATCTGGGAGCAGTACCCAAGCCCCGAGATATCAGTCCAGGGGCCAAAGAACCTTCACTCCACTATACATGCCTTTGTCTAAGGCTCTCGGGGTTCTAATCAAAAAGGGGCATCTGAAACCCCTAGAGCCGAGGCCATTACCAAATCCACTCCCCCCTTCCCACAACCCGGCCAAGTACTGTGCGTACCACCAGCAGCATGGCCATGATACAAACCAATGTTTTCGGCTGCGTCACGAGATTCAGGATCTCGTTGACAAAAATATTATTCTGCCTCCCGAAAGACCCAACGTCACAACCAACCCACTCCCCGCACATAACCAAGATCCACCACCCAAAAGAGTCAATCTTATCCAAACTGGGGTCGTGTCCTACGATCCTAGTATCTATATTACTCCCTCCCACCTACCCAAGCCGGAGGTGATCCTTCCTGACTGCACTGACTTGTGCATGTTGGACACCTTCACAACCCAATCTGAACCAAAGGTGGTGACTACTGAAGATGGAACAGGGCAGGTTTCAGAGGAAAGTGGAGTTGTTGTGTCTGGGATTCACCAGCCTGGGGATTATACTAGAGGAGCCTATGATCCAAGCGAGTACATCTTAGCAGTGGGTCAGTCTGAGCCGAGTATGGGACTGCCGGAAAAAGCCGAACTGTGCATGATTCAGGGGGATAGACTTGAACAGGGGGCGGATGATCTGACAACAGTGGAAGAGGACTTTGCCAACCTCCAGTTCTTCAACGACTAAGAATCAGGGGATGCAACGATCAACTGGTTTGAATATGAGGAGTCGGTAGAAGTTATCGGATGGTTAGATGATCAACCAAACGTTGAGGAATTTCAGCCAGAGCAAGGCCCGGCAGGGGCGAGTGTATCAATGGTGGCCGGAAGGGTCGAGAGTCAGAATGGATTGCCGGGGAGCGCCGGTACAAAGAATTTCGCTCAGGACTTAAACATTGTGGATACAGAGAAAGTGGAACAACAAACTGCAGTGACGCAGTCAGAACATGAGGAACTTTGGGAGTCCGAGAGAATCAGAAAAGCAAAAGCCCATGAAGAGGCCGGAAGTGCTACGAGCACGAGAATAGGACATGCTGTGAGCATATGGGACGAAGGTACCGAGAGTACGAACTTGCCAGAACCAGATAGGTGTCTGTTAAACGCTAGCGGGATGTGGTGGGAAGACGATGACTTATGTCTTGCCCACACAGATGAAGATTGGGCAGGCACTCAGCCAGATGACACCTGGTATCTCGATGAGATCGCTCATATGACAAGGAGCGGGCGGTACTTCAAGCCTCCGCACTTAGACCAGCCCGAAGCATCTGGGAAAGACAAAGAAGCTGAGAAACAGAGAGAGAAACAAATTGAAGAAGAAGCTGTGCTGAGACAGTTAAAGAAGATACAAGCAGACATCTCCATCTGGGGACTGCTTATGGCTTCGCGGGTGCACAGACAGGCTGTCCTATCTGCTATGGACAAGGCCAAACTCTCTATCGACACTACACCAGAACAGCTGGTTGGGCTGGTTTTTCTGGGAGGAGGTTCCCCGGCTTTACCTTCTCAGACAAGGAACTGCCGCCTGAGGGCGTGAATCATAACAAACCTCTCTACATCTCCGTGGAATGTAGAGACAAATGGATACCGGTGGTACTTGTTGATACCGGGTCTGCTATCAATGTCTGCCCAGCCAGAACAGCGTATGCAATCGGGTTGAAACCCGCGAACTTCATCCCGACAACTCAGGTGATCAGAGCGTACGATAATACTAGCAGAGAAGTGAAGGGGACTGTCAAGATTCAGACAAAGGTTGGACCTGGACAACACGAGATAGATTTCCATGTCTTGGAGGTTCCCGCAACTTCAACCTACTTTTGGGGCGACCGTGGTTGCATCAGGTGAAGGCCGTCTCGTCCACTCTGCATCAGATGGTGAAATACCCCTATGGAAAGGGAATAGCCATTGTGTTTGGGAATTCATCGATCCATCCCCCTCCGGAGGTATCTACACCAGTCCTTGAAATCGAGCACGGCATGGAGGACGTGTTTATATCAGGATTTACTCTGGCCGAAGCCCGGGTTGTGCAAAACATCATGGCTGTGAATGAAGGTATGTACGTCAGTGCTCAATCCGTCTACCTCATGAACAAGCTACAACACATCCCCGGGATGGGATTAGGAAGGAGCGGCAGGAAAGGCGTCGCAGCATTGGCCGAAGTGCCACACAACCCGCATACCTTTGGACTGGGTTATCTGCCCACCAAAGAGGACTGGGTGAGGAAAAGGAAAGAAATGGCCGGAAGAGCCAGAGCAAAGCAGGCTGGGAAGCCATTTGACTTGATGCATAGGCCCATTCAGGGTACCTTGAACGGACGCTTCGTCCGAGAGGGGGAGGACTTTCCATTTTGCGGCTTCCCAGAGCCGTGGATAAACGCGGAGAAGAAGCGCGCGCCCAGTTTCGAGATCTTCTTTGACCTGCAGTTATCCGGGGAGGATGTTGCCGAAGAGCAGACGGACCCATCGGCTGAGGTTGAGCAGTGTAGGGCAGTGGATCCTGAGGGCACAGAATTTAAAACGGGGGTAGCGCTGACATGTCTACTCTCTGATCCTCCGATCGACCATGAGTGCTTGGGGGATAACTTCGTGGTTTCCATGATTGGGGATGAAACGGCCGTGAGCCAACCAGCAGCTATCTTGGATGCATCTATTGCACCCTCTCTCACTTGGCAATACGAGGAGGGATTTTTGTCCAGCAGCACCGGGTCAGGTAGTGAGCCGGAATCTGATTCCACCGAGTCTTGTGAGTCGGAATCAGATTCCAGCTCGACTGAGTCTGAGTCTGGTACTCCTGGGGATGTTAACCCGGATGCCACAGTCCTGTCTAGGTCGTCTTTTTCCTTTTCATTTGAGTCTGTTGTAAATGAGTTGGACGATTTGGATGTGCCTAATGAGAATCAAACAACTGTGGTTTCGGAGTACTTTTCTGTGCCCTTGATTTATTGCATTAATTCAGACTTTCAAAATTTTGAAAACGACGAGGACGAAGTTCCTCCGGTTTTGCAACGATTAATTGAGCAAGAGCAGGAAAGATTCGTTAAACCCCTAGTGGACGAAATCACTACCGTGAACATTGGTACTGAGGAAGACCCACGGCTGGTCCAGATCGGGTCCACGTTGTCTTCGGAGGAACGCGAGCGCTTAGTCGCTTTATTAAAAGATTTCAAAGATGTTTTCGCGTGGTCCTACGAAGACATGCCTGGAATCGATCCTGAGATTGTACAGCATCGGATCCCCCTTGACCCCGAGGCCCGACCTGTCAAACAAAAACTCAGGAGAATCCGCCCGGACTGTGCTCTCAAGATTAAGGAAGAGGTCACCAAGCAAATCGATGCAAGCTTCCTGCTGGTGTCTGAATATCCGACTTGGTTGGCCAACATCGTTCCGGTGCCGAAGAAAGATGGCAGGATTCGAGTATGCGTGGACTTCAGGGATTTGAACAGAGCTAGTCCGAAGGACGACTTTCCCTTGTCGCATATTGATGAGTTGGTGGATTTCACAGCAGGGCACACTTTGCTCTCATTCATGGATGGCTTCTCAGGCTACAACCAGATAGTAATGGCACCAGAAGACAGGGAAAAGACTGCATTCACCACCCCGTGGGGGACATACTGCTATAGAGTCATGCCGTTTGGGTTGAAGAATGCTGGAGCTACTTATCAACGGGCCGCGACCACAATATTACATGATATGATCCACAAGGAGGTTGAGGTGTACGTGGACGACATGATTGTCAAGTCCAAAGAAAGAGAGGGCCACTACACCGCCTTGCATAAGTTTTTTCAAAGGATCAGGGAATTCCGGTTGCGGCTGAACCCTCAGAAGTGTACATTTGGTGTTACAGTGGGAAAAATGCTGGGGTTTCTGATTACACAAAGGGGCATCGAAGTTGACCCTTCCAAAATCAAGGCCATCCTAGAAATGCCCCCACCAAGGACTGAAAAGGAGGTGAGAGGCTTTCTGGGTAAAGAGCAATTCATAAGGCGGTTTATCTCAAAATTAACCTTGACTTGTGAACCACTTTTTGGTCTCCTGAAGAAAGGCAAGAAATTTCAATGGGACGGCCGATGTCAAGCAGCGTTTGAACAGATCAAAGAATATTTACAGAACCCGCCCGTTTTATCACCACCAGAACCAGGGAAACCGTTGATTTTGTACCTATCAGTGACTGAGACCACAATGGGCTGTATGCTCGCACAAGAGTCTGAAGACAGGGTGGAGAGAGCCATCTACTATCTGAGCAAGAAGATGCTAGAGTATGAAACTCGGTACACACCGCTGGAGAAGGCTTGCTTAGCTTTGGTATGGGCTACCAGGAAGCTGCGACACTACTTGTTAGCTCACTCCGTAATGTTGGTTTCATGTCTCGATCCCATCAAATATCTTTTCGAGAAACTAGCACTTACGGGTAGGCTAGCTCGTTGGTTGCTGTTGCTCTCCGAATTTGATTTAAAGTATGTCACACGCAAGTCAGTCAAAGGAAGAGCAGTAACAGAGTTCCTTGCCGACCATCCGGTTGAGGGGGATGAAGCAATTGAATACTTGTTCCCAGATGAAGCCATTTTGCATATTGACGACGAAGCTTGGACGATGTACTTTGACGGAGCGTCAAATCAACATGGGTATGGGATAGGAGTGTTGCTGATAGCACCCGATAATTCCCGTATCCCTCTAGCCTTCAAACTCCGATTCAAGGTCTCGAACAATGAAGCAGAATACGAGGCATGCATTGCTGGCCTAGAAGCAGCCCTAGAACTAGGGGCAAGACGATTGGACGTCATTGGGGATTCGAACCTTGTTGTGTCTCAAGCTAAAGGAGACTGGAAAGTAAAAGAGGAAAGGATGATGATGTATCACCAGACCTTGGATTTGCTGATTCCTCGGTTTGAGAAGTTAAGTTTTACTCATCTACTAAGAGAGAACAACAGGTTCGCAGATTCTTTAGCAACTCTATCTTCTATGATAGACATCCCGTGTGGAGTCCGGATGCGTCCAGTCATCATTGACCAGAAATTTACACCTGCCTATGAGTCAATTGCAGCCATAGATGAAGTTCAGGACGAACACCCTTGGTATTACGACATTTGGAATTTCTTGGAGAAAGAAGCATATCCGCCGGGGACAAATACCAAGGACAAAAGGGCAATAAGAAGATTGGCCGTTCAGTTCATCATCTGTGGGGGTAAACTGTATAAACGGGGTCATCTGGGAATGCATAAACTGTGTGTTGATGCCGAAGAGTCAAAGCGTCTAATGGAAGCCATCCATGGAGGAGAATGTGGAGCACATATGAATGGGGTAATGTTGGCACGGAAGATCCTCAAACAGGGTTATTACTGGTCCACCATGGAGGAGGATTGTATTGGTTTCGTCCGGGGATGCCACAAATGTCAAATTCATGCAAATCGCATGAACATCCCGCCGACAAAACTGTACAACATGACTTCACCATGGCCATTTTCAGTCTGGGGAATTGATGTGATCGGGGCTGTTACGCCAAAGGGGTCGAATGGGCATGAGTTCATCCTGGTTGCGATAGATTATTTTACAAAGTGGGTTGAGGCCCAATCTTACGCGGTGTTGAAGGCTTCGCATGTTGCAAAGTTTATCAGAAACAACATCATCTGTCGCTACGGGGTCCCAAATGAGATAATTTCAGATAACGGTTCCCACTTCAAGAAGGAAGTGATAGACTTGTTGGAGAAATACAATGTGGCTTTTCATAAGTCATCCACATACCGGCCGCAAACCAATGGAGCAGTCGAGGCCGCCAACAAGAATATCAAGCGCATACTGCAGAAGATGGTGGAAACCTACCGGGACTGGCCAGATAAGCTACCGTTTGCTCTGTGGGGCTACCGGACTTCAATCAGAACTTCTACCGGGGCGACTCCGTATTCATTAGTTTATGGGATGGAGGCCGTTCTACCTATTGAGATTGAAGTTCCGTCATTGCGAGTATTGGCCGAGTGTCAAATAGCCGAGGCAGATTGGCAACAGAGCAGATTCGAGGAACTCATGCTCTTTGATGAGAGAAGACTGAAAGCACTGTACCACATTCAAGGCTATCAACGCAGAATCGCCCGGGCTTTTAACAAGAAGGTTAAGTCCAGGAATTTAAAGGAAGGAGATTTGGTACTCAAGGACAACCGAGCTCCCATCCATGACCCTAGGGGCAAGTTCAGACCTAATTGGACTGGTCCCTACATCATTAAGTCAATCTGGTCAGGTGGGGTTGTGGTTCTGATGGATCTGGATGGCTTAGAGTTTTCACAACCGATTAATATGGATAAGTTGAAGAAATACTACCTTTGAGAGGCTCGCTAGGCCGAAAACCCGAAAGGGCGACCTAGGCAAAACTCATAGCACAAAAAATTGGAAAATATAAAAACTGAGCTCGCAAGGTTGAAAACCCGCAAAGGGCGGCCTTGGCAAAAGTTAGAGCGCAAAAGGAGAGTGAAAATACCCGAGCGAACCTAAGCCTGAACTATGTAAGGCTTGATTCCCATCTTTGGGATACGTAGGCAGCTTCATCCTGAAGTTTAGCCATAAACATTTTCCCCGATCAACTTTGTCCATTTTGATCATCTCAATCATCCTTGTCCATCAGCATTCATCGTAATCTCCGGTGCAGTGCTATTCAGACTAGGGGCAACTTTCCGTTGCCAGGAGGTGCTGTGGTACCATTCAGACTAGGGGCAACTTTCCAGTTGCTAGGATCCGGGGTTGTGCATCTCAGTGACAGATCTCAGGCGTGTCCAGTTCTGATCCATATCGAAAATAGTTTTGAAAAGTTTTAATAAAAGTTGACTTTGTTCAAATTAATCTTTTTACAACTAAGACCATTTTTGGACCAAAGCGGAAAATTTTCAGTACCACAACCTTCAATTTCATTGATTTCAAAACAAAGTTCTCTTGCTCTTGCATACAATTGAGGTTGCTTTTTATTACACTCATGAAGAAAACTTGAAAGTACTAGTAAAGCAATAAATCCAGGGCATAGTCAAGTCAAGTGTCCCTGCGCCCCCTGCCAGAGCTAGTTGAAGCCTCTGATGCCAACCTAGGCCCAACCTGTGCTTCCTCGTTGAGCCAATCCCAGCACTCGTCAGACAAAGTGCAACTAAAAGTGGGAGCAGGAGCCAGGAGCTCTCTATTTCCCCATGCTGCGGCCTGCCGAGCTAGCTGTGTGCCTCGAACCGGGAATGTAGCCGGATACTCTATCCCCTCTGGTGGGCAAATCTGATCATGGCCAAACTGGCGTAAAATACGGAATGGGAAATAGAATACGCAGTGAGTCAAGCCGATCAATTGAATCCCGACCTGCCGAGACATGCTGTAGCTCATTGCCGGGAGATTGAGCCAAGGACAGCGCCAAGCAATGCGTTCAGCTGACAAATTGCACATCCATTCAAACCACCATCCCTCATCAAGGGCGTCGACCAGGCGTTGTCGAAAGAAGTAGCTGCAGGCTAAGTAAGCAGGGCAAGAGTCCACAACTTGCAATTTATCCATCAACCATATCTGGGGAGGGACGAAAAATGAGAGAATAAAGAATAGAGAGATGTGCGATGAGAGAAAAGTAAGATAAGGGTTTTATGAGAAAAACCAAGCCTGAAGGCCGAGCGATGTGAGCAAATACATATGTGAGCTTGGGTGGGAAACATTACCTGCAGCAGTAGTGGACTCCCCGCAAACCTGGTTGTCTCATGGCGGTAGAAGGCATCCAAACCTAGCAGTGTCTCAGCCAATGTCATGGCGGTACAGCTCTTTCCTTCCCTCAAGCCTTGAGCGACTTCAATCAAACGGATGTTAGCTCCCCCGGAGCCCGAGATAAACAGAAAATGAGATAGCATGCACAAACAGAGGGCGTGTCGCCGGAAGCCTTGCCAATGATGGTCGCCGCAGTCACCAGCATCGGAGAACCGGTAAATCAGGCTTGGAATATCCAACATTCCGCTACAAATCAGGGATCGAGCATCGTGCGCGTTGAGTCCGCACATCCGCCCTAAGGTTTGGGCATAGCCAAAATTGAGTTGGGGCAAGATTCCCTCACCTCGCTCGGATTCTATCAAAACTTGAAAATCTTCAAAAGTGGGACATACCTCTTGCCCTCCGAAGCTGAAGACGTGCGTCACTGGGTTCCAAAATCTCACCGCGGCATGGAGGAAAGGAAGATGCAGTGAAGACCGGCCTAGCGTGAATACTGCATTCAAGCCGAAACCCCGGAAGTTCAACTTTTCCGAGCCATCTAAAGAAGAGATCCAAGATGTGAGATTTTCTGCGAGAAATGCCTCCATTTTTGTGCAAAGCAGTGATGAAATGAATGAGTTCCAAAGTTGGAGCTTTATAGGGGGGTAAAACACTATTCGAGGACAAGTGTCAGAATTCTAGGAGTTGCAGGAAAGGTGGCCGGCCGACCACCTATTCTAGCAGGCTGGCCATCTTTGTTTCAAAAACTGGCCGGCCGGCCACCTTTCAGTCCCCAGATGCAAAATGTGGCCGGCCATGCATTGGTCCTGTTTTGCCCTTCGGAAGGAAGTTTGAGGCATTTCTATGCATCGGGGATGTCGACGGCCTCCATTTCTCTCAGTTTCCGATGCGTTCCATCATCCAGATCGTCCGTCCGAAGTACGCTTTGCTGTATTTTGTTTATCGAGTTGTCGTTTTGTTTATCGAGTTGTAAGATTTGCCGAGCTGTCGCATTTTGTGTTTTGAGTCGTTACTCTTTATTTGCGCAATTTTGTTAAGTCTTGTTTATCGAGTCATTAACATTGTTGTACTTTGCTTATCGAGTTGTAAACTTGCTGAGATTCTGTTATTTCTTAGTGAGTCGATTTGTTTTAGTTTATTGTGTCGGTTCATTACCTGACCCGGTAAATACACAAGGCACATTTCCATTCAATTCCATTTTTTTTGCAGAATAATGCGATGCGATGCTGAGAATTTCAAATACCAACACCTTTTCAAAAGCTGTTTCATTCCGTCATGTTTTACAACAAAATAGAGGTACAAGTTTTACAGAAAATAAAACTGCCTAATAAAATGCAAAGTGCTACAAACTACTAGCAAAAAGTAAAATAAAGTAGGAAACAACAGCATCAATATCCTCGAGAGCGGGAATGAGGAGGCCCCCTCATCCTCTTCTGTGGGACAACCTCTGCACTATCATCACCATTCGGGTCGGAGCTGTCATCCTCAGGATCCCCTCAGCCTCGCCTCCACTCCTGGAACCAAGGCCGGAGCCCCCCTCCTCAGCAGATGTCTCTGACTCACGATCTGCGACCTCCTCCTCCTCCTCCTCCTCATCAGGCTCTGCCTCTATAACATGTGTCCTACGTCTGCGAGACGACCCCGCTCCTCGAGCTCCTCGGAAAGGCCCAGATGGCCCAGCTCCTCGGGAGGGCCCAGATGGCCCAGCACCTCGAAAAGATCCAGACGATCGACCTCTCTGAGAAGGCCCGGGTGGCCCGGCCTGCGGTGGAGCATATACCGGAGGCATCTGAAAGTGAAAAGTTCAATGCATCAGTTCAAATATGAAAATCAGATGCAAGTACAGTATGAGAGTGGGGTGTGTGTCAGATGTGCTCTACACAAACAGCCTACCAATGCAGTAGAATGTTCAAGACCAGCGTGTCATCAGAAATATGATAAATGCAGGAAAGATGAACAATACCTGTACACCCATAATGGCCAGCTGTGCCTCCCTCCGCAGGATCATGCCCTCGAATGTGGCCAGCATCCCAAGCATCTCATCCATGTACTCAACTGGAGGCTACAGATACAAATGCAAAACCATCAGTAAAGGAATGGATGTCCAAATATCCGACTGATAAATCAAAGCTGTAAAACATACCGGTGGTGAATCAGGGTCTCTGACATATCTATGGTCAGGAAGAGGAGGCTCCAGCGAGACCTGGTAAGGAGTCCCAAATCGCCAACTTGTCAACTCGGTCAGCATGTCTGGCCACCCTGGATGATGAAGAGTCGGAGGGATCAGAGGAATGAATCCGCGCCCACCTCTGGACGTACCAGCCCTGCTGGAGGACGGGATATCTGTAGCACGAGCCTGACTCGAAGATGGTACATCAGCAGACCTCAGTGGCGGAGCGCGCACTCCCGTCAAGGGAGGCATCAGATATGTGTGACGATAAGTGGCGTAGTCTCCCTCCGTAAGATGTAGCAAAACATCAGTACCTAGCATAGCACTAACGACATCCTGGGTAGAAAGCCTATCAGCAGTCCGCATAGTGGCTGGAGGTGCTGCAGGAGGGTCCTGAGAAGTGTATCCCCACACCTGACGCAGAAAGCGTTCCCCCAGAAACCATGCTCTACCAACCGGTCCCTCGAGCAGGATCCTGTACTGGAAGGTGCCTGACCCTCCGGCATACTGAAATCGGAGACCATCACCCAAGATCGCCCAGGGCTGCCACGTAATCTGCGGATAACCAGTGCATGAATCAATCAGAAATCGGGAATATACAAGGCAGATCAAAGATGAAAACGGAAAGGAACTGAGAGTTCTGAAATACCTTTGTCGTCCGCACAGTGTCAAAGTACTGTCGCAGGTAGAAGAGAGTCTCTCGGGGTCTCGGTCGGTGCTGGCCCTCGAATACCAAGGAATACGGGGTCATAAGGGGCCCTGCCGCCTCCATCTCCGGGGCTAACGTCGGAAAATATACATAGACCCATAACTGTGGAAAACAATGCAGAATGTGAATACAAAATGCTGAGTGCAAAATACAGAATGTAAAGTGCGCCGTGTGTGCAATGAACAAGTAATGAGGAGCAGAAATGTAAATCAAGAGGACAGAACGTACCTCCCAGGCTCTCCAATAACCGCCGAGTAAGTCTCCCTGCCTGCGGGAGGTAGCGCTCATGTAGCAGTAGAGAGTAGCCAAGCCGGCGCCACCCCAGTCGTACCGACTGACCTGTGATAGGTCCACTAGGGCACTCAAAAGATACAACCCGACAGTGTTCCCCCTATCAGCAAACAGAGTGGTGCCAAAGAGGAACATAAGGAAACCGCGGGCGTACTGCTCTGTCTCCTCAGGAGTCCCGAGCTCCATCTCCACCCTCCGAAAATGGGAAGAGAACCAAGTGTATCGGACTCTCCCAGAAGCTCTGTCCACAGGTGGGCGGGCCCCCAATAGATGTAACCAAGCGGCCTCCCACTCGCCCATATCCTCGTCGTAAGGAATGGGCCAGCCTCCTATATCCAGGCCGGTCAGTATAGCAAAATCCAACGGGGTCATGGTTAAATCCCCGGTGGCGGAGAAATGGAAGGAGTTGGTGGTGTCCCACCATCTCTCTACCAGAGCTGCCAATAGTGTCCTACTGGCAGGACAATGTGACAACCCTACGCAGAAGGCCCCAAACCCTGCTAAATCAACTAAATCCCGGACAGCCTCCGGAAGCTCAGTGTACCACTCTCTCGCAGCAGTGGAGCCGTATCCTCGCACGATACGAGAGCCAACCTGCATTCAGAATGCATCCATGTGTCAGAATCAAATGAACAAGCCGTGTGCAAATCAAATGAACAAGCCGTGTGCAAATCGAATGAACAAGCCGTGTGCAAATCAAATGAACAAGCCGTGTGCAAATCAAATGAATGAGCTGTGTGCAAATCAAATGAACAAGCCGTGTGCAAATGAAATGAATGAGCCGTGTGCAAACGCAAGTAAATGGACTGTGTGTTCAGAAAATCAGAGTTTGGGACTACGTGTTCTACTCTTAGTCAGTGTGGGCTGTGTGTTCACCATCAACTTGGACTGTGTGTTCACCATCAATTTGGGCTGCGTGTTCAGAAAATTTGAGTTAGGGCTGCGTGTTCTACTCTTAGTCAGTGTGGGCTGTGTGTTCACCATCAATTTGGGCTGCGTGTTCAGAAAATCAGAGTTTAGGGCTGCGTGTTCTACTCTCAATTAGTGTGGGCTGTGTGTTCACCATCAACTTGGACTGTGTGTTCAGAAAATTAGAGTTTGGGACTGCGTGTTCTACTCTTAGTCAGTGTGGGCTGTGTGTTCACCATCAACTTGGACTGTGTGTTCAGAAAATCAGAGTTTAGGGCTGCGTGTTCTACTCTCAATTAGTGTGGGCTGTGTGTTCACCATCAACTTGGACTGTGTGTTCAGAAAATCAGAGTTTGGGACTGCGTGTTCTACTCTTAGTCAGTGTGGGCTGTGTGTTCACCATCAACTTGGACTGTGTGTTCAGAAAATCAGAGTTTAGGGCTGCGTGTTCTACTCTCAATTAGTGTGGGCTGTGTGTTCACCATCAACTTGGACTGTGTGTTCAGAAGATCAGAGTTTGGGACTGCGTGTTCTACTCTTAGTCAGTGTGGGCTGTGTGTTCACCATCAACTTGGACTGTGTGTTCAGAAAATCAGAGTTTAGGGCTGCGTGTTCTACTCTCAATTAGTGTGGGCTGTGTGGTCACCATCGACTTGGACTGTGTGTTCAGAAAATCAGAGTTTGGGACTGCGTGTTCTACTCTCAATCAGTGTGGGCTGTGTGTTCACCATCGACTTGGACTGTGTGTTCAGAAAATCAGAGTTTGGGACTGTGTGTTTTACTCTTAGTCAGTGTGTGCCGTGTGTTCACCTTCAAATTCGGGCTGTGTGTTCGACAAATCAGTGTTTGAGCCGTATGTTCAGTTCTTAACAAATGTGTGCCGTGCGTTCACAATCAATCAATGAGCCGAGTGTTCAGAAGTTCAGATGTTTAAGCCACATGTTCAGAATGCAAGCAAAGTACTATGTCATAAGCTAAACTGTGTGATCAAGCATGGCAAAGGTATGAAATGCACGAAAAACACAGAAAATGACGTAGAATACCTCTCGTGCCTCGTAAGAGAGGTGATGCTCTGGCTCTCGCAGAAGTAGATCTCCGGGTGCCCGATCATTGAAGTCAGTAAAATGATGAAAAATGGCCCGCGGAAGAATGTGTACCGACAGGGCGTGTCTCTCGGGAATAAAAGGGCGGACCCTCGGGGGCAGCGTCATGGCATCAAAATCATCCCCGGCACCTGGAGGACCTCCACCATGAGGGAAATTACCCGCCATTTCGAAAAATCTGCAAAAGCAGCAAAAAATGAGCAAAATGAGCCAAAATTGGAAAAAGTCAACAAAAGTCAACTCTCGGGAAATGAAAAAGTCAACAAAAGTCAACTCCTGAGAAAATCTTCCAAATATTAAGACAAACTTACCTCAAGTGGTGAAAATGAGAAAAGAAGCCCCGAAACCAAAATTTAATCGGTCCAAAGTGCTTAAAATCGAATGTTTTTGCGAAAACAACTTGCGTGGGAGGCTGAAAAGCGCGTATAAAGTGCAGATCTGAAGGAGAAAATGGTTTGGGAGGCAAGAGGAGAAGTTTTCGCAGCTGTGGATGTGAGCTCGAAGTGAATGGATAAGAGAATATAAAGAAAATGAGGCAAAAAGACCAAACTGCCCCCTGTTTTGGGCAGGTGGCCGGCCGGCCACCTTTTCTAGCTGGCCGGCCATTTGCTTTATGAAATCTGGCTGGTGGCCTCCCCTTGGGCAACCAGCTGGCCGGTGGTGATCCCCCCTTGCTCCCCTAGCTCTCTGCAAATTTTGAGGAAGATCGGAGTTCCCGGGACCTGAAAAAGTTTAAGAAAAGTGCACTTTCTGGCGCGAAATTGCTCCGCCGGAACTTCAGCTGCAATTTCTGACATGTGTCTCATCATTACTCATCAAAATCAGAGTGTATCCTTTTTAAGCATGTTGTAACCTCTCCGGGAGGTGAACCAGAGGCCGCAGTCGAGTCGCCTTCTCTGAAATGCGCGTTTCCTTACTCGTTGTTTCGCAACAAACGGGCACTCTGATTTGTGCTCGTTTTGCATTGTTGTGCACATAACTTGCATTCTCATGAGCATTTTGCATCGCCATGCATGATTTCTTGGTATGCCATACCTCTGTGCTTGAGCATGCATTATCACGCACGTTCCCTTCTCGCATTGCGATGCATTCACTCGCCGACACTGCGTGTATCAAACTTTCGGAATCCCAGGAATCCCATTGAATATATGTTGTTAGCATATTGTTCTTGTTGAATTTCTCTCTTTTGCAGGCACGATATTGTATGTACGGTTCATTTGAGGCTGGTGCGACCAGACGAATCGCGCAGGTATCGTATCTTCTCCGTGTGAGACGCGACGAGAATTGAATAATTCTCCGCATTCCCAACTGCATGAAATGTAGTTATTGCTTTGCATTCTTGCTTAAAACTGTTGCATCTATTTGCGAATACTTGCTTCATTACAGCTTGCTGCACTTGCATGATCATTAAGTTACATCTGACTCCGTGCATACCGCTTTGCATTTTGCCCCTTGCCTACGGGCACACCTGCGGGCACATCTCTGTTTATCTTGTATGATTGTCTAAGTCTTCGGCCTTGTCAAAAATGGGTCGTCTCTGGGCTTTGACATTCACTCCCGTCATTCCTTAACTTCCGAGTTCTGTCAAAGAGGGGCAACTGTAGACACCCCATTTTTGACCGACCTTAAGACTCAGACGTCACCAGTCGAGCGCTCGGTGATGTTGCATATTGTGCTCGTTCCGAAGTCTCAGAGTCACGGCCGTGAGCCCTGCCTCCGGACTTCCGAACCCTCTTCTGTACCTTGTCTCGGTTCTCGAACCAGACTCGGTTTTCTCTGTTTCTTTTCCTGAGGGGAGGGAGAGGTCCCGTAGACCATCTCTCAGTGGCCGTGGGCTATATTTCGTGGCCGTAGGCCATTTTGCCCATTTCGGAGCCCGGTTCCCGGTTTTCGGAGCCGTCAGGCCGTGTACCTCGGTTCGGGACCGTCTAACCATCTCCAATTCCTTCGGTTTTTGGCACGCATCTTATTTACTCCCTTCGAGGGACACTGGGGCCTGAGAGACCCACTTCGTGGTCGAATGCCACTTTCGGTGCTTAACGGCCTATTTTCGGGACCCCGAACTGCGTGTTTTGGCCCCCGAGCATTCGTTTTGCATCGGTTTTCGTTCATTTTTGGCAGGTACCTCTGTTTTATCACCAGGAAGGTCACTGAAGGGTGGGAGGCCAGCAATTGTCTCAGCAACCAGTTATATTCCTCCGGCGCCCTCCGACGCCCGTTTTTCCCACTTCCGAGCCAATGTTGACCACCTTAGGGCCATTTTCTTCAACCCCAAACCACATATTTGTGTTGTACACAAATGGGAGGACCCTAAAAGTCTATGGCCGGCCAGTAATTGTTGTTGAACCTTTTGAACCCCTCCTAAAAGTGGCTTGTTGTCTCTCTTGTTTTACAGTTGCCAATTTCCAACCACAGGGTCTTGTTGAGCACACATGAGAGGACACCTTTCTCTGGTGGCCGGCCAGAAAATTTTCTTGAGCCTTTTGACCCTTGGCCGGCCGGCCATAGGGGGTGGCCAGCCGGCCACCTGCAACCAAAGTACCTGGCCGGCCAGCTTCCTCAGTGTGGGTGTATTACAGCTGTATAGCTGTTTTCCCCCAAAAATATCTGTATCCGGGGGAAAGCTTTTGGAGGGAAACTTGGTGTCATTTCCCTCCACCTTTTCTCCCCTTCTCTTGCCTTTATAACCAGCCTCCAAGACTGATTTTGGGGTTACAAAAATTTCCCTAAGGGCCTTGCATACATCTCTCTCTATTTCTCTCTCATTTTCTCTCAAAATCCCTAAGTTCCAACCACATTTCTTCATCACTACCAAGCACCACCACCACCACTCCATTCCGGCAGCAAGGAAAGGTTTTCCAGAGGCTTAGAGGCAGCAAATTTGGTCCAAGAAGCAGCCAAAGCTTTGGTCTTCAAGGGTAAGTTCACTTCACCCTCTTTTGAGCTCAATTTTGCACCAATTCCTTAACCTATTTTCTTACTGTTTTGGGCTCCAACCCTAACTGAAACTAGGCCTATTTTGAGCTATTCTTCATGTTTGTTTAAGGGCTCAACCCTGTTTGAGCCCCCCATTTGGTACTTGCTTCAATACCCTCTTGTATGCCATTATTTTGCATAGTATTTCTAGCCTATTTGTGTTCTGTTTTTGAGCATGATGTAAACTATGGTTAGGCTTATTTTGATCCCCTATACAACATTGTAGAAGGGCTCAACCTTATTTGGGACCTCCATGTATGACTTGCTTCATTGCCCCTCTTTGGTCCCTATTTTTAGGCCATGATCAGAACTGAAAATGGCAATATTTTGACCCTATGGACATATCTCATTAAGGGTCTTTAGCTGTTTGGTGAATGCTTTGTATACTTCATGTTATACCCTCTTATGGCTTCAATCTTGCATTGCATTTTGAGCATGTTTGCATACTGATTTGGGGAATGTCATAAACTGTAAATGTTCATATTTTTGGTCCCTCTTTAGTGTTGTAGAAGGGTATTTTTCTGTTTGGGCATTTCATGTACCACTTGCCTCATTGCCTCCCTTGCGGAGCCATTTTTGTATGCCATTTTAGCCCTACTTATGATTGCTGTTTGGCCATGTTTTGAACTGTAAAAATGTGAGTTTTGGGGCTGCCTTGCTTCTTCTTTTTCATGTCATGTTCAAATTATGCATGTATTGTATAGCTACAAGTCATTTCGGATGCCTAGTTTTGCATTTCGGGAGAGATTCCTTGCATCGGGTTTCATTTCGCCGGGTTTCGGGGCTATTTTGCCCCTCATTTTGCCACTGATTTTTGCATGTTTGCATGCCATATACCATGTCTTTGCCATGCCTCATTAGAGTGGCATTTCGGTGCCTGAGGGTCCGTTCTCGGTTTGCGTGCACGCGTGCACGTATTTCGAGGTGTCTTGTTTTTATCTGATGGCCTCTTATGTGAGTGTGGCTAAGGCTCTCTCATGTTGGTGTAAGCCCATATTGCATTGCGTATGCCATTTCATCCACAGCATCGTGTATGCTCGGTTGTGTATGACCTCGTGTAGTGTGTATGCCATTCCATAGCATTGTGTATGTTAAGATTGTATATTAGCTGCATTTCATGCATATCATGCATATTGCATCGTGTTCGGGATAGGAGTTAGCCCGGGCACAGGAAACGAGGTACGTTCCGTACTCCGAGTAACGGAATGTGTCTCAATTCCCAAGTCACCGACACTCCGGATTATCCGTGATGGAGTTAGGTTTTGTTGTAGTGTTCATATGCATTCATTCTATATTGAGTTGTGCAATTCGGCTCCTCGGCCATCATGCATCGAGATGCGTGATTGGTGGCACGAGGATCGAGGCATGCATATATCTGTGAAAATACATTGCTATGCCCCTTTCCTGCTCTCTGTTGCAGCATATCAAAAATCAGCAGTCTTCCGAGACCTGGCACGCATTTCAAGAAAAGGTGTAAACAGAGGCTAATCGGGGCATCGTCGTGGATTTCCGCGCAAAGCAGCCCAAGCATGCATCATCCCATCATCCGGAGCGGAATCAAGGCAGTCCCTGGCTTGCATGCCAGTTTTATATTTTTCTTAGTTTAATTTGTAAATTAATTAGGAATTTGTACATTATTTGGACTGTATTATTTGGACTGTAATATTCTTTTATTCGGGACTGTATATTTATTCGGACCCTCTGCGCGATGGCATAATTGTAATAAGTGTGCGTGAGTGTGATATATGTCTTCCAACCCCACGTCTTTCTCCCTTTTATTTACCAGCTTATAATGGTTAGATTAGGGCATATTTCAATTAGCATACAGTATGACAGCATGTTTGCATCATTCATCTGTTTTGCACGCACCGGGCTCGGCGCATCATACAAACTGCATTTGTATTTCAATTCCAAATTGAATACGTGTTAGTTGTAGCATTCCATATGCCATGTTTAGAATAGCCGAGCCTGCTATAGTTGCATCTTTGCATGTGTTGCATTAGGGATTTCAGCATATTTAGGATCATGCATGATTTCTAATGAGCTTCTGTTTTGGCTTAGAGTACTCGGTGAGTTCTTATGCTTTAGCATCCTTGCATGCGTGTGAGTGATTACCATGAATAGCATGCTTACCATGAGGCTCTATGCTTATGTGATATAACTGCCTTGAATGCCTGTGGGTGAAGGTTGGGTTATTTGGATTGGAACAATTCATCAAATGTTTGTTTTAAGCCCACTAGATGGTGGCAAAACCATTGTTTTCTAAGCCCACCCGAGGGTGGCAAATCCACGTCTTAGCCTACTTGCGGGTAGCACCATCAAACCATTTTCAAACAAACAAACATGAAATGTTTTGTTCCAATTCAGGCGACTCAGTCTATACTTGTATGCTGTGCCCATCACATAGTAACCTAGGCTAATAACTGGAATAAGAACACACAATATTTTCAAAACTAGATATCACGGTTAGTAGAGGCCGGTCTTTGACCGGGCGAGCGGGGGTGCTCACAAAGTGACCTTCCCCAATCGTACCCAAGTTCCCGAGCCGAGGCAACTTTGGTGATGATGAACACGTGGCCTTTGGCACCGAGTCAGGGTTTCCTAAATTTTCCCATTAAAAAATATTTAGGTGGCGACTCTGTATCTGGCAAAGCAGTCCATGTTTGGCACTTCTTTCAAAAAATCTGTTTTCAAAACGATTTGCCGGATTTGGACTCTTTGGTTCAAGATCAAGAACCGTGACATTTGAGTCCTTCGAACTGTAGTTGACCCAATATCGAACCAGAACGGGGGGGAGTCGCACCCTCCCCGGGATGCGTTCGGGGACGTCTACAATACGTCTGTTAAGGGTAAGGAACATATACCAGAAGGGTTCTAATAGCAAAGTAAAGTTAAGGGTTATAATTAAGGTGAGATATGTTATACCTTGATTTACCATTATATGTTTTACAAATGCTTTGAGTTACTATAGCTTATTTATTACACGTTATATTTATTAAGTTATATAAATAAAAGTTATATTATAAATAATTCAGTTATGTGGGTTACTTTCTAATGCTATTTACTTAAAAGAAAACCCATGGATATGTTTGTTTAAATTTTAGTATATATTTAACTATAACCTTATAAACAATTGTGTTTTGGTAAGTACCACCACGGGAGTCCCACGCCTTGGGGGACTTAAATAACCACTGGCCTCTGTTTGACCACCTTGTGGTCCTCTGTTTGTCATGGATCCATTGACCTCTGTTCTGACTGTCACTTCTGTGACCTTTGTTCTGTTCTGTTTATACCGTGGTTATGATTATTTATTTACATGATTTCTGTATTCTGCCACTTTAAATAAATTGCCACTTTAAATTAAATTTTGCAAATGTTTTAGCGTAACTAATTATCTATGGATATTTTGTATTCCTACACTTGGCATAACATTTCTCACTCTGCTGTGTGCTTATAGCTGTTACCCTTTCAGGTGACGAGATGTGAGGAAAATCCATAACCCTACAAAATGGAACTTGCATTTGGACTAATGATGAATCACTATTTTACCTTTCTTTTTTTATATTTTTGCTCCCTTTTGTCTCTGTTCGGGGCTGGTCACTGAATAATAAAATAATGAAAGCCCTAAAAATGTATTTTCTGTTTCTTAAATAATAAGATGTAATAGAACTTCTGTTTAATTATTTTTACTTGCGCAGCTTAAATTATTTCGAATGGGAATAAGTTAGTAAGTCACGATTCCAACTCTAAGCCCCTAGGGTTGGGTCATGACAGCAAAAGTTTAGAGTCCCCTAGCACGTACGGACTTGTGCTACAAATGCTTATAGTCCCTTAGCACGTACGGACTTGTGCTACAAATGCTTATAGTCCCTTAGCATGTACGGACTTATGCTACAAATGCTTATAGTCCCTTAGCACGTACGGACTTGTCAAGAATGTTATCAAAACCAAGCAAATACTTGATACATAAAATAGGGATAGTCATTCATGCTTAACAAATACTTTTCCAACACAAGTAAGGCAAAGCTTTATCAAATGTCATAACATAGCTTTATTAAAAATACCACTCACTTATTTCTTCAAACGTCGGGGTCAAAGCAAGAGTCCAAGTCCCACAAACACATGGCAAGGTCTATTGAATGCACTCTCAAACAAGCTTTATATGAATGCAAATGATCTCGGCATTCCTTCAAAACTAAGTCGGACCAAAACAAAACACTGTTTCTCATCTCGGGAAAACATAATGGGTACCAACCAGGTCTTGGCCGAGGTCCCACACTTCCTTGCCTAGGTGTGGTCCCGATGGCCACATTCAAGAAAATGAAGTCGGGAAAATCTGGGTTTCCCTCTGCTAAAGAACATGAAAAACATGAACATGAAGAACATGAAAAACATGAATGCTCAATCACAACTTGTTATTACGAAATCTGGGATTTCATGAGATGAGTTTGAAAACATGGACCTGGGTACCCATACTTGAAGATCTTATGAAGACAAGCACAAAAATATGAATCTTGATGCAAGCTTTCGGATCAAACAAGGCTTTTATTCAAGAACACATGAATATCACTTTCTCTTTCTAAAACCAAACTTTAAATCAATGCATGGCCTACAAATCGTGCTCGATCATGCAATGCAGCTAGATGAATAATAAGAACAACAAGAGTATATCAAGATTCTAACCTCAAGACACGAATCTAACGGCTCAAGGTGTGAAGATCAAGCTTGGAAATCTATTCCCTCTCTAAGAACTCCTCCTTCTTCTTCCTAGAGCCTCTCTCTCTAAAAGACAAGGATATGATACAAAATGATGTGTTTCTCAACAGCTCACTGATTTAACCCTCTGCTGGAATACGTGGCATCGGCTGGTTGGCTCTTCTCAAAAAGGTGACTAAGTGAAAAGACAAGACTATGACAAAGTGTGTCCAACAAGCAAGATGGCATAGGCACTCCGGCAGGTAATGATCTCGGCTAAGGACAAAGCTTCGGCAAGTAAGGTCTCAATGATCTCGGCTAGGAAGGACAACACTTGACTCAGCTGTGCCACACCTCGGCCTAGATGTGCCACACCTCGGTCTAGGTCATACCAATCCAGGAACAAGATCACTAGGTGTAAGGGTAACATCTCGACCAATATGCCAAGGTGCGAGTGGAGGTTAACCGAAAGATTCCAAGATAGCCCTAGGTATAAGAGATTCAAAGGTGCGACCCAGGCTTAGGATGACCTCGGCTAAACTCACACCAAGCAAGGAACAAAGCATGCAGTAACACTTAAGCAAAACAAAGACAAGATTTGAAATGCAAGCTTAACAAGACAAAATCATATAAATGCATGAGAGCATGACTAAGATGAAGTGAGGGTTGTTACAAAGGAAGTCCAACTTAGCATCTAGAACCATGAGCATCTGCTTGTCTTGCTCATTCTCTTCCACGGCTTGTGGATCCTTACTTAAAAACCTCGCAAGGCTGAGAGTAGTTAGGTAGGACAACATCTTTTGTTGCCACCTCTTAAAATTCACTCCAATGAACTTCTTCGGGCGCTTATGATGGTTGAGCGGTCCTCTCGGAATAGCAGGAGTAGCAACAGGATTGACCACAGAGGTCACAGCAACTGGATTGACCATAGGGGTCATAGTAGGGGTTGGCAAGTCAATTGACTCGAGGTTCTGATCCCCACCAACATTAGCAACAACAACAGCAGCAACATCATCAGTTATAGTTGCCATTTCTGAAAAATACAATAGAATTTCACTATTCTGTGTTTCAAAACACTAAACTTAACACTAGAAAATTCCAAAATTTGAAATTTAATTTAAAACTAGTCTCACCACAAACTTCAAAATCGAATATGGTTAGGAAAGTTTCCAGAAAGGCTGGAGGGGTCACATCAGTCTCACTTAAAACCCAATTAACTTTAGACAAAACTTTCAAGAGCATGTTGTCTCATTGTCCATGGGAAGTTTTCGAAGGGAGGTTAAAACAAACGAAGTTCCAAAACTTTATAAGCAATTAAAAATTGCTACCTAAATTACAAGTAATCAAAAAGTACTACAACAATTTGAAAGCAAATAAAAATGCTTCCCAATATATGGTAATGAATCACTAGCAGAACATAAGGAAAAAAACCGTTTCAAATATAAAGAAAGTTAACCAATCCAAACTAGGATTCTTTTGGTCCAAAAATTCCTTTCCACATTTAGGTATTTTTGTTCAACAAAAAAAGTTAGTAATCCAATTTTTTATTTTTTATTTTTTTATTGCAGTCCCAAATTTTACTCATTTGATTTTGTATATATTTTTTTTCTTTTTCTTTCGCATTAGTATTCATGTAAAGAAAGTTAGCAGACAATCACAACAAAATACAAAACATATAATTGAAAAAAATTGCAAAAGTAATATACTATTCAAAACTTTTTAGCAATCTATTTAATAGCAAAATTACGTAAAGAATTAAAAAGCTTTACAAGTTACAAAAATAAACTTATAACTCCACGTAATTAAATTTAAAAAATTTTAATAGCCAAGAGTTACATGTAAAATTCTTACAAAGCAATAAACATGCAATGATCCTAGACCACTAGAAGTAATTAACATGTAAATAATTCTAGAAAATTAAAAACAATTAACAAGTAGATTAAACTAAAAATTAGAAAGCAATTAGTATGCAAATTACACTAAAAATTTAGGAATAAAATCATGCAAATAATTTTAGAATTCTAGAAAATAATTAGCATGCAAATTGAAATTAAAAATTTAAGAAACAATAAACATGCGAATTGAATTAGAATTTAGAAAATAATAAACATTTTAATTATATTAAAAAATTATAAATTATGAATACGCTATTATACAAAAAATTATATACTAAAAAGCATACAAATCATAGTAGTAAACTTAAAAATAATAAACAACTAGAATGCATCGTACACAAATACTATAACATTATACTACAACCAAAGACATAGCAATCTGCATTAATTTACTAAAATATATATGAATCTCTAATCATGAATAGTGGGCTTTAGCGCTACACAGCGTCTTCGGTTTTCGGAAAGCAGGAACATGCAATTTTATTTTTGTTTTGTTTTGTTTTATTTTGTTTGTTTGTTTGTTTTTTTTTTTTTTTTTGTCTTTTTAATAATTTAAATCTCATATCATGTACTATTGATAGAGTGGGCAATTCAATTTTACAATTTCCAGTGAGCGTGTTCTGTAATTTTTATTTTCAAATTAACAAATGTAATAGACAGTTTACAATCTTAGAACAAAGTAAACTAGTACAAATTATATATAAATCTATTTGTTAATACCATAAGAAACATAGAACCTGTTTTAAAATTGTTGTATAAAATATGTATTTAAATAAAATAAACAGATTCATATTTAATTAAATTAATATTACAGAACAAGAAATTATGAGACTAATAAATCATACAACTTGATGAACAAAAATATATAACAAAAGAAAAATACTGAAAGAAGAAAATGAAACAAATAGAAACTTGTGTGATACCGCAGTCTCCTTAAAACAAATTCGCTATCTCACCATGGGTGCTAGAGGTATGTCAATATCTGTCTCTCAAGATACGACAATTTAGACTCCGCTAAGTCAGAAGCACCTTCTGGTTAGCTCTGACGAACTGACAATAGTAACCAGGGGCGGAGGGAGCATGTGACCAGGGGGGTCACGTGCCCCCCTTGGATTTTGGGAATTTTTTTTTTTTTTTTTTTTTGCAAATATAAAAAAATAAATAAATAAATAATTACAAAAATATTATTATAGTGAAATGTCAAATGACATTTTAAAAACTATGAAAATAATAATGGTTGTTTTGATTGAAAATGAAGAGACTATTATAAATAAATCATATTAGCTATGAAAATTTTTGAATGTAACGACGATATCATTATTAGTGATATACAAATATAAGTAATCTCACTATAAAGATATGAAATTTATTAGATTGTTAGTTACATTTGACATGTGAGGTTCATTATTTATGCATTTATTTACCATTAGTGGGTGATGTTACATACTAGTGATAACGTGGTATTACCATTATATTAAATTTTTAATCAAATTTTGTATCAAAAAATAATTTATCATTATATAATTTATTTTAAGGCTTGTATCCATATTTTTTTTTGTATTGTCCATGATACACTAGTTACAAATAATAATTTTTTTTTCTTGATGTTTCCTGAAATCAATCGTAAAAAATTTACGTGAAATATTTTTGTAAAAATTATTATAATTAGTAAGTGCCCCCTCTAAATTAATTTTCTAGCTCCGCCACTGATAGTAACACTCTCTCACACAGAAAGAATATTATAAGAGCAGGCTAACTATATAATCTTGAGAGCGAAAAATTCTTAGTGAGAGGAGTCTTTCCAGCAACAAATGTAGAATTCAATTATGCAAAACTATCTAACTAATTCAGCAAAATTGATGGAAAATAAGTGTCTAAGTTACACACTCTATATACACATGTGTGTATATCTGCAGCCACCAAACAGACCTAGTCCAAAAAAGATTAGATTGATAGGCCACCAATCCGGCTCAGCTCAAACCTAGCCCCAAGCCGTGCATGTGGAAAATTTTTCATAACCAACTTGGATCATAGTTTTGGCCAAAATCTATCCTTGAAACATCTATAACTCTCTTGCTTCGGAAAATTTTGATACCCCAATTCATGCCCTTATAAAAAACTTGGGATTTAAATACCCATAAATGATTTCCTCTACAATCAGTGTGGGATAGGTGGTTATACACCATTCCAATACCTCATGCATAATGCCAACTTTATGATACAATTTCTCATTCAATTCTCAATGTTTTTGGTCATTCTTTTTGTGTATAGAGATCTTGTTATAAAGAATCTAAACCCATTTAATCTCACTTCAATCGGTAGTTGTGACCTATTTTAATTTCACATTAAAGTCACTATAAAACCATTTTTTCTAACAGTTTTTACCTATCCAGTGGCTTCCGACCTATCAACATCTCCAACAATATTTCTTTTTCTTTTTCTTTTTTTTTTTCTATGCTTCATGTTAATTTTTTGATAAATTTTCTTTGATTGAGTGAAAACACAATTTTATCTGATATGGTCAAAACATAGAAAAAAATTGTGAGCAAATCAAAGAAATTTAGTCAAAATATAGTGAAAATTGTGAGCAAATCAAAAAAAAATTTAAACAACAGAGAAAATTTCAAAACATAAAGAAAATTTAAAAAAATTGAGCAAACCAGAGAAATTTGAAGACACAGAGAATTTTGTTTGAAATTTCTTTGTGTTTTGAAATTTATCTAGATCGAAATTTCTCTGAAAAAAATATTGAGAGACTCCAACTATTATGAAAATATTACATATCCTTTATTTTATAAAATCTTAATATTAAGGATCTTAAAAAAAAAATCCCTTATATATATATATACATATTTTGAGACATAATCGATCTAAAGTGAGTCTTAAGCTTAATACAAATAAAGCCTTAGGCTTGTACAAAAATTAAATACAAAATACCAAAACTAAGCCTTCAGCTCCACACTTCTCCCAAGCTAAGTCCTTGGTGGAGGCATATCACTAACACCTAAAAATAGTTTTCCCATATATGGTGAGCCAAAGCCAAGTAGAAATAATCCAACAGAATATATGAATCTTAACAAAGATATAAGGGTGAAATGTATATGCAATGCTCATGTCAAAACATTTTACATTTCTTTCCCAAACCATGTCATGCTCAGTTTATATCACAATTCTCAAATCATGTTCTTTACAGTAGAAAACAAGGGAGAATTCTCAAATCGGTTCAACCTTTTACGGATATTTCGTCTGCGGGAAACTATCAAACCACACTCATATAAACATAGCCTATACAAGCGCTACTATTGCCATTTTACAAATATTTCATCTGTGGAAACCATTACTTAT
The DNA here is from genome assembly GCA_036172215.1 of Camellia granthamiana. Taxonomy (NCBI): domain Eukaryota; kingdom Viridiplantae; phylum Streptophyta; class Magnoliopsida; order Ericales; family Theaceae; genus Camellia; species Camellia granthamiana. The sequence continues at coordinate 170,360 of JAXFYN010000328.1, read as the reverse complement.
GTATACGCACGTTTTTCGAGACTTTTACCTTGGACACACATGCCAACTTAATTTGGTAATACACACATCTTTTCCACATTCATCAATTTTTCTCAAAATCATATACATTTGCAATGTATTAAATGAGCAACAATGTTTAAAGCACATGAATGAGAACTTAGTTTCAATTCGCCTAATTCCCATGCAATTTCTACAACAATCATAGCTATCCTCCACCGATAGCTCAAAACAGATATTTCAAAACAGATATAAAATCTCAATATAGATAAATTTTTCAAAATTCAAGATGTGAGTGATAATATATATCCAACTCCACCATCCATATCAATATCCATCCAATTTTACATTTCTAACATCAATTCTATTTATTTATACAAAATAAATATTTGAGATATTTAGGGCAAAATCCATTTTTCTTCCAAAATCCTTTTCAAGTATCAATTCAACAATTCTATCACAACTTAATCGCATTTTCAATCCCACAACCATCTTCAATACATCCATTTGAAAACCCCTCTTTTGATTTTAAACCAAAACCCTAAGTTTGTTCAAAATCCTCCAAAATCACAAGATTGTTTTATAAAAACAAATAGTTAAGTTAAAAATCATAAAAGAGTGTAGAGAATCCCTACCTTAAAGCTAGAAGACGAGAAAAGTACAGATGAAACTCAAATGAAGCCGAAATCCAACTCTATTCAAATGAAAATGAAGCTCTAGATGAGTTCGACATTTTTAACAAACGAAATAAGGTGGAGAAATGAGTAGATCTTGGTGTACTTATAGAGAGAAAGTAAGTTCTAGAGAGAGGAGCTCTAGATTTAGGATTTTGAAATGTTTAGAGAGATAAAGAGAGAGATGAAAAAGTGATGTAAAAAGTGACTTTTTACGAACTGATATACGCACAGTCTGCTCGAGTACAAGAAGTGACGCTCGAGCGTTCAGACACAATAAGTTGCACCGCTCGAGCTTAAGAAGTGACGCTCGAGCGTAAAATACATACTCCCAATTATTTTACAGACAAAAGAACATCACTTGAACACACGACCGCTTGAGCGTAGGAAACATTGCTCGAGCGTAGACTACACTCTCCCAGTAGTTTTGCAGACCTGCAAAAGTACTGAGAGTTCACAAAGATTGCCCAAGCGTAAAAGCAAAATTCTAGACAATAATGTTTTTGAAAAACAAGGTACCAACATGTTACGAACACAACCAACACATTTCGATAGCCAAACTTAAGGAGGGAAAAGACGAATAAGACAAGAATAACAATACAAAACCAAAAAATCCAAATTCAGAATATCAAATGGGTCAGGTCTTAAACCAAAATCACTATAAATCAATTAAGATATTAAAGACAACACTCTTTCTCATATATTCTCTAATCATTAACTAATCATATCAATTACACATCATTAAATCTAAAAAATAAATTTAAAAAGTAAATTTATATATTATTTTCTTTAAATATAAATAATTGCATCATGACTGCATTTATTTATTTGTTTCCCCCACAAAGTATTGAATTCATTTATGAAGATTGTGGATGGTCTCCTGGGTTAGGAAACCCCATAGCATGCTGCATTAATGCATGGTGTACCAAACCAAGGGCAGATATATTACCCCCACAAAGTATTGGATTCATTTATGAATATTGTGGATAGTCTCCTGGGTTAGGAAACCCTATAGCATGCTGCATTGATGCATGGGGTACCAAACCAAGGGCAGATATTATTATATTAGGATTTAGTTTCTTTCAAATTGTCATACCAATTTGAGAGTATGTTTGAATTTAGTGAGTCCATTTTAAAACCGATTTTGATGATTCGAATCATTACTTTTATAGACTCGTTAAGTAAAATGTTCATGCAAAAAAAACAAGATGATTGGATGTTGGTAGTTATATATTTGAATCATATTTTTTTTTTAATAAAATAAACTACAAATGTAATTTTAAGAATTTTTTGTAATACAAATTTGATTCAAATATATAGTTACCGATATCCGATCATCTTGATTTTTTGCATGAATATTTTACTCAGCGAGTCATAAAAAAATAAAACGGTTCAGATCATTAAAACATGACTTATGGTGGGCTACACGGCCCCTCAAGCTCTCCCGTGTTGATATGTGAACATGAGAGAAACCTAACCGATTATATTATATTTTAGAGTCAATTTTTTTATTCCATAGAGTATAATATTTGTGTCATTTTAATGTTGGAAAATGACTCAGAGCTCGAAAAATTCGAGCTCGAAACGGCTCGAAAAATTCGAGAGGGAGAGAAGAGAAGGGAGGGAGAGGAAGAAGGGAGGGAGGAGGCCGTCGGCCGTCGGCCCGTCGTCGCCTCGCCTCGCCGCCATCGTCGCCGAGACCCAGCCCCGCAGCACGACAGCTCGTCGCCTCCGCCGCCTCAGTAGCTTGTCGGTCGTCTGCCAGCCCCGGTCCGGTCGTCTGCCCCGCCGCAGCTCGCCCAGCGCAGCCCCCCCACCCCCGATTTTTATGGCCCCCTCCCCTCCAGTCCTCCCCCCTCCTCCCCCCCTCCTCCTCCCGTCTGCAGAGCCCCCCCCACCCTTCTTCTTCTTCTTCTTCCCGATCTGCAACAAAGAAAAAAAAAAAAAATAGACTCGACACCAAAACGACGTCGTTTTGGTGTCGAGCCTGTATTCGAGCCGTATTCCTCGAGCAACGTAGCACTTCCGTTTAATGTTTCATATTTAAATTATATCAATTTTATCCCTAATATATAGAGAGTGTTTTAATTTAGTCTTCCAATCTAATTCCGTTAAGAAAAAATGACCGACTTGTGATATGTGACATTAATGTAGAAATTCATGTAAAAAATTATACTTTCAGTTTGATTTCTAAAGTTACACATTTATCCTTAATTTTAATGATGTCTATTGATATAGTTCGGCTGGAGGACCAAATTAAAACATATTTTATACATTGACACAATTAAATATTGAGATCTGAAATGTCACAAATCTCATATTTTGAGAACCAAAAATATAATTAACCCTAATGAAATCCATTTGAATTTTTTTAAAAACCAAATTAAAACACATTTTTTACATTGGGACTAAATTAACATATTTTAAATATTGAGTTCTAAAATAACACAAATCTCATATTTTGAGAACCCAAAAAATATTTAACCCTAATGAAATCCATGTGAAACTTTTTTTGGCTTTTTAAAAAGGGGAACTTACTGATAAGTCCCATGTAATAAGTTCAAAACCCAACTAATCCCAAAACAAAATACTTGCACCAATTAGTCCAACACATTTTTAATTGTTACCAAAAAATCTTTTTTTTTTTTTTAATTTACAGACACTGTTCACATCTTACTACCGTCGGATTTCCATTTAACGGTCGCCGGAGACTCACCGGAATGTCTAGAATATTGCCCGAAAAAAAAAATTAAAAAACATGTTATGAAACTGTAAAATTTTACAGTTCTAAAGAATGTTATAAAACTGCAAAATTTTACAGTTTTAAACCATGATTCATTCCAGCACCAAAAAAAAAATTTGAAACTGCAAAATTTTACAGTTTTCACCGCCTGTAACTAAAACTCGAAAACTACTTGTTCAGAATTCGAAAATTTTCTTCATTAGAACAGAAAAACAGAAGTGTATAGCAGAGAGAAAAAAAAAAAAAAAAAAAAAGAGATCGAAGGGGAAAGACGGATGTAGAGAGAGGATTGTACTCCGGCAACTATTTTTTGTTTAGATCTAGCCAAATCTGTGTAGATCTACTCAGATCTGATGTAGATCTGAGTAGATCTACATCAGATCTAAGTAGATCCACTCATCTTCTTCGTCGGAAAATATATCATCTTCTTCGTCGGAGTTGATTTCGATGGTTGGTGGTTATCAATGAACCCCGATCAATGGAGAAAGACATGATCACCGGTGGTCGTCTTCCATGACAAACACGATGAGAGAAAAATGCAGAAAAAAAAACGAGAGAGGATGGGAAGCAAAAAGCAGAGAGAGAGAGGAAATGACTTTTGGGTGTAGTGAAAAAGTTATGGGATTAAATGGAGACCATATGTTTCACATGGGACCTATGGGTAATTTCCCCTTTTAAAAAAGAGAAAAAAAGAAAAAAGACAAAAAAAAGATAGATATAACAGAAAAGGAAAGAACCGTGCTTCAAAACAACACAAGTCCCATAGTGCCACATTAAATGATTAACAAAATATAGTATTAGAATATGATTAGTATAATATTTTTTATATATAATAATACATGCCAATAATACATTCATTTTATTTTAAAATAATGTTAAGATGATTGTATTTTTTTTAATCATTTTTGTTTACTTTCATGTAACACTTTCAATATTATTATAAACCTAGTATATCATCATGGCTATATATGTGTTACATTTTTAGGGGGGCAATTCTTGTGAAAAGAAAAAAAATTATTTCTTCCTTGTTTTGGAATTTTTTTGTTGCTGTATTGAGTTATTTATTTTTCCGCTCATTCTAGGCTATAATTGTTCAATTTGACAGGGAGAACGAATGACTTGGGAATCGATTGATTCTAAAAAGGTAAATTATAAATACACTCTCTAAAATTTATTTAAAACACAGATTATCTCATGTGGTTTAAAAAATTATAAATACTCCCTTAGTATAATTTTTTATTTAACAGAATTAACTAAAAAAATAAAATTCGTAATTGTTCTCCTATATAATAATAAAATTACCTAAATTATTAATTGAAACATATTTTTAACATCATTAAAAATTGTTAATTGACTTTGTAATTTATTAATAAAATGGGAGATTTGTTATGAAATTAAAAACCTCAGGGGGTGAAATGTAATTTTTAAAACTACAGGAGACGATTTGTATTTTAATCAAACCTCAAGAGATGTATTTGTAATTTACCCATTCTAAAAAGACTTGTGGTAGTGTAGCTTGAATTATCATAGAATAGAAGAAAAGGTTGGATTAAACCCCCAAAATTTGATCCAAAAAATGGATTTAACATAAAATTTCCGGGTATGTTTGATATAAATTTTTTTTTTCATATTTATAATTATTCTCCTAGACAATATAAAAGAAATTTAAAAACAAGTAATAAGAGAAATATGTTGTAAAAAATGGTTATTCTACTAATATTGTTCTCCTTTGTAAGTCTTCCAATTAGGGATGGTAATTTGCCCCACTTCTGCATCCCTTCAATTCATGAAGGTCTTTTTTTTCGTTTTGATAACAGGACAAATAAGAGTAAAATATTAAAATATTGATATATATACATATATCTCGATTTTTACTTCTTTATCTCTCATTTTTAATATCTTTATTTCTTATTACTCATTAATATTTATTCTCTTACTTATTATATATATTTTTTTTTATTAGTAACCGACATATCTCCACCACCTCCTTAAATTTAACCCGATCCGGTCCGGCCCGATTGCCTTCCCTACTTCTCACGTCTTATGATATATGCTAGCTGGGCATCATTAATGTTTAAAGGACGAAAGAGGAGTGGAGTGTTTGGTTTGAGTTCTCTGGATTTTTTAAAAATTGAGTTTTTTAGTTTTTTTATTTTTTTGTTTTTAGTGAATATTTTTAAAGTTTTAAATATTTTTTTTACTTTTTTAGATGCACCTTACTTAGATGTATCTAAAAAATAAAAAAATTTGTGAAATAATATTTTAAAAAATTAATAAATACATAAAAATACAAAAAATGTACTAAATTCTTGTATTTTTTTTTTGTATTTTTGGTATTTAGTGAATTTTTTTTTAAAAAAAAATTTACAAATTTTACAAATTTTTTACTTTTTAGGTATATTTATGTTAGCTGTGTCTAAAAAGTAAAAAAATTGCTTAAAATATTAAAAAAAATTCAGTAAAAATAAAAAAATACAAAAAATAAGAAAGTAAAATTTTTTGAAAAATATTTTTAGAAAAATAGAACCAAGCAAGCTGACTAATGCCAAAAGTTCAAAAAGGTCCCTATTGTGGAGTTGTTCCATATTTTATCGATCTATCTGTCTATCTATATATATATATATTATATAAATAAATAAATAAAAAGTTTTTAGTTAGAAGAAATATAAGAGCTCCAAATGTTTAATCTAAATTTCTTAATATTTTAATTTAAAAAATAATTAATTTACACACTGGCCTTGTTTGGTTTGGTTTGGGAAAAAGATTTTGGAAATTTTTTTTAGAAATTTTGTTTGGTTTGTAATTTTTCGTAAAAAAATTTCAAAATCACTCTCTCTCTCTTACATATGAATCAATTATTTTTTTTCTCTCCTCTCTCCTTTTCAATTATTTTTTCTCTCACATACATCTACTCAATTATAACAAAATATCAAATCATCCCAAACTTCCAAACTCTAAAATTATTTTCAAAATATACAATTAAACAAACTATAAAAATTTCTAAACTCTCTTCTCAAAATATTTTTTGAAAACTTATCTCCCAAAATTAAACCAAACAAACAAAGAATGCATTTTTCATGCCTAAAATCATTCCCTAAAATCATTCCTTCCATAAAATCAAACAAACAAGAGTTTTCCAATTAAAAAATAATAATTAATAAATCACACACTCAAAAAATATTTCGCTTTAAAATACTTTCGATTAAAATATTTTAAATTCTTTACCATAAAGTATAAAATGATTTATATAATTAAAATTTCACAACATTTTTTTTCCCCACTATGGTCATTACTACTTAACAAACATGTCATAACTCATTATTTTCATACACACTAATATATATATATATATATTATGTAGAGATTTACATATATTATGATTGAATAATTTATATTTATATTTTTCAATTTTAAATAATCTATATCTATATAATATATAATTACAATTCAATAGTATATTTTAAGATTCAAACTCCCAACTAATTTTTTTTTTAATTTTATGAAAATATTAAAATATTATTATATTAACAAACGTAATTTATTACTATCATATGGTAAATCAAAATTACAAAACTTATAAAATGAAATATATTTATATTTTATCATAAATATAACTTTTGTAATTTATTATTTAATTTTTATTAATTAAATTATGGCATATATTTAATTGATTATTTATTATTTTTACTATATATTTTAGATAAATTTTATATTATTATTTAATTTTAAAAAATAAATTTTGATTATTTATTTGTATCCCGTACATAACCTGAATAATATGCTAGTAAAAATTAAATGCAGGTGGTGTTGCATTGCATGCGTGCAATTAAGGCTTTTGACTTTCTTCTCCTTTTAACTATGACTAAATGACTTTCATTACACTTCATAATACGGCAGGACCCACAGTGGGGTGACTCCAGTGAGCCAAGGTTCTCTCCTTGCAGTCTTGTGCTTGCGTCCGTCCTTGCAGGTCTTCGGGTCTATTTTTAAGTCCAATTTTGATAATCCGAATCGTTCATATTTTATGATTTATTTAGTATATCATACCTGTAAAAAATCAAGTTGATCAGATATCAGAAAGTATATGTTCGGAAAACTGTTTATTAAATTATTTAAAAAATAATTTTTAGTTCAATTTTTCAAACACATACTTTCTGATATCCGATCAACTTGATTTTTTACAGGTATGTTATACTGAATAAATCATAAAATATAAACGGTTCGGATTATCAAAGTTGGGCCTAAAAGTAGACCCGAAGGCCTGCAAGGACGGGCGCAAGTACAAAGGCAGCAAGGAGAGGATCCTCATTCGACTCCAGCACCTCCATTTTTACGTGGGGGCTGTGAGGCCAACACTAAAATGAAAAAAAAAATTTTTGAACCAATTAAAAAATAGTGAGAGTGGCGGGAATTACCCCACTGGGCTCTTAAGGGTTGTTTAGGATGTCTTAAATAAGTGTACTTTTTGTCTTTTTGGATTAAAAAGTTAAGGTTGAAAATATGAATGTTTGGGTTAACTTTTTAACTTTTTATAGAAAAATGTGTAATAAAAAATTGTAAAAATTAGTTTATAAGGAAAAATTAGAATTAAAAATTGTGCAGTCATAATTGTTGACTTTTGATGAATAGTGATAATTTTTTAACTTTTTAAGTATTTTTTTAACTTTTTAACTTTTTCAAGAGTGGTTAAACTTAACCGTAGTCTTTTTCCTTCACACTAAAGGATTGGCAAACAAAATATGCAGGTGGTGTTGCATTGCATGCGTACAACTAAGGCTTTTGACTTTGTTCTCCTTTTAACTATGAACAAATGACTTTCATCACAATTCACAATAAAGGGTTGGCAAACAAAATAAAGAATTAGACATGATAGTTGGTTCAGTAGTTTATATAATTATTTTTTTGAGATAGTAAAGGTTAGAGATTAAATTAATGAAGTGACTGTGACTTTTTTTTTTTGTTTTTTTGTTTTTACTGCACATCCTATTCAGGGTCAGCCCCAAATTTTTGGGGCCTAAGGTGAAATAAAAACGAAGATCTATATAAAAAAAAAAATCATTTTTCGTATTATTATTGTCGATTGATACCAAAATAGATATCAAAATGTATTCATATAAAAATAAAAAATAAAAAATAAAAAAAAAAGTTACCAAAATTAGAAAAACTTTATTCAATTAAAATGTGTTGGATATGTATTGAATTAATTATTGTTTATTGAATATTTTGTTTATGAATGTGCTTGAGTGTGGTTGAATTTTTGTTTATTGAATATGTTGTGTAAGAATGCGATTGAGATTGAATTAATTATTTATTCCACTAAAATTGATAAACAAGAAAAGTAAAAAAAAAATGAGCAAATTTATTTATTCCACTAAAATCTGATAAAGAAAGAAAATAACAAAAAAAATTAGGGACCCTATTTTGGGCCATTAACATTTTGTATGTGTATGTAGTATTTCTCATTTAAGGACCACCAACATTTTGTATATATTTTAATTTCAATTTGGTTAAATCACACTTATAAACAAATATGGGCTCAAAAGAATATTTTTGAGTCCTTTAGATTGGTTCTAAAACAACAAAAATAATTTGAGCCTATTCACATTTGTAACATACTATAATACTTTTCTAAATTAGGGACCCTATTTTAGGCCAATTTTTTTGACCTAAGGCATAGGCCTCGATGACCTTAATCCAAAGCCGGTTCTGATCCTATCGTACATCATATAGCAAAAAAAATTAATAAATAAATAAAAACAAAATAAAAAACCTTGTGTACCCACTCCCATGAACCCAATTCCACATAATTTTGCATTTAGGTTTAATTATTATTATTATTGTTTTAAGATAAGAATTTTGTTAATGAATATCTTAATGACATTAATTAACACAAAAGGTTAATACTTGAGACCCTCAAAATAGGTGACTCCCATGACCCCCAATTGACGTGGACAAGGCATGTATGTATTTTTTTTTTCTCTCTCTCTCTTTCATAGGTGCACGGAGTTCGTGGGGGTTGAATTTTATGGGAGTTTGTATCAAAACCCTTAACAAAATTTAATATAATTATACATTTTTGTGACATGCAATTCTAATAAAAATGTGCATGTACTTGTTAACGAGTAATTTCAAAATATTCGAGAACCACCAACCAACAATCAATTGTCAAAAATTACTGTTGACCACCCAATGATCACTGTCCCTTCTCTCCGGCCCCTACCACCATGTCCCTCCCTTTTTCCTTTCTCTCCTTTCTTATTTTCCCTAACGAACGTCTCCTCCATCTTGTCTCCATTCATATGGACACATTTATACGATTGAAGCCCTTGACATGACAATAGTAGAGAAGGTACAACGAGTATTCTCCATCGATGAGGACAAAGTTTTGGTAAGGAATTGATGACGCCGAGTGGTGAGTGGTGTTGGATAATGGTCCCAACCATTTCATTTTGGTCGATTACGGGCGTTAGTGAACAAGGTCAATGGAGGAATGGCTCCATTTGGTCAGTTATAGGAAAAAAAAAAAAAAAAAAAAAAAAAATCTAATAATGAATATAGAAGGATAAAAGAATTTAGAAGTTGAAGATCTGTGCCCAATTTTTTAGGCAATTATATTTGATAATTTTAATTTTTCGACATTTTAAGGACAAGCTTTTCTCTAGTTTGCACTGAACGGTAATGTTCGGGTCCGTAAAGCTTTCCTTGGTTCCCATTTTGATACTTTAAACCGTTTAATTTTTTGGTCACAGTGGCTTCGTTTGGAAAGTGAGTTAGCTTTTTGAATATTTTAACATAGGCTAAAAAGTCTCGTTTGGATTAAGTTTTTTGATTTTTTGATTTTTGTGAGAAAAAAAGTGAAATGATTATGATTTGAATGTGACATTTTATCTTATTAGTTTTTTAGCATATTTTATCTTTTTTGTGACTATTTTAACATTTTAACCCCCAAAACCAACATGCCAAACGAGGGCAGTGTTTAGATCATCCATGAAAAAAAATTAGATTGATTCAATAACCGTAGTCATATTAGTTTATGACATTTATTTGCAAAAAAATGAATTATAAATATTATTTGAAAACTAAGCTATTCATTTTTTGGAAAACAAATATGATAAACTAGCGTAATTGCGGTCATTGAATCATCAATTTCGATCATTGATTTAAGACTGTGACGAGCCTCACGAACCTAAACAATACGGTCCGGTGATTGAAGAGAATGTGCTCCCGACTTTTCAATAATAAATAACAAATGTAACTTTGTATGACTGAAATTCTAGCACTGTTACTAAAATTGAAAAACCTCGGAGATTGTTATTTGTAATTAGGACTCAATATCAACAATTAACAACAATTTACAATCAAACAATCATTGATCTAATTCATTTATAAGAGAATTGAATTAGATCTACTATCAAGCAATAAGAACAAGACACAACGATTTAACATGGAGTAATTGGACTCTTTCAATTGTGATAAAAATTATGTGAGAATATCACAAAATAATTCACTAAGAAGACAAAGAAATTACACAGTAGAATCTTCAATTACTTAGTGAATCCACGCCCAGATTGAACCTAACTCGTTGTGTCTCTTTACAATATTGTCTTCACGTCGGAATTGCTTCACCCAACGTTGAATTCACAACATCAATGTCAAATCCACGACGATGAGACACTTTGGAATCCACCAAACCTTCCAAGCTCAAGTTTCTGAAATCCACCGATGAACATCTCTTTAGGAAAGTGTGTTTGAATGATAAATCCCTAGATGATCTTTAATGTAAAGCTTGCTGATCCATAGATCATTCTCAACTCATCAAGGTACACATATAGATCACACTAGAGAACTGTCTTTGTTTTTCGCACTTCAGGAATGAATATCTTAGAGTCTTCCTAAGATTTGCCCAAAATTGCACTTTAAAATGATTGCAACTGTCTTAAATCACTAGAGTGCACATTTGGTCGCTCAAGCAAACTTTTTGATATTGCCGAATTTTTCTCTAAGACTCTGGGAAGCAGCAAGCATGTCTTGATCACTCAAGCTCACATTTCTCCGCTTTAGCATAAACAACTTCCCTACTCGAGCGCACATACCTTTCCTTCAACGCAAAACTACTCTGCTCAAGCATAAATTGTAAATTGGTTGAATTTACATCTAAATACTCTCATTTTCATAAAAATAAAAGACCGAATATAATTATAACTGAATAGAGTTTTGTCTACCGGAATTGTCAATCACAAAATACCTAAAACTAAAAATCTTACTAAACAGACAAGAGACTCAATATGATTGATTGTCAAAAATAGTACTCGGACATCCAATGATGTTTGGACACATTCTAAGAGTTTTAGTGCATATAGCATTGCTGTAATTATAAAAAGACAAAATGAAAATCATGCATTACACAATTTTTTTGACGCAATCTAAGTTTCTTTAAAGCTTAGTTTGGTTAGATAGATAATACAAAAAAATAAAAGGAAAAGGAAAAAAATAAAAGGAAAAGGAAAAAAATAATTTTGTATGTGTTTGTCTAGATAGATGATCGAAGCCTAAATATTACACATTTAACTTGTTAAAATACATTTTATTAATCCATTAATTTGTATTATTTTATAATTTTACATGCTTCTCTATATTTCTATATATTTTATGTGTTTATATATAAATTGTTGTATATATCATATCTTAATATAATTTATGTTGTATTATATAAATTATAAAATAAAATATAAACAAACAAAAGGTGCGGATTGCACCATCGACAGCAAAGTATATATTATATCATACAATTATATATATTATAATAATAATAAAAAAAGAAGAAGAAGAAAAGTGAGAAAACAAAAACATTAATGGGGAGTACCACTCTTGTCAAATTGTCAATCTATTTAAACCTAACATATTACATGTACTATGCAGAAAATTTAAAACAAAGAACCAAAAAACAAAAGTGAGAAAACAAAAACATTAATTGGAGGAGTACCACCCCCGTCAAATTGTCAATCTATTTATAACTATCATGCTATGTACTATGCACACAATTTTATTCATAAAATTTATAACTGGTCCTCTTTTTTAAATGATGCTACATAAAGGTTATCCTATACATTGATTTCTAGACTTTGGTTGGTAGTCTTTATTGTCAAGTAAATTTTTTTAAATCATGCCTTTGATATATATATTAGCCTATCATCCGGGTTATGCATAAAATAATTATAAATATTTATATTTATTTTTAAAAAAAATTAATATATAAATTATATTTTTTAAGATTTTTTATAAAAATAATTTAACAATCTTATCACTAATCATAGTGTATGAGAAAAGTTGAAAAGAGTATTGCAATAACTATACACAGATTGTATCTATAATTATTTGTATGAGGGGATTTTAAATACTGATCAGGGAATTTTGACCAAATCAATAAATGCTAGCATATGGAAAAACATGTGGATTGAAAAAAGTTAATAAATGCTGATCAGGGAATTTTGACCAAATTAATAAATGCTGAGTTTTTTTTTAAAAAAATAAAAAATTTAGAAAATTCAGATTGGGATGTTAAAGCTCGCACAAGTCTTGGGAGTTAAAAACTCATTTTTGCTTAATATATAATATAGATAGTCATAGGGTAACATGTCGATGGGATAGTAGAATTAAATTATTACAGTAAGTTGACATCACTCCATTAACATGAACTTGAGATCTTATCTCATTGACACCTAAATGTTCTTATGAGACCACTTGAGCTACAACCTAAGTCGAGTCAAGCGTTCATATGATTTTTATTTTTAAAAAAAGGACCTTGTATAAGTAGGGATGACCAGTTTTCTATACCCCGCTCCAGCCCCACATTCTCCATACAGCCGGATATGGGTTTTCCCTACCCCAATAAAGAAGTGTGGTGGGAACAGGTAAGGAAGTAGGGTGGGAACAAGTTTTGCTTCCCTCACCTTGTTCTAATCCGCCCCAAACCTCTTCCTATTTATATTTACTATCTATATATATATCAACACTATGACAAAATTAAAATTCAAAATATTACACTTAGCATTCATTTTGTTTATTTATTTCTCATCTTAACTCTTCTAAATTTCATTTATTATAAATGCCTATTTATAATATGCTGTATTATTTATAATTTTTATTCATATTTTTATTTTTAAATTATAACATTAACCTGCCCTTGCCCCCGTAGCCACTCCACGGACCTACCTATCATGACCCGAACTCGCCCCCGTGGGTTAAGAACATAACCGGCCAGTAATCATGAGATTACCTACGGCCTCAGACCAGACGAAACATATTTTAACAGAGTTAATGGGGGCCAAATGAAAGCAATTTAAAACTTTATCCATAGAGCTGTGCTTATATGGCACATCATAACAAGCCATACATATGCATATTAATAACTTACAACAAATATGTACCACACAAGGTTCTGTACATACAGGATCATATAAGTCTAAGTCAACCCAAGAAAACTATATACAACATATTCAAAGACTTCGCCCACATGACAAAATAAAACAAAATGACAAAAAGGCGAAGACGGGTCTCGTACGTGAGACGCAAGGGCTGACTCTTCAAAACCTTTGTTGTTCCTCACAGACTTCACTAGGGCTCGGTTTGGACTTCTCTTGACTCACCTACAAACACATGAATGAGCGTGAGCGAAAACCCTGTGAATGATATCAAATAAAGGAGTTATACAAACGGTATGTAGAACAACATGCTTCAAACGACCTTGGGCCCAATTCATATTTTCATTTATTCGTATCAAAACGGCCTTTGGCCCATTCATTCATGTCAAAACGGCCTCTGGCCCATTTATTCATGTCAAAACGGCCTCTAGCCCATTCATTCATATCAAAATGACCTCTGACCCATTCACTCTGTCATTCAGATCAAACTGGCCCCTGGCCCATTCATTTGGCATAGCAACATTATCCACCAATCGAATCAACGAACTTATAAAACTTACATAGAAGTAAGTAATTTGGACAACAACATATTTCAAATATGCTTGTTAAGATATTACTCACAGTGATCGGTTGGTTGGTTTGCCCTGGAGCTCGACTCTGCACATTCCATGAACACAAAAGGGTCACAACAATTCAATCCGTTCTAAATTCACATTCTTCTCTTTATGCTTCATTCTTATCTCTTTAATTAAAATGCTCAATGCACGCCTAAGAGTACTTAGAAGTGAAAGAGGACGGAAAACGAAACTCAGAATGTCTTTTCAAAATTTCAGAAAACAGAGTCCCCGCTCGAGCGTGTACTTCCCCGCTCGAGCGGACCCATGAGGTCTGCAAAAATGTTGGATGCATCAAAATTATGCTCGAGCATGAAGTCTGGCGCTCGAGCTAAAGGTATGTCTACATAGCTCCCTGCTTGAGCGTGAACTTCCCAGCTCGAGCGGACATCCAAGTCTGCAAAAATACTGGGAGCACGAAATTCACACTTGAGCGGCGGTTTCCCCCGCTCGAGCGGACATCAAATTTTCTGGGTTTTCCAGAACATGTTCTTGAGCTGCAATTCGACATTCAATGGTTCTAGATGCATGCTTTTGGCTCAAACTTCACATAATCATATACTAACATGGTACCAACACCAAATTACAACACAATGGAGCTCAATTTCACAAATTAATCACATGCATGTCCCAATCTACACCAAATTCACTTTCAACATAACAATTTCATGCATTCAAGTTCATACTTCTTATGAATGGTACATGCATGTGAGATATAACTTCCATTTCAACTCAAATTGTACAAATGGTGGTCACAAGCATGGATTCTAGCCACAATTCTACATGGATCATATTTTTCATGCTCAACTATACAAATTCATGGCTATTATGCACATGCATGCATTCCATGACTTCAAATATAACAAAATCAACTCAATTTCCTTATAATGAATTTAATTCATGTTCTTGACCATTATTCAAACTTGAATTCAAGATCAATTACCTACCTAAAGGCTCAATTTCTCCAATCAATAGCAAATTCTTGAGTATACCTTCAAAGTTATCAAGCTTCAAGGCCAAAATTGCACAATTCTCCCTTCTCTCTCTCTCTCTATAGCCGGCCTTCTCACCCTCTCAAATGTATATCTCAGATTTGAGCTCAAAAAGAAACCATGAGAGTGTATATGGCCCTTTATATAAGGTCCCACTAATTCCAATTTAATAATAATAAATAATTGGGCACTAATTCATCAATTTAATCAATTTAATCTGGTCCGAATCAAATTTTCAATTCAACTTCACAGTAGGCTCTAAAAATTATGCCAATCACAATGGCGCGACCAATTTCGGTTTCGGTGGCCGATAGGGCCTTCAATTTAATTTCCAAAGCAGACAATCAAACAGATATTCCTACGGTGAACAGATAGAAATTCAAAACCACATATTTTCACATAATGGCACACAAAATCATATCAAATACATAATCATATTCATGTTAAGGACCAAATAGCATACTACAGAATAAGGATATTACACTACCCTTCCCCAATATGATATGAGGTAGAAATGAAGACGAAGGACTATAAATCCGTCACGTGGCCATTCTTATGCATAAGGCTGGCTTTTTATATTAACCGTATAAGATTTTGTAAGATAAGCTACAATTTTCTTCATGTCATTTGATATTCTTTTAGAATAATTCTATAGATACTAACACTTTTACTGTAACACCCCCAAATAATTTACGGTAAAACATTAATTAAAATATAGTTGAACCGAATTCTTACCATCATCATAATAACATTAACCCAAAATGTCTTCTTTCTCATTGAACTAAGATTTCCATTTACAGATTTGTGTTCAATCTATTAATTACACTTTTATATGACATAGTTCAACAAGTTAGAGGATACAAATAAGATACCTTGATGGCTTACACAAAAAGTTCAAGGCATGGCTTTGTTACAACAAAAATGGACTCACGGTCCTAAACAAATAAGCTCGGAGCTTCCACTTTAAACATCCACGAGCCTCAGTGCTCCAATCAAAACAAAAGAGTCTACTTCTTCTTATTGAGGTGGTGGCACATTACCAATTCCTAGAAATGTTAGATAGGGATGAACTATATGCCCAATAGAGATACATTTAACAGAGTATCTAATTACTTGAACATCCACACAACATTATCATAACCCAAAACACAATTTGAAATTTATGTTAAAAAATATATAGGACAAGAAAACAAATGTATCTTTGCTCTACTCGAAACCTTTCTCAATACTGGGGTGGTAAATATGCTATGAATCCCTCGTAGGAGCCCCATATTACACATACATAGATTTATAACAAAAACTATCCCTACATTTGCTGATTATTAATATGGCAGGTGGTGGGCACCCAAAATCATTCATTTTTTCACTTTTGTCAACTATTATACAACATAACCAGTGGACACCGAAAAACATTTTTCCATATTTGTTTGGCAATAAGCTCAAGATAGGGCATTTGGGCACCTAACTTCCCGCGCGGGTACCAATACAACACATCGTTCTCAAAAAGCCGACTCCCTACTCGGACTCATACACTATTTACCTCCCTGTTTGTATGACCTTCCAAGTAATCAGACATTCATAAATACATGTGATGAATAGTAAAATGTACAATACATGGATTAACAATTTCCAAATCCACAAATCTCAATTCAACATACGTTAATAATGCACTCAAAAATCTAGTTATCCACTTATTTATGTCTAATGTCCATTAATTTTCATGATTTGAAATTCAATTCCATCCAAACATCATCTTTCATCAAAATCAAAACTAGGGTTTCTAATAAATTTGGGGCTTTTACGCCCTCTTCATATATGTGATAGTTCTCAACATCAATACACATAATCCATAAGAGTTTATTTCAAATCTTGATAAAGGTTGGGTAAAATCCCTTTTTGTTATAACACTCAACTTTTGCTCAATCATCAAAATAAAGTATCATGGTCACAACAATACCACATAGTTATCTTCAAAATAAAGAGTTACTAAGTTAAAAGTAACCTTACCTCAAGAAAAGAGCAAAAAAGCTAGGCTTTAGGAAGAATCTTTTGTAGAATCGAAATCCAATCGGTAGGAAGTAAGATCTTTATGTACACTCCACTTCTTGCAAGGGATTTAGGCTTGAATCTTAGTGGAGTCCAGATATCTTGAGAGAGAAATCTAGGGTTTTCAAAATTTGAGAGAGAGGAAAGAAGAGAAAAAAGAAAAGTGAAATAAATGATCTAAAAAGTGACTTTTAAGTTGGTGAATTTGCACAGACTGCTTGAGTGGTCTTTTCATCGCTCGAGTGGTGAACGAGACCTTTCAGTATCTCTGCTTGCAAAATGAGATACTAGGAACCCCTTATCTTGGCTTGAGCGACCACTTGTTCGCTTGAGCCTTCAACCTGCAAAACAAACTACTGAGAGCACCTCATCTCTGCTACAGCAGTCACTTGAAGTGAGTTGTCACATCTACTAAAATTTTTACTGAAAGTGTAAGAGGTTAAATTTGATTAGTTTTAACAAAAGCAATGATACTTGGACATCCAATGATATTTGGACACATGTTTTTATTAAGAATTTTAGTAAAAGTTTTACTTATAATATTGCTCATTTTTTTTAATATATCTCCCTTTTTTCCAATAATCTACCATAATCTTCCTATATATGGTAATTGTTTTTTGGTCGTGATCAATCTAAAGGCATTATATTTTAGGTTTCGAAAAAAATAAAAATTTACATAATCTAAGTGAAGTTTAATTTGACATCGGAAAATGACTGCCATGTAATTATTTTCAATAATCTTCAATATTAATTTTTTCTCTAATAAAAAAAATTACTCCAATAATCGATTATTATGGTAATTTTTTTATTTAATTTTATTGTAAATAATATGCTAAATTTCACCTAAATATTTTCTTCCATTTAATGTCTTAAAACCTCTCTCCTTCCAAATTTACTCCAAAAATCAATCATAACTCATACTCTATTTACTCCAAGATTTCCTTCAACAATATTATAACGTTTCCGGTTTAGACCCATCCCATTTTATGCTCTTAGATCTGGGATTCCGTACTTTTAATTGTTATTTATTCCCTTTGTTATCTTGTTAGTAGTTGAGTTGAGTTGTTGGTTGTGTTTGAAACAAGTTGGGAGTTAGTTTTTCAATGGAGTTTCTATCCAATTTTCTTCTTGTTCGCTTAAGCGGTCTTTGAGATCTTTTAGTATTTTTGCAGGCTTGTAAAACTTCTAGGAGTAGGGTGTTTGTTCGCTCAAGCAGTCTTTTAGATCTCCCAGTATTTTTGCAGGTTTGCAAAACTTCTGGGAGTAGGGTGTTGTTCACTCGAGCGGTATTTCTTGCGCTCTAGCAGTCTCTATAGTCTGTAAAACTTCTGGGAGGGGGTCATTGTACGCTTGAGCAGTGTTTTTGTCATTTGAGATATCTCACTTATTGTGTCTGACGCTCAAGCAGTGGTTTGGTCGCTTGAGCGGTCTGTGCGTATATCAGTTCGGGAAAAAATGATTTTTCAATCACTTTTTGCATTCCTCTCTCTCTCTCTCTCTCTCTCTCTCTCTCTCTCTCAAACATTCCAAATCCTAATTTCTTCCTATTCTCTCTCTAATTCTTGCTTAAAATCTCAAATACTCCATCATCCATTGAAATATAAAAGAGGAGTTTTTCAAATAAATGCTTTAGAAGGGTTGTGGTAGTGTGTATACCGATGTGTTGTGTTGAAATGTGGGAGGATCTTTCTTTAAATATGATTCTTGGAAATAAAAGAAGTTTTGTTTGAAAATTATTGATGTTTGATTTAGGAAAAGAAAATAAAGGATGTTAGGCTTTTTAAAAGATATGGAAAAATGTTTCTGTTGATGATGAGAGTGGAGTTGGATATGTAAAATCACTCCCATTTTGAAATTTGTGAGATTATATCTATTATTGGAAAGTTATCTGTTGAGTACAAATATCTGTTTTGGGTTACCAATGGAGGATAGCTTTGATTGTTGTAGAAATTGCATAAGAATTAGGTCAATTGAAACTAATTATTCATACATCTTGCATTGAGCATTCTCTCATATTTAATCATTGAAAATGTATTATTTTGAGAAAAAAATGGGTGTATGCCTTAGTAAATCTGGTTAGGAGGTGTAATTGTGGTTTATATTGTTGGCTTATGTGTCCTTGATAAAAGTCCAGAAATCCGCATGGTTACGTGCTGATCCTTCTGGTTAGTACAAATAAAATGGCTTTGACAATGCTTATATAGCCTACTAGCAGACACGTACCTAGAGATTTCTAGTGTTTTGTATCCACTGCCCTGTTTTCTAATGTAAAGGAGTATTTTCATGCATTGAAATATAATAATGAT
Source organism: Camellia granthamiana (assembly GCA_036172215.1). Taxonomy (NCBI): domain Eukaryota; kingdom Viridiplantae; phylum Streptophyta; class Magnoliopsida; order Ericales; family Theaceae; genus Camellia; species Camellia granthamiana. The sequence continues at coordinate 150,567 of JAXFYN010000328.1, read as the reverse complement.
GGCATTGCACTGTTTTGAGATAGAAATGTATAACGTTTGGCAAACTACATGCATATGCATTCACTTTGTGACTTCGTTAAGTTTCATACTCAGTGTTAAAGTATCTCTACTAGACTTTAGCTCACCCTATGTAGAAAACAACTTTCAAGTGCTGATGATATATCTCCACCAAGGACTTAGCTTGGGAGGATCGTGGAGCTAAAGGCTTATTTTTTGTTTTGTTTTTTGTTTTTTGTTTTTTTTTGTAATTATCTTTTATACAAGCCTCGAGCTTTTTAATTGTTTTGACCTTGATCCATTTGTTCTAACCAAGTAATGTCTTGGAAAGATGTAGCCATTAGGGTATAAACTTATCTGTATTACCTTTTATTTCAATTCACTCCTATATGGCATATGCTATAGATTCAAGATCTAGGATTTATGAATGTATATTCGCATATGCCATCTTTTGTGCGTTAAAGGTATATGAATGAAATGCTAATATTTCGCATGTCTATATTCTCTATTGAATATCATGAGATGAGTTGTCGTTATTATTTCGAGGCGTTACAACTTGGTATCAGAGTTACCGAGTTTAAATACTTTAGGATCATGGGACGTGGTTTTTACCACAATGGGTTTGTCTCGCTAGATAATGTTAGAAGTAGGCCTAGTATGTTATGTGATAACATATTTATGTGACTAGATGTGTATGAGATTTGATTTCTGAGATATTTATTAGATCTATGAGTTTCTAGAAGTCTTATTAGAAAAGAACTTGACACTGCTTAGTCTAATTAGAACTCTGGCGATGTCGCGAAACAATTAATTATCTGGAAAGAGAATTCATTTGTGATTACGTGACTCGGTGCTTATGTGGAATGAATTAATTGATGTCCATTGTATTAGGATGTGAGTGAGTTAATTTCAGTACATTTGTACGTGTACTAAACTATTGTGTGTACCTTTATTAGAATACCCGGATGAGGACGTAATGAGGGTAGGTGTGGCAGGCCTAGGCGATAGAGGAGGGAGTTGGTCAAGCCAACGTGGCTAAGCCAGAGAGTCAGCAAGCCATGGGCGCCTTAGCACGTCAAATAACAGGAGCGTTGCAGGAATCCATAGAGATTCTCATGGTTAAGTATCAAGCCCAGACCTATGTCACAGAAATAGGGCCATACTTTTTGAAGAGGGAGTTCTTCCGGTTGAATTTGGATGAGTTTTTAAGGGATCCAAAAGAGCCACTAAAGGCTGACGAGTGGCTTGAACAGATGGTTAAGATGTTTGAGATGCTTGGCGTTGAGAATGATAGATTGAGAATGACCTTAGAGTCTCTCCAACTGAAAGGAGATGCGGATCAATAGTGGAAGTATGCACGAGAGCGTATTGGGGTGACTTAGGAGACTTTTGTCACTACCTTTCAAGACAAGTTTTTACCACCCATAGCAAGAGAGAAGTTGATAGAGTAGTTTATGAAGTTCAAATAGTTAAATACACCGGTATCTGAGTTTAAGGCGGCTTTTACTAGTTTATCGAGGCTTGCACCAGAACTTGTGGCGACGGAAGAACACTGTTGCATCGAGTTTGAGAAGCGGTTGAGGACCGGGCTCATTTTCAAGGTCATCAGGTCAATGATTAGGGATTACGACCATCTTGTGGAGTCGGCGGCCCACTTAGAGACTGTGATCCAAATAAAGGATGAGTGGATGAGGGGATCTAGGCAGAAAAGTCAAGATGCTCAAGGGGACACTAGGGACAACAAATAAAAAAGGAGTGAATGAGGGGCCCCATGCTACACAGTTTAGATCCACCATTCCTGTACCAAATTTGGGTTCAGGGAGAGGTAATCAGAGTGGGTTCACATGCTTTAAATGTGGTCAATTAGGCCATAAGTCTTTAGTTTGCCCATAGAGATAAGGAAGGCAACAGTTTGCACTGTCTTCAGCTCGTTCTCAGAGCCAAAGTCAAAGGATGGGTCAATCGCCTACCTGTTATCAGTGTGAGTAGTCAGGGCACTTGAGAAGCTTTTGCCCTCAGTCTAGTGGCACATCTAGTGCATCTGGTTCAAGACAGACACAGAGCCATCAGCCAGCACAGTCAGCATAAAGCTCAAGGGCCAATCAAGGGATCACAGCGACTCAATCCGTGTTTTAGGCCTATGTTCTGAGGGGTGAGCAGATAGATCAAAGGTCTTTAGGGCATATGTATGTTGTTACCACACCGGATCAGTTGCTAGCACCTTCCATAGTGAAAGGTAACTTTTTGTTGTTCAACTCTATTGCCAATATGTTGATTGATACTGGTGCATCTCATTCATTCATATTGTCTTCTTTTGCATCCATTTTGGGTTTGGAGTTTGAACTGTTGGAGTCTCTTTTGTGGGTTGAGACACCTATTGGAGGTAGGGTAGCATTAGGTCAAGTACGCCGCTCCCGTGAGATTGAGGTCACAGATCACCGACTATCTTTCATTTTTATTGTTCTTGATATGCATACTTTCGACATAATCCTGGGTATAGATTAGTTGACTAATTATTGGGCTTCGATAGATTGCCATTATTGGAGGGTATCAGTGTGTACACCATCAGGAGAGTGCTTCTATTTTATGTGTGACTGAGGTGATAGCCCAATTCCTCTGTTGTATGACCTTAAGGATCAAGGAGAGTTAAGTTTCCTTTTTACTATCACAGTAGCCGGCGAGGGTAGTATGATTCAGAGTGAATTGCCAAGGGTAGTTCAAAAGTATCTAAATGTTTTTCTAGAGGATCTTATAGAGTTGCCACCACACAGAGAGATTGAGTTCTCAATTGACTTAGCGCCAGACACAACACGGATTTCCATGGCACCATATAGGTTCACATCTGCGAGTTATGTGAGTTGAAGGTCCAACTTAAGGATTTGCTAGATAAGGGCTTCATTTTCCCTAATTCTTCGCCTTAGGAGCATTGACTCTCTTTGTTAAGAAGAAAGATGGCACATTGTGACTGTGTATCGATTACCGGAAGTTAAACCGGGTAACTGTTAAGAACAAGTACCCATTGCCATGAATAGATGATTTGTTTGACCAGTTAAAGGGGTCTCCTTATTTTTCAAAGATAATTTAAGATTGGGGTATCACCAGTTGAGGGTGAAGAAGGATGATATTCAAAAAATGGCATTACGTACGCAGCATGGTCATTACGAGTTCTTAGTAATGCCTTTTGGGCTAACTAATACACTAGCTTTGTTTATGGGTTTGATGAATCGAATCTTTCATGAGTTTTTAGACCAATTCATAGTTATCTTTGTCAACTGAAGAGGAACACGAGGAACACTTACGGGTTGTGCTTGAGTTGCTTAGAACACACCAGTTATATACTAAGTTTGGGAAGTGTGAGTTTTGGCTCAGTAAAGTTAAGTTTCTAGGCCTTGTAGTGTCCGGGGAAGGGGTAACTGTAGATTATCCAAGGTAGAGGCAGTGTAAGATTGGGAACGACCTAAGAATGCCTTTGAGATTCGGAGTTTCTTATGCTTAGCCAAGTACTACTGATGTTTTGTGAAAGATTTCTCTAGATTGGCCTCACCATTGACTGGATTGACAAGGAAGAAAAATAAATTTGTGTGAAGTGAGAGTTATGAAAAGTCATTTCAAGAGCTTAAGGTTAGACTCACCCACTGCTCCAGTTTTGATTATTCCGGAGAGAGGGTTGAGTTATTCGATTTATTTTGATGCGTCTCAAGAAGGTTTGGGTTATGTATTGATGCAAGAGAAGAATGTGGTAGTGTACGGTTCACGGTAATTGAAAACACATGAGAGAATCTATCCCACTCACAACCTAGAGTTAGCGACGGTGATTTTTGTCTACTCTGGAGACATTACTTATATGGGAAGAGATTTGAAGTGTTTTCCGATTTCAAGAGTCTAAAATACCGATTTTCATAGAAGGATTTGAATTTGAGACAGAGGAAGTGGATGTAGTTTATGAAGGATTATGATTTTAAGTTACACTATCATTTAGGGAAGACTAACATAGTGGCCGACGCTTTGAGTAGGAAATCCGTAAGCAGTGTAGCTAGTATCACCATCCAAGAATGGAAGCTATTGGGTGTAACGGGCAAGTTTGACTTGCATCTTGTGAGTTCATCGAGTTGACTATTTTGTTCACTGTAGTTACACAACCTACTCTACTAAGCCGAGTTATAGAAGCACAACGGGGTGATTGCGAAGTGGAATTTATCCAAGGAAAGATATCTAGTGGGAGGTAGAGAAAGACTTGAATGTTTATTCCAACTCGAGTGTGAGGTATCTAGATCGACTTTTCATGCCAGAGTCTCTTAGAGAGGAAGTATTCCGAGAGTTCCATCATTCACGCCTTGCGGTACATTTGGGAGGCACAAAGATGTATCACGATCTTAGTCGTCAATTTTGGTGGAGGGTGATGGAGAGAGATGTAGCCTTATTTGTTTTGAGGTGCCTTACTTGTTAGTAAATGAAAGCTGAGCATCAACGACTAGCAAATTTGTTGCAACCTTTGCCTATAGCCAAGTGGAAGTGAGAGCATGTCAAAATGGACCTTGTTGTGGGTCTTTTGAGGACTCAATAGGGTAATGATATCATATGGGTAACAGTTGATCAGTTAACCAAATTTGCACACTTTATATCTATGTGCACAGTGATTCTGTAGACTACCTTGTCGACCTATATGTTAGAGATATAGTGCGACTTCACAAGGTCCTGGTAACTATTGTTTCTGATAAGGATCAACGTTTTACGGCTCGATTGTGGTAGAGACTACAGGGTGCCTTGGGCACTAAATTGACCTTTAGTACCGCCTATCATCCTCAAATTAACCGACAGTCCGAACGCACTATTCAGATTTTCGAGGACATGCTTCAGACTTGCGTCCTTGATTTTAATGGGTTGTGGGAAAGAAACTTGCCTTTGGTGAAATTTGCCTACAATAATAGTTTCCATGCAAGCTTTGATATGGCACCTTTTGAGGCTTTGTATGGCCGATCTTGTAGCTCCCTTGTATGTTAGGCTGATGTGGGTGATGTACCTATGTTAGGTTCAGAATTAGTCCAAGAAATGGTGGAGAAGATTGCGCTTATTCGTAAGAGGTTGGTTTCGGCTTAGAGTCACCAGAATAGTTATACTGACCGCAGAAGGAGGCCTTTGTCTTTTAAGGTGGAGGATCATGTGTTTTTGAATATATCACCGAGATGGGGTTTAATAAGATTCAGGAAGAGCGACAAGCTATTTCCTAGATTTATTGGGCTTTTGAGATTCTAGAATGAATTTGGGAGGTAGCTTATCGTTTGGCCTTGCACCCTAACTATTCGTGGTTCATGATGTGTTTCATATTTGTATGCTCCGAAAATATGAGCCTGATCCTTCACATGTGCTAGATTGGACCGAGTTAGAGGTAGATGATGATGTCTCGTACGAAGAGAGACCAATTCGAGGGTTAGATACTCAGGATCAAGTCTTGAGGGGCAAGACTATCCCAATTGTTAAGGTGTTGTAATAACACCATGGAGTCGAGAAAGTGACTTGAGAGCGTGAGGCGGAAGTCTATGAGATGTATCCAGACCTATTTGTGGATATTTGAGACTTGAATTGAAAATTTTATTCATGCTGTAATATGTAAACATTGTAAATGTTTTAAGAATTTGAATTGTAATGTTTTGTATTGGAGGACTCGATTTTATCATTACTACTACTGCGGAAGGCCAATAGAATTAAGATCCGATGCTTATTGCTTTGATTTAAATTTTAGGGATGAAATTTTTTAAGGGGGAAGATTATAACGGTTCTGGTTTAGACTCAACCCATTTTATGATCTTAGATCCGGGATTCCGTACTTTTAATTGTTGTTTATGCCATTTGTTATCTTGTTGGTAGTTGAGTTAAGTTATTGGTTGTGTTTGAAACAGGTTGGGAGTTAGTTTTTTAATGGAGTTTCTATCTAGTTTTCTTTTTGTTCGCTCAAGCGGTGCTTTGGTCGCTCGAGCAGTCTTTGAGATCTTCCAGTATTTTTGCAGGTCTACAAAACTTCTGGACGTAAGGTGTTGTTAGCTCGAGCAGTCTCTGCAGTCTGCAAAACTTCTAGGAGGGTGTCATTGTACGCTCGAGCAGAGTTTTTGTTGCTCAAGCGATCTCACTTATTGTGTCTGACACTCGAGCGGTGGTTTGGTTACTCGAGCAATCTGCGTGTATATCAGTTCAAGAAAAGAGATTTTTCAATTACTTTTTCATTCATCTCTTTCTAAAACATTCCAAACCATAATTCCTTTCTCTTCTCTCTCTAATTCTTGCTTAAAACCTCAAATACTCCATTATTCATTGATTTCTCCACCATTGCTCCTTGGAGAAAAAGGTAGAGCTCGTTGAAAGCTTCATTCTAACATGAGAGGATCTCGTTTTCGGCTCTATCAAAGTTTGACCCCTGCTCTCTTCCTTTTCTACTCTTAAGGTTGGGATTTTTCAACCTTTAGTATGATCTTTAGCTTGGTTATTTGCTTCCTAGAAAAGATTAGTGATTTGGGGATTTTGGGTTAAACCTAAGGTTTAGTTGTGAAATATAAAAGAGGGATTTTTCAAATAAATGTTTGAGAAGGGTTGTGGAAGAGTGTATATCGAAGGGTTGTGTTGAAATATAGGAGGATCTTTCTTTAAACTCATTGCTTTCTTTTACAATGGGTTGAACTCTCAAACAAGTCAATTTGCAGACACAATATGATCAAGTGAATATTTTGAGATGTTTCTCGTTGAGGTGTGGATTTTTTTTGACCAACTCGTTCAAGATTTTCATAAGAGTACACGCTGTGAGATTTTTGAAAAAGAGTTGCAAATCAAACCTAGTGAAGCCACAACACATCCATCCAGTGATCCAACAATTGATATGGAGTTAGTATTTTTGTCACTTGAGCCTACCATTGCACCCATAGATATGGCAACAACTCTCTTCCTCCATAGTTAAAGCCTCTCATGTGAAAGAAATTGAAAAGAATATAACTGTTGACAAATGTTGTGATAAAGTAAATCAACTTGGATCAGATTTTATTTTTGGTTTTGATCTTATTGATCCCACCCATGAGATTTCCTTATGCGCTATACTTTTCACACACATATTTCTATACTCCGTTAATCATTTTCTAATAAGTTATTTACAACAACTTAGTCCTACACTGTAGGATGGGTTACATTATTTTCGTTACAGGGACCCATATCTCATCAATTGGAAGAAAAGACAAAACTAATTTTGTGTTGATTTCTGAAGACAATAAATTTAGCTATTCTTGGGAGGAAGCTTGAGCATTTTAGTTTCATTTGTTTATTTATATATTATTTTGTTTTGTTTCATTTTATTTTGTGTGTTTTCAGTGTGGTGTGTTATGGCAAAATAGACGAGTATACCTTTGAAGGGAACCACTGAGTAGGACCAAAGAAATTTGGTCTGAGACGAGTTACTTCAAGGAAGATCAATATGAAGCCTTGGATCTGGAGAAAAAAAAAAATTTGTATATTTGTGTTTACTTTCTAACCTTTTTGCAGGAATAGTTCCCTTAAAGTTAGGGGCATCTTTCTCTTGCATTTTGGTGATATATATTTTATCGTGTTTTAATTTTATTCCTTTTTCAATTTCTATGATATATACCATTGAGGACAATGTCAATTAAGTTGAGGGGAAGGGTTTTGATTTTCTTTTCTTTTAATTGAAAAAGTTAAAATAATAATTAAAAAAAAGTGTTTTTCTTTGTTTGTTGCTGTGTTTGTTTTTATTTTGTAGTTGTTTTTTATTTTAAAAATAATAAAAAAGATTATTACTTATGTTCGTGTGTTGCTGTGTTGTAAAATAAATAAATAAGTAAAAATAAAAATAAAAATAAAAATAGTGTTTTGTGTTGTGTGTGTGTGTTATGTTTAAGAAAACAAAAGAAAATTTTTTTTGAATTGTTTATGCAACTAATTGTTAATTTTGTTGCCTTAGAAATTTAATTATGTTTTAGTTTATTTCACTATCTTTTGATTAAAAATAATTTTATGTCTCATCTCAGATTGATTTGCACATGCACATAGCCACACAAATATTATTTGATTGATTTTTGAACATAGATTTGAACATCTTGATGACTAATGTGGACCTTTTAACCCTTGTGAGTTTAGAGTCATTCTTTTGTTGGAGGGTTATTAAATTTACTCTTAACTATTCATTTAGAAGCGCACTATTTTGTTGTTCAATCTTATTATTCTTTGTTTTGGTTGAATGTTGAGAAATTATCTTGCATTTACACTCTTTAAAAATCATGAAAGTTAAAAGTTTGTACCAAACTCTAGGAAATGATTTAGGAAATTTTGTATTATTTGAGTTTTAACATTTCTTTTTTCACACTCAAAAATCCTTAGAAACCAATTTGAGCCTACATGCCAAACCTTTCATTCAATAAATCCCTAGTGATAACTAGCCACTGTCTTCAAGAGCAAAAGAGTGGAGCAATTAATAATGAAGGGAATAGAGAAGAAGAAAAAAACACAAACAATTACCCAAAAAAAAAAAAAGAAGTAGAAAAAAAACAAAGAAATAAAGAAAAAAAGAAAAGTAAGAGTATGAAAGAGAGTACAATGGTACATATTATTGAAGAAAGAGGATGGAAAAAACATGAAATAATAATTTTGACTATTCTCTTACACACAGAAACGAGTTGATGATTTTTATCCATTTTCTTACCTATCCCTAACCTTTTACCAACCCAACCTATTTGATCTTAGAGTTGGTAAAATCTGGATATAGATATGATAAATAGAGGTGTTAGTGTAACTTTTTCAGCATTTAGGATTCTTTTGAGAGACTGTGTTCTTTGGTAGAAATCCTAAGTTCATCTCTAGCTCAAACCGCTAGTGAGGGATGTGTAAATCCACTCGTGCGGAATTTGAAACCGTTCGTGTGGTTTTGCGAGTGTCTGCCTCGAATTTTGAGTCATTTTCCTCAAATTTGATGCCAAAAACGTGTTGTACTCATTTTTTTCATTTCTCTATTTATCTTCTCCTGCATCTCTCTACAAACCCATCCAAATGCAAACTTCTCTCTAAGATTTAGCAAAAATATCAAGATTTTGATAGGGGTTCTTACACCAAATAGAAGAGGGTGACGAGGGCTACTTTCACCGATTTAATCAAGATTTCATCGACGTTGAATTTTAGGGTTTTCTCTCCTTCCTCTTCTAAGCTTGAGGTAGGGATATTTTGGAGTTATATATATATATTTGCAAGTCTATGCTTGTTTGAAGCCATTTCCTTATATTTTGAACTATCATTTCGGGTTCATGAGCTCTAGAAGTGGATTTTCTCTATACTTCTTCAAACTTTTGAGAGAATGAGCTATGTTGTTAAGTGTGAGTGTTGTTTTGAAAAAATTCTTTTCAAAAATGGAAAAAAAATCTAGTTTTGTGGAAACCCTAGAAATTTGGGGATTTGGAAAAAAATGCTGGAATGTTATGAAATTCATGCTTGATAAAGTACTATGGTGAATAAATGATGGAGGGATTGCAATATTTGTATCTAATGAGGGATTCATGCAAAAATGAGAAATGATTAACTTTAAAGCTTGATGAATAACATATTATTTGTTTGTCTTGAATAGACGAAGTTTAAAAATAACGATTAACATGTGGAGAATGCATGTAATATAATATTGTTATTTATCTCTCAGAAGACATATTGTGAAAATTACATTGGAAAGAGTTATGAAAATTTGATCACAATGGAAGATTGTGTGGTGGAATTGAGAATGAAACAATTATAATGCATTGTTACATGTTGCATCTCATTACTATTGATTTCGAATTAGCATTTGAAAATATTGCTTTGAGAAATGAATTATTTTGTGAAACAAGATCGTTTTGAGTTGTTTTAAGGTAAATATGTTGGTAAGTCCGAATAGGGGGTGTAGTTTGGTATTGCTTAAGTTGGCTTGAGCGTCCATGGTAAAAGATCGAAAACACGCGTGGAGTAGCTACTACGTGCTTTCCGGTTAGAAACTGGTGAAGTGGCGATTGGTAGTGCTTGATATGCCTACTTGCAGACACCAACCTACGGATTACCTGAGTCATATTTACCACCCCTTAAATTATATTAAAATTATTGAATTTTTATGTTTTCAAATTAGCATTGTGCACAAGATTTCCAAACGATAAAGAAATATATTTTGAGCATGATATGGCTTATGAATTCATCTCAGGAGACTGTATAAAATTTATATACTTTGTTAAGATCTTCCTACTGGACTTTGTGCTCACCTTAGTAGATTTGTGCAAGAAAGGATGTGGTGATTCCATCGAGTTAAATGCGTGGAGTGTATTTTGAAGGCACATGGCTCTTCTCTTTTGTTGTTATTTTGATAAGCTGAAAGCTTTACATGTATGCATTTCGATAACCATTTTGTGTAACGAAGTGTAAGCCTTGGAACTTGTAGCCCATTAGGGCATTAAATTGTATTCGACTCGTAGTGCTACATGCTATAGGTTCATATTATAGGAAATGTTGAATGTATAATTACATGTGGAATACTTTTGTTAATCTCTAGAGTATAATGAACTCAAATTTTGTAGATTTGATGATGATGTTAATGATGAGGCATTATATCTCGTATACATCTATGCAATGGAAGTTATTAAGTTGGGAACAAGATCATGTTGATGGAGTAAATTAGAGTTTTTCTTACGTTAATTATTTGGGGGCATTATAACTTGGTATCAAAGCTACCAGGTTTGACTACTTGGGGCTTGCGAGAATTGGTTTTTTTCTACAATGGGTTCATTTCATTAAATTAGGAGATGTTCCATGTTTTAGGTGTTATGTAATAACATACTTATATGACTACATGGGTATGGTATTGAACTTTTAGGATTTTGTTTGCACCTATTAAATTCCTTGAAGTCCTATTAGAAGGGCACTTGATCAATGCTCATTCTAATATGAATTCTAGGTATTTCATAGGACAAATTTCATCGTAAAAGACTAATCCGTATGTGTTTACATGATTAAGTGCTTACATGGAGTGAAACTAATTATTTACATGAAATTGAAACTTATAAAATTATTGTGATGGGACGTGTGAGATATAGTTGCGAGCGCATATGCGTTTGTGTGCTAAACTATTTATTCTTGTCCTTAAATAGGATGCCAGGAAAAGGCCAGGCTCGTAGTGATAGAGGCGGGAGGTGTGGTAGGCCTCGCTAAGGTGTTCATGAAGTATCAGTTCACAAGGTTTCAGTGCAAGAAGAGGGGTTCAGCCAAGCTAATATGGCTGAGCAAGCAGGCCAAGCTAATATGACCAAGCAAATAGGACAAGTGGGAGTCCCGGAGTAAGTGGGTCAAGCTGTTAGGGGCTCTAGCCCAAGAAATGGCTGGGGCTTTGAGAGAGTCAACGAACATCTTGAGGGTAGAGAACCAAACTCAAAAGAACGTCGTAGAGACAAGGGCTGGCTTTCTTACTCGAGAGATCTTATAGACAAAACCGGATGAGTTTCACAGTGGCCCGAAGCCCAAGAAGGCAGATGAGTGGCTCGAGCAAATGGTGAAGACATTTGAGATAATTCACATCGATGATAGTGAACTAAGGGTGACTCTAGCAAGTTACTACCTAAAAGGCAATGCAGGCCAATAGTGGAAGTACGCCAAAGGTAGAGTGGGTTCGACATGGGAAGCTTTTGTCATCGCTTTCCAAGACAAATAGCTATCTCCCACTACTAGGGAGAGACTGAGGTAAGAATTTCAAAACCTCAAGTAACTAAACCTGTCAGTGATTGAGTTTGAAGCGGCCTTCACTAGTTTGTCTCGGTTTGGATTGAGTCACCGGTTGGGGGTAGAGTGGCATTGGGGCGAGTGTGCCGCTCTTGCGAGATTGAGGTCGCATATCACCGACTTCTCTTTTGACTTCATCATCTTAGACATGCACACTTTTGACATTATTTTAGGTATGGATTGATTGACACACTTCCAGGCTGCTATAGATTGTCAACGCCACCAAGTTTCCGTATGTACACCTATTGGGGATTGTTTTTATTTTATATGTGATCGGGGTGATAATTCGATTCCACTATTGTATGACCGTTAGGGTCGATGAGGACTTAGTTTTTTTTTTGCCATTTTCTTAGTCAGTGAGGGTAACATGGTTTGGAATGATTTACCAAGGGTAGTTTGTGAATACCCGAATATTTTTCCTAAAGATCTTATCAGGTTGCCACCCCACTGAGAGATTAAATTCTCCATTGACTTAGTGCCCGATATAGCACCAATTTCCATGGCACCATATAGATTTGCACCTGCTGAGTTACACAAGTTGAAGATCCAACTCCAAGAACTTTTAAACAAGGGCTTCATTCACCCTAGTACATCACCTTGGAGAGCGTTGGCTCTCTTTGCAAGGAAGAAAGATGGTTCATTGCAATTGTGTATTGATTACCGCAAATTAAATTAAGTTACCATTAAGAACAAGTATCCTCTACCTAGAATAGATGACTTATTTGAGCAACTTAAAAGTTCTTATTGTTTTTTGAAGATAGACTTGAGATCGGGGTACTGTAACAACGCCCGCGGGGGACCTCGCTACAGCTCGGACTCGATTTTTTGTGTTGCGGTTCCAAATCTCGAACCAAAGAGTCCAAATCCGGCAAATCGTTTTGAGAAAAACAGATTTTTTGAAAGAAGTGCCAAACATGGACTGCTTTGCCAGATAACAGAGTCGCCACCTAAATATTTTTAAAATGGGAAATTTAGGAAACCCTGACTCGGTGCCAAAAGGCCACGTGTCCGTCATCACCAAAGTTGGCTCGGGAACTTGGGTACGATTGGGGAAGGTCACATCGTGAGCACCCCCGCTCGCCCGGTCAAAGACCGGCCTCTACTAACCATGATATCTTATTTTGAAAACATTGTGAGTTCTTATTCCGGTTGTTAGCCTAGGTTACTATGTGATGCTCGCAGCAAATAAGTATAGACTGGGTCGTCTGAATTGGAACAAAACATTTCATGTTTGTTTGTTTGAAAATGGTTTGATGGTGCTACTCGCAAGTAGGCTAAAATGCGGATTTGCCACCCTCAGGTGGGCTTAGAAAACATGATTTTGCCACTATCTAGTGGGCTTAAAACAAACAGTCAATGATTTGTTCCACTTCAGATAACTCAACCTCCACCCACAGGCATTCAAGGCAGTTATATCACATAAGCAGTTAGCCTCATGGTAAGCATGCTGTCATGGCAACACTCACACGCATGCAAGGATGCTAAAGCATAAAACTCACCGAGTACTCCAAGCCAAAACAGAAAACTGATTAGAAATCAATGCATGATCCTAAGTATACTGTAATGCCTAATGCAACGCATGCAAAATGTAACTATAGCAGGCTCGGCTATTCTAAATATGGCATATGAGATGCAACAGCTATCAAGTACTCAATTTGGAATTGAAATACAGATGCAGTTTGTATGATGCGCCGAGCCCGGTGCATGTAAAACAGATGAATGATGCAAAACATGCTGTCATACTGTATGCTAATTGAAATATGCCCTATATCTAACCATCCAAAGTGGGTAAATAAAAGGGAGAAAGAAATGGGGGTTGGAAGACATACATCACACTCACACACCCTTATTACAACATTGCCCTCGCGCGGAGGGTCCGAATAAATAATAATACAGTCCGAAATGAAAGAATAGTATAGTCCGAATATACAGTCCGAATATTACAAACTTCTAATTAATTAACAAATTAATTACAAAAGAAGTAAAACTGGCATGCAAGCCAGGGACTGCCTTGCTTCTGATGGATGATGTATGCTGGGCTGCCTGGCGCGGAAATCCACTGAGATGCCCCAATTCGCCTCTGTTTGCAATTTTTCTCGAAATGCGTGCCGGACTCCGAAAAGGTGCTGATTCTTGATGTTGCTGCAACAGAGAGCAGGAAAAGGGCATAGCAGTGTATTTTACAAATATATGCATGCCTCGATCCTCGTGCCACCAATCGCGCATATCGATGCATGATGGCCGAGGAATCGAATTGCACAACTCAATATGGGATGAATGCAGATGAATGCTATAACAAAACCTAACTCCATCATGGGTAATCCGGAGTGTCGGTGACTTGGGAATTGAGACCCTTTCCGATACTCGGAGTACAGAATGCGCCTCGTTTCCCGTGCAATATGCATGATATGCATGAAATGCAACTAACATACAATCCTAGCATGCGCAATGCTATGAAAATGAGATGTCTTGAAATGCGTGTCCACGGGCACGCAACCGAGGCGATGCAGAATGACATGCGAAATGTAATGATGGGCTTATACCAACATAAAGAGGGCCTCAGCCGCACTCACATAGGATGCCGGAATGATAAGAATGAGGTGCCTCGAAATGCGTGCCCACTGGCACGCAAACCGAGGCAATGATGAAATGTAAATCGGATAAAATAGAGTGCCTCAAAATGTGTGCACGCGGGCACGCAAACCGAGACAGAGGCATACGCAATGCCAAGCGGATAAAACAGAGTGCCTCGAAATGCGTGCACACGGGCACGCAAACCGAGGCTGAGGCATACGTAATGCCAAGCGGATAAAACCGAAGTGCCTCGAAATACGTGCACACGGGCACGCAAACCGAGGCGATGATATGCGATGCAAAACCGGATAAAACTGAAGTGCCTCGAAATGCGCGCCCACAGGCACGCAAACCGAGGCGATGATGAAATGATAAAATCGGATAAAACCGAAGTGCCTCGAAGTGCGTGCCCACAGGCGCGCAAACCGAGGCGATGATATGCGATGCAAAACCGGATAAAACTGAAGTGCCTCGAAATGCGCGCCCACAGGCACGCAAACCGAGGCGATGATGAAATGATAAAATCGGATAAAACCGAAGTGCCTCGAAGTGCGTGCCCACAGGCGCGCAAACCGAGGCGATGATATGCGATGCAAAATCGGATAAAACCGAAGTGCCTCGAAATGCGCGCCCACAGGCACACAAACCGAGGCGATGATATGCGATGAAATGGCATACGGGATGCAACGATGGGCTTACACCAACATGGGAGAGCCTCAGCTCACTCACATAGGCTGCCGGATAAAAACAAAGTGCCTCGAAATGCGTGCACACGGGCACACAAACCGAGGCAAAGGCATACAAGCCTGAAAATGCAAATTGGGCTTACGCCAACATGAGAGGGCCTCAACCACACTCACATAGGCCGCCGGCGGATAAAAATGAAGTGCCTCGAAATGCGTGCACACGGGCACGCAAACCGAGGCAATGATGTAGAAACATGAAAATGCAAATTGGGCTTACGCCAACATGAGATAGCCTCAGCCACGCTCACATAGGCTGCCGTCGGATAAAAACAAGGTGCCTCGAAGTGCGTGCCCATTGGCACGCAAACCGAGGCAATGCAAAAATGATACAAATGGCATGAGAAATGATATGCAAGCATGGCAATGGAATTTCAGCACCTAACTAAAGGGGGAAACAGCCCCGAGACAACTCGAAAAGACATTCGAAGCATGCATTCATCCCGAAAATGCGAAATTAAGCCCCGAAATGGCCTATAGCCATGCTATACATGCAAAATATGATCATGGAAGCAAGAACAGTAGCAAGACAGTCCCAAAAATGGTATTTTTTCAGTAATAAACATGGCCTAAATGCAAGCATAGATAGATCAACCAAAGCATGCAAAGTTAGTGGCCAAAAGAGGGGTATTGAGACAAGTGACATATGCAAACCCCAAATGGACAAACTTTCTTCTAAAACATTGAAGATGAGCCAAAAATAAGCACAATTTCAGAAGATGACATCCTCAAAATCAGAATAAAATCATGCTAACTATTTCATGCAAAAATGAAGCTCAAAAGGGGCTATAACAAGAGTCATGCAAAACAAGCACCAAATGACAAAATTTTCTTCATGAAATGTGTAAAGGGGGTCAAAATAAGACCAAAGTCAGTAGGGGTCGAAGTCCCAAAAACAAATAGAAATAGGTCAAAAATTGCATGCAAAAATGGCACACTTGATGAAATTTGAAGGAGGTGGTATATACAATGGCCAAATGAGGTTGAGCCCTTCTACAATGTTGTAGAGGGGCTCAAAATGAGCACAAAACCAGTAGGGGTCGGACCCCTAAAAACAAAAGGAAATAGGCCTAAACTAGCATGCAAGATAATGGCATAAAAGCTAGGTATTGAAACAAGTATATCATAGGAGCATCAAATGAAGTTGAGCCCTTCTACAAAGTTGTAGAGGGGCTCAAAAAAAGCACAAAATCAGTAGGGGTCGGAGCCCCAATTCTCAACCAATTAGAGTATAAAAATGAACTAAGAAAAAGCCCTAAAAGTTGGTTTTGAAGACTTACCCTTGAAGACTTGTCTTTCTTTGATTCTTGGCTTTGATTTGTAGCTTCTCAACCTCTGAAATTCACTTCCTAGCTGCTGGAGTGGTAGTAGGGATGGTGAGGCTATGTGTTGATGAAGAGAAGACCTAGGGACTTAGAAGCTTTTTTGAGGTTTTGAGCTATGAAAATGGAGGAATTTGAAGATGATCCCTTGAGACAATTTTTTCCAACCTTGAAGAAGGAGGGGGAGGGCCCTTCAAATAGACAAGAAATGGGGTGTAAAAGGGGAGGGAAAGCACCCAATCTTTCCCTCCCGAAATATCCCCCGGATGCCCCGGAATATGCTGAAAGATATCCGGATAGCTGGGACAGGCTGGAAAGCAGGAAGCTGGCCGGCCAGGTAAATTTGTGGGAGGTGGCCGGCCGGCCACCCCACCTGGTCGGCCAGCCGCTCACCATGGCCGGCCGGCCACCCCCAAAAAATGAACAGTAAAATCTCTGGCCGACCACCATACCAAAGTGTCCTCCAGGGTGTGTAGAACAAGGCCCCAAGGTTGGAATTTGGCAACTCTGAAGCAGGAGTCACAACATAGAGCTTGAAGGAGAGGCCCAAAAATGAAACCAACCATTGCTGGCCGACCACCATGCCAAAGTGTCCTCCAAGATGTGTAGAACAAGGTTCCAAGGTCGGAAATTGGCAACACTGAAGCAGGAGCCACAACATAGAGCTTGAAGGAGAGGCCCAAAAATGAAACCCTGAATTTCTGGCCGACCACCAACCCTTAGGGTCCTCCTAGATGCCCTCATCACAGATATGTAGCTTTGGTTGGAAGAAAATACCCCTAGGGTGTTCAACATTGGCCCGGAAGTGAGCAAAACGGGCTCCGGAGGAGCGAAACTGGTTATCTGGGATAATTGCTGGCCTCCCCCCCCCCAGTGATCTTCCTGATGTTGAAACAGAGGCACCTGCCAAGTTTGAACAAAAACTAATGAGAAATGAACGCTCGGAGCCAAAACCGAGCAATTCGGGATCCCGAAAATGAGCTGCGGGTGCCGGAAGTGGTGCTCAGCAGCGAAGTGGGCATCTGCGACCCCAGTGTCCTCTGGAATGACGAAACAGAGATACCTGCCAAAAACCGGAGAAAATGGATGCGAAATGAATGCTCGGGACCAAAACCACGCAGTTTGGGGTCCCGAAAACCG
The DNA here is from genome assembly GCA_036172215.1 of Camellia granthamiana. Taxonomy (NCBI): domain Eukaryota; kingdom Viridiplantae; phylum Streptophyta; class Magnoliopsida; order Ericales; family Theaceae; genus Camellia; species Camellia granthamiana. The sequence continues at coordinate 133,025 of JAXFYN010000328.1, read as the reverse complement.
GCTACAGGTACCGGAAGTGGCACACGACCACGAAGTGGGCATCAGGGGCCCCAGTGTTCCTCGGAACATTAAAACAGAGGTCTCCGCCAAAAACCGGAGAAGATGGATGCGAAATGAATGCTCGGGACCAAAACCACACAGTTTGGGGTCCCGAAAATGGGTCGCCGGGCACCGGAAGTGGTGTTCGGCTGCAAAGTGGGCATCAGGGGCCCCAGTGTTCCTCGGAACATTAAAACAGAGGTCTCCGCCAAAAATCGGAGAAAGCGGAGATGGTTGGGCGGTCCCGAGCCGAGGCACACGGCCTAACGGCCCCGAAAACCGGGAACCGGGCTCCGAAATGGGCAAAATGGCCTACGGCCACGAAAAGTAGCTCACGGCCACCGGGAGATAATCTGCGGGACCACTCCCTTCCCTTAGGAAAGAAAACAGAGAAAACCGAGCCTGGTTCGCAAACCGAGACAAGGCACAGAAGAGAGTTCAGAAGTCCGGAGGCAGGGCGCACGGCCGCGACTCTGAGGCTTCTGAACGAGCACAATATGCAACATCACCGAGCGCTCAATCGGTGACGTCTGAGTCTTAAGGTCGGTCAAAAATGGGGTGTCTACAGGTACCATCAGTTGAGAGTTAGGGAGGGGGACATCCAGAAAAAGGCATTTTGCACACGTTATAGCCGCTATGAATTCCTAATAATGCCTTTCGATTTAACCAATGCACTGGCTTTCTTTATGGACTTGATGAATCGAGTCTTCCGAGAATTTTTAGGCCGTTTCATGGTTGTCTTTGTGGATGACATCTTGATTTATTCAACCTCTAAGGAGAAACATGAGGAACACTTACAGATAGTGCTCAACTTGCTTAGGGTGCATCAATTGTATGCTAAATTTGAGAAATGTGAGTTTTGGTTAACAGAAACAAATTTTTGGGGACATGTTGTGTCGGGAGAAAGAGTAACTGTAGATTCTTCTAAGATAGATGTCGTGCAGAATTGGAAATAACCTAAGAATTTTGAAATCTAGAGTTTCCTAGGGTTAGCCGAGTATTATCACCGTTTCATAAGGGACTTCTCTAGACTAGCCACACCATTGACTAGGATGACAAGAAAGGGTGTCAAATTTATGTGGAACGAGACTTGTGAGAAGTTATTCCAAGAACTTAAGACTAGGTTGACTACTGCACCGATTTTGATAATTCCGGAAAAGGGCTTGGGTTATACCATCTATTGTGATGCTTCCTAGGATAAGCTTGGTTGTGCATTGATGCAAAAAGGGAGGTTGTGGCTTATGGCTCATGACAATTGAAAACTCACGAGAAGAACTACCCCACCCATGACTTAGAGCTAGCAGTGGTAATTTTTGCCTTAAAAATTTGGAGGCATTATTTGTACGGCGAGAAGTTTGATGTTTTCTCCGATCATAGGAGTCTAAAATACTTGTTTTCCCCAAAATATTTGAATTTACACCAACGGAGATTAATGGAATTTATGGAGGATTATGATTTTGAGTTATATTATCATCCGAGGAAGGCCAATGTTGTGGCCGATGCCTTGAGTAGAAAATCTGTGAGTAGTATGGCAAGTGTGGCCATTCAAATGGGATATGTTGGGTGATATCGGCGCGTTTAATTTGCATCTTGGTGAGTCTAGTGAAGGTGTTACCTTATTTACCTTAATTGCACAACCCATCTTGATTAGTAGAGTCATAAAGGCACAACAAGGTGATCGTGAAGTAGAGACAATCCATGAGAAGATCTCCAATGGGAAGAAGAGAAAGGTTTGAACAGCCACTCGGATTTAAGTGTGAGGTATTTAGACCGTTTGTTTGTTCTAGAATCTTGTAGAGATGAGGTACTTCGAGAATTTCAACACTCATGCTTTGCGATACATCCTGGAGGTACTAAAATGTATCATGATCTTAGTCATCAGTTTTGGTGGAAGGGTATGAAATGAGATATTGCTTTATTTATTTCAAGATGCCTTACTTGCCAGCAGGTGAAGGCTAAGCACCAAAAACTAGCAAGTTTGCTACAACCCTTACCTATAGCCAAGTGGAAATGGGAGCATGTTACCATAGATTTTGTAGTAAGGCTTCCGAGAACATAACGGGGTAATGATGCCGTTTAGGTAATTGTTAATAGGTTGACTAAGTCTACGCACTTCATTCCTATGCATACTGGCGACTCAGTTAATTATTTGGCAGAGTTGTACATTAGAAGCATAGTTCGACTTCATAAGGTCTCAGTGACCATTTTTCGGATAGAGATCCTTGTTTCACCACCCGATTGTGGCAAAGCCTTCAAGAGGCGTTGGAAAATAAGTTGACCCTTAGCATCGCTTATTATCCTTAGATCGATGGACAATCTGAGTGCATTATTTAGATTTTGTAAGATGTGCTTAGAGCTTGTGTCCTTAATTTCAAGGGGTCTTAGGAGAGGCACCTACCGTTGATTGAGTTTGCCTATAACAATAATTATTAGGCAAGTATTGGGATTACTCCGTTTAAGGCCTTGTATGGCCGACCTTGCAGATCACCAGTTTGTTGGGCCGAGATGGGTGATGCACCAATATTGGGCCCAGAGTAAATTCAAAAAACGACTGAGAAAGTTGCTCTCATTCGAAAGAGGTTAGCTATGGCTCAAAGCTGACAAAAGAGTTATGCCGATAAAAGAAGAAGACCTCTATCCTTTAAGGTCGGTGACCATGTATTTCTTATGATCTCACCGAGATGGGGTTTGACAAGATTTCGGAAGAGTGGGAAATTGTCTCCAAGGTTTATTGGACCTTTTGAGATTTTAGAGCAAATTGGGAAAGTGGCATACCGTTTGGCCTTATCGCCATAACTTTCTGGGGTTCATGATGTGTTCTATATATTAGGAAGAATGAACCCGACCCTTCACATGTACTTGATTGGGTCAACTTAGAGGTAGATGAGGATGCCTTATATGAAGAACAATTGGTTCAAATTTTAGATGTCCTAGAACAAGTGTTGAGGGACAAGACTACACCGTTAGTGAAGGTGTTATGGAGACACCATGGAGTTGAGGAAGCAACTTGGGAACAGGAGGCGGAAGTCCACTCCAAGTATCCGAATTTGTTTGAGAACGCTTAGTTTGTTCTAGATTGTAATATTATCTAGTGTTTGAGAATGGAGCGTTATAATTGCTAACCACTTATTATTATGATTGTTGTTTCTTTCAAGCATGAGAATTGTTGAAGGATTGTCACAATTGTTGTTGAACTTCATGCTTAGGATTATCGTATTAGTTGTTATTGGTATTGTGGCTATGGCCTATGGAAACTATGGTGATGGCAGTGGAATATTGTCGAGATTGAGATCTTTATGCTATTATTGAATTGTTATTGTTGTTGATTCGTTATTGTCATTAGTGTGGTTATTATTGTTTGGAGTCCTTTTATTGTTGAGTTGTCATTGTTCTTTTGGGTGTTGTTGGTGAGAGGTGTAACTCAACTTAGGGGACGGAATTTCCTAAGTGGGGACGTTGTGATGTCCTGGGTCCTGGACTCGACCGGTATTATGTAGTTAGATGATTTGTTTTACTTTCGACATTTTGATTATCGTATTGAGTCGTTAAGATTTCAATTATACCCTTAACCTCTCTTAACATTTCCAGGTTAAAATTTTGAGTTTTGGGCGTAAGAACTTGTATCAAGGTATGGAATCAAATTTTGGCTTTGGCTGGCAAAACCGCTCATGTGGATTTGGTAAAACCGCTTGTGCGGAATCACTCACGGAATTTGGGAATTTATGGGTAGAAAACCATTCGTGTGGATTTGGTAAAAATCCTAAGCTCGTCTCTGGCTCAAACCACTCGTAAGGGATGTGTAAATCCGTTCATGCAGATTTAGATTTCCGCTCGTGTGGAATTTGAAACCGTTCATGTGGTTTTGCAAGTGTCTGTCTCGAATTTTGAGCCATTTTCCTCAAATATGATGCCAAAAACGTGTTGCACTCATTTTTTTTTTCATTTCTCTATTCTTCTTTTCTCCTCTATCTCTCTGCAAACCCTTCCAAACTCAAACTTCTCTCAAAGATTTAGCAAAAACTATCAAGATTTTGATAGGGGTTCTTACACCAAATCGAAGAAGGCGACGAGGGCTACGTTTTCACCGATCAAATCAAGATTTCATTGACATTAAATTTTACTTCCTCTTCCAAGCTTGAGGTAGGGATATTCTTAGAGTTATATATATATATATGCAAGTCTATGCTTGTTTGAAACCATTTCCTTATATTTTGAACTATCATTTTGGGTTTATGAACTCTTGAAATGGATTTTCTCTATACTTCTTCAAACTATTGAGAGAATGAGCTATGTTGTTAAGTGTGAGTGTTGTTTTGGAAAAATTCTTTCAAAAATCGAAAAAAATCTAGTTTTGTGGAAACCCTAGAAATTTAGAGATTTGGGAAAAAAAAATGTTGAGATGTTATAAAATTCATGCGTGATAAAGTATTATGGTGAATAAATGATGAAGGGATTGCAATGTTTGTATTTAATGAGGGATTCATGCAAAAATGAGAAATGATTAACTTTATAGCTTGATGAATAGCATATTATTTGTTTGTCTTGAATAGACGAAATTTGAAAATAACGATTAACATGTGGAGAATGCATGTAATATAATATTGTTATTTATCTCTCGGAAGACATATTGTGAAAATTACATTGGAAAGAGCTGTGAAAAATTGATCACAATGGAAGATTGTATAGTGGAATTGAGAATGGAACAATTATAATGCATTGTTACATGTTGCATCTCATTATTATTGATTTCGAATTAGCATTTGAAAATTTTGTTTTGAGAAAGGAACTGTTTTGTGAAACTAGATCATTTTGAGTTTTTTTGGGGCAAATACATTGGCAAGTCCGGATAGGGGTGTAGTTTGGTATTGTTTAAGTTGGCCTGAGTGTCCATGGTGAAAGACCAAAAATACGGGCAGAGTAGATACTACATGCCTTCCGGTTAGAAATCAGTAAAAGGGCGATTGGTAGTGCTTGATATGCATACTTGCAGACACCAAAAACACCCGCGGAGTAGGTACTACCTGAGTCGTATTTACCAACCCTTGAATTATATTGAAATTATTGATTTGTTGTATTTTCAAAATAGTATTGTGCATAAGATTTCCAAAAGATAAAGAAATATATTTTGAGCATGACATGGCATATGAATTCATCTCAAGAGACTGTATAAAATGTATATACTTTGTTAAGATCTTCCTATTGGACTTTGTGCTCACCCTAGTAGATTTGTGTAAAAAAGAATATGGTGATTCCGCCGAGTTAAATATGAGGAGTGTATTTTGAAGGCACGCGACTCTTTTCTTTTGTTATTATTTTGACAAGCCGAGAGCTTTACATGTATGCATTTTGATAACCATTTTGTGTAACTAGGCGTAAGCCTTGGAACTTATAGCCCATGAGGGTATTAAATTGTATTTGACTCATAGTGCCACATGCTATAGGTCCATATTCTAAGAATCGTTAAGTGTATAATTGCATACAGAATACTTTTGTTAATCTCTAGAGTATAATGAATTCAAATTTTATAGATTTGATGATGATATTAATGATAAGGCATTATATCTCGTATACATATAAGCAATGGAAGTTTTTAAGTTGGGAATAAGATCATGTTAATGGAGTAAATTTGAGTTTTTCTTACGTTAATTATTTGGGGACGTTATAGATTTTCTTTTATATTAACTTTACTCGCATATGTTGAGAGTACATAAATTTGCACCATATCTAGTGATTCATTTGTTGAGTGTAGTATTTGTGAGATCTGAGTTGAAATATGCTTCCGATAAAACTAAAGTCTTCTTTCATTTTGAGATTAAATAATATTTTTGTTGACTATAATTTACACACACTAAGATTTAAGATAGATAGATTACTTTTACTAATTGCTAGTGTTTTAAACTCTGATAATTATTTTGCTAATATATTAAAGTTTATGAAATTATTTTACTAATTGCTAATAATTATTTTACTAATTTTCTTTTCTTTAAAAAATTGTTTATGAAATTTCTTTTTGAACTTTGGGGGTATATTCATTGTAAACTCTCATGAGACTACAACTCGTCTATTATGAGTAACTTGGGGGTTCAAAGGCTAGTTGCATACGCTAAATAAAACTGTGTTCCCTACGAAAATGGCATAACTAGATTTTATTTTGTTTTATTTTATTTTTAGTTTGTTTTGTTTGTGGACTAGCAAAATATAAGTTGAGGTGTGATCAGAACTAAATGCTATACATTTGGCTCACTAAAATATATTTTATTAGTCTATTAATTTATATTATTTGATAATTTTACATGATTCTCTGTGTTTCTATATATTTTAAGTTTATATATAAATTGTTGTATATTTCATATCTTAATATAATTTACATTATATTAATAATAGTATATAAATAATAAAGTATAATATAAAAGGTGCGGATTGCACCACCGACAGCAAAGTATATATATTATATTATATAATTACATATATTATAATAATAATACTAAAAGACAAAAAATATTAAAAAAATAAACAAACAAACAACAGTGAGAAAACAAAAAGATTAATGGGAAGTACCACCCCTGTCAAATTGTCAATTCAGAAGTATGCCCGTGCAAGGTACGGGCTATTTACACGTAATAATATTTACATTTTAAGTAAATTAAAAATATATTTTATAAAATTTGTTTAAAATAAATTATTTTTTTGTAGTTATAGAAACTGCATGTCACTTTTTTAAGTTTTTAATTGTATAACAGATGATTTATTTTATTAATAAATCATTAAGTTAATTAATAATTTTTAATAATATCATAAATATATTTTAAAATAAAAATTCAAGTAATTTTATTGTTGTATAGGAACGTCCTTAGGAATTTTTTTTTGGTTAATTATATTAAATAAAAAATTATGGGAAGAAAATATTTGTAATTTTTAAAATCCATATGAAGGTGAAATGTCCTTAGGAATTTTTTTCATTAATTATGTTAAATAAAAAATTATGACAAAAAAATATTTGTAATTAATCCATATGAAAGTGAAATGTCATTGAATCAAATAAAATTGAATGGAATTATTATTTTTTGGGATTGGTTTCCATCCAGTTCGTGGTCGGACTAGAAGGTGTTGTTGGACCCGTGGGGCCCACCATGGGATCCGTTTCGATAATCTAAACCGTACAATGTATAGAACTCATCGAGTAATATATGTCTGTAAAAAATCCCTTCGATTGGATATTGATAATTATTTCATCGGATCAGATTTCGGTCAACCATTTACTTTTCACCGTCCATTTGTTTTTATACAAAACTGATTTGATCACGTAACTATCGATATCTGATCAATGTGATATTTTGCAAGCTTATAGTACTCGATGAGCGCTACACATTAAACGATTCAGATTATCAAAATGAGACCCGTGGTGGACCCCTATGGGTCCAACAGTACCCTCCCGTAGACTGGAGGAAAGCCAAACCCTTATTTTTTAACCTCTACAAAAAAAAAAACCATTCCATTATATTTTTTTTCATTAAAAAAAACACTACCTTAAAGTAAAAAATCAAAATTATAATTTAAAAAAATCAAGGATATATTACAAATACACCTAAAATTTACTTAAAGGGTCTTATTAACATATGCCTAAGAGCACATGATAATGAAACTTAAAAATATTGTACATCTTTTATTATATTCGCTTTCATGCATAATGTACAAATAGACAAAACATGTCAACATTGCAACCTTAAGGCTAATATATTAATAGTTATATTAGTGCTAGTGATAATGGTAGTGGAGGTAATGCTCAAAAAATAAAAATAAAAAACAAAAAACAAATTACACCAATAGTTATGTGTTATTTCGACACGTTAGATCTAAAAAAAATTTAATAATCATGATTGTCACTATTGAAATGACAAATTTTAGTTTGAATATTTGACAGAAAATTGGAGTTTTTATTTTGATTTTATTTTACTTTACATTTTATGAGTGTATAATTAAAATTAACTTTGGGTCAAGATTTGGGACATCATTAGAGATATTCTAACATCATTTTGCTATATTGGAGTCACTTACAATTTAAACAAATTTATAAACATTCATATGTCAAAAAGTAAAATAGAGATTAAAATATTTATGTTATTTGTACAATTAATTTTTTTTTTTTTTGGACTGTTATAATGATTATTATTTTTACTTCAAAATTTTTTATTTTTTAAAATATTTTATAAGTCCTTACTATTCAAATAATGTAAATTAAAAAATTTGACATCTTTTTTTGCTATTCCAAATATAGTATTAAGACATACTAATTAACAACTCAATTTTATACGTTCGAATGGACCACAATAATATCACATTTTAGTCTTAAAAGTGCCACTTCAAAATTGATAATTTAAGTAGAGATGCTCTTAAGTCAAGATTAAAATAAATTATCTTTTTAGTCCAGCGTTTATTCAACACGGTATAAAATTTATATAATTTTAATATTCATATAAATGGTTAAATAGAGAAAATAAAGGATTTTTTCATATTCAAATCTAGAGATGCTCTTAAGTCAAGATTAAAATTAATTATTTTTTTAGTCCAACGTTTATTTAACACGGTATAAAATTTATATAATTTTAATATTCATATAAATGGTTAAATAGAGAAAACAAAGAATTAAGTAAAAGGTTTAACTTCTTTCATATTCAAATCTCAAGAAATAAAAAAAAAATAAAAAATAAAAATCTCAACTTGTAGGGCCTACCATGAGTCATATTTCGATGATTTGAACTATCTATTTTGTAAGGCCCCTCTGTGTATATTATTTATAAAAAAAAATTAAATTAATTTGATAATCATAATATTTTTCTTTTATCGTGTGTACCTTCAAAAAAATGAATGATCATTTTAAAAGTAAATCATCTAATTTTTGAAGAAAAATATGAAAAAATTAAAAATATTACGATTATTAAACTGACTTAATTTTTTTTTAAAATGATATATATAAAATATCCTACAAAATGAATGATTTGAATCGTTAAAACATGATTTATATTAGGTTCTACAAACCCAACCCGTAAGCCCAACCCTTAAGTAAATACCACAAAAATTATGATATTAGTGAATTTAACTTTTTTGGACAAAATAATAATTGTGATAGTCTAAGAGGATGTGCCTTTGTCCTAGTTATCACATGGGAACAATTGTGCATATGGTAAAATAAAGGTCAAGTTTGGGAAGACTAAATAATTGTACTTTTTGTCTTTTTTGATTAAAAAATTGAGGTTGAAAATATGGATGTTTGGGTTAACTTTTTGACTTTTTATAGAAAAATGTGTAATAAAAAATTGTGAAAATTGGTTTTTAGAGGAAAATTTGAATTGGGAGTTGTGCAGCCGTAATTGTTGACTTTTGGTGAATAGTGTTAACTTTTTAACTTTTTGAGTAACTTTTTGGCTTTTTGGATTATTTGGGAGTACCCAAACAAGGCCAAAAAGAAAATTGAAGGCAAAATGAGAATGAAAAGACAAGTCATCTTTAACAAAGCAATTCTTATATATATATATAATGATATTATATTATATTATCTATTTATTGTTAAAAAATAGTGAGTTTTTGATGACTTTAATGCAAAATTAAAGTATGTGTCAATCCTTAATTGAGGTGGAGTAAAGTGGGTTCAGATTTTTTGTAGTAAAATATTTACACTGCAAAAAGAATGACCAAAAATCATTAAGGTTTGAATGAGAAATTGACTCATTAAGTTGAACTCATGAAAAATATGTTGGAAAAGGTAAAACCTTGTATCCCACATTGATTGTAGAAGAGAACATTGATAAGTATTTAAAACCCATTTTTTACATAAGGGTGTAAGCCCTTTGAGGCATCCAAATTTTCTGAAGGAAATGAGTTATGGATATTTCAAGGATGGACTTGGGCCAAGACTATGGTCTAATTTGGTTAAGCAAAAATTACCACACACACGCCGTCCATACGCACGCCGTCGACCCAAGCCGATCCAAGTCTGCGGGGCTTGGGCTTGGGCTTGGGCTTGGGATGGATTGAGTGTGGGGTTTGGGCTTGACCCACCCATCTTAATCTTTTTGGGCCAAGCCAGATGTGTGGGTTGCAGGAATTTGTACACAAAACCTAGTCTCTTCTACTGATGATGGAATTAAACCTATTAATTTTGCAGAATTAATTCCTACATTTGTTACGGAGAGCCTTTTCCTCTTTTCCCTCCATGTGTATAAAAGGAGGCCCTCTCCTTTAGCTTTCTACACTAGAAATTGCTGTTATTCTTGTCTTCATAAGTTTTCCAGTTTATTTTATATTCTTCCTGTGAGAAAGTGTTGCAAAGTTCTGTTCATCAAAGTTATTCAGTCGATGCATTGCATAGCTAGTTTAACTGTCGTATCTTGGAAGACAAACGTTGAACAACCTCCAGCACCCAACCGGTGAGGTAACAAATCTATTTTAAAGACACTGTTTAGTGCAGGTTTCGGTTTACTTTCTTTTGCAATTTTATTTTTATGAATTTTTGTTCTATCTATGTATAATTTCCAGCATGAAATTCAGATTGTTAAATATATGAATTTATTTGATTTATGTTATCACACAATTTGTACAACAAACTTAAAACAGAATATATATTTTCATGAAATTTGAACTAATAAATTCATATATAATTGGACAAGTGTAATTGTCTTTGGATCAGCATGTGAATAAAAACCAGTGCCTGTTTGTATTATGCATAGCTCATTGTTTCTTGATTATGCTTTGATCATTAGATTTAATGTTTTGTGGAAATGGATTCATGTATGCAAAGTTCTGTAGGCTGTTTTTGATTACTAGCGTATTTGTATTCATTTGTTCCAGTATATTATTGTAAGATTTCTAAACAAAACTGTATATTAGATTACGTTGAACAAAGAATACATCACTCAAATATATAGAATGCTAAATCCTAATGCTAAACAAAATACACCACTGACAGATAATGCTATTAGATATAGAATACTAACACTAATTCCTAATCCTAAAAGGAAAAGGAAAACGAACACTACTATACACTACTATTCTCACACCCCCGCTCAAACTCAAGGTGTTTGAGCAGAAAACATTGAGAGTTTGTCAAGAAAAAACCGAAACCGAGCAGTGGTGTGAGTCTTGGTGAAGAAATCAACAAGTTGCAAAGTTGAAGAAACAAAAGGAAGCGAGATAACGCCAGACTGTAGATGCTAACAGATGAAATGACAATCAATTTCAATATGCTTTGTCCGTTCATGAAAGACAGTGTTCTGAGCAATTTGAATAGTACTTCGGTTGTCACAATAGAGAGAGGTCAGGGAAGACTGAGGGACACCCAAGTCAGATAAAAGACCACGAAGCCAGACAATTTCAACAATAGCATGAGCCATAGCACGATACTCAGCTTCGGCAGTAGAACGAGCAACAACAGTTTGTTTCTTGCTTTTTCAAGAAATCAGGGAATCGCCAAGAAACATACAGAAACCAGAAGTAGATTTACGATCATTAACATCACCAGCCCAATCAGCATCAGCATAGGCTACCAAATCTAACGAAAAAGTAAAAGAGAATAGCAAGCCTTGTAAGATAGTACTGCGAAGATAGCGAAGAATTCGAAGCAAAGCAGCCCAATGTGTAGAGCGAGGAGCAGAAACAAACTGACTGACTACATGGACAGCATAGGCAAGATCAGGGCGAGTAACTGTCAGATAGACTAAACAACCCACAAGTTCGCGATATAACGTAGGATCGTCCAGAGGAACACCATCAGTAGTGTTAAGCTTCACATTAAGCTCAATGAGGGTATCAGAAAGCTTAGTGTCAATAAGTCTGGCATGATGGATAACCTCGTTGGCATACTTAGCTTGGGATAGAAAGTAACCCTTGGGAGAAGAAGCCACTTCAATACCAAGAAAATACCGCAATGGTCCCAGATCCTTCATTTTGAATGTGTGGAAAAGATGCTGTTTGACCTCAGAGATAGCAGCAGAGTTAGAGCCAGTGATGATCATATCATCCACATATAGTAAGTGAGCAACAAAACCAGTTGAGGTATGTCTCAGAAATAAAGCAGAGTCGGAAGCAGAAGGATGAAATCCAAGCTTGGTAACAACAGTCTGAAAGTGATCATACCAAGCACGAGGAGACTGCTTCAGACCATACAGAGCACGCCGAAGACGACAAACTTGGCCAGAGGAATGGTGAAGACCAGGGGGAGGACGCATGTAAACCTCCTCAGTGAGATGGCCATTAAGAAAAGCATTCTTAACATCCATCTGATAAAGAGGCCAAGAACGAATAGCAGCGACAGAGATCAAAATACGGACAGTAGTTATCTTGGCAACAGGAGCAAACGTCTCCTCATAATCAATACCATATTCCTAGGAGAAACCTTTGGCAACCAGACGAGCTTTGTAGCGCTCAAGAGAACCATCAGAATGAGTCTTGACTTTGTAGACCCATTTGCAACCAACTAGATTCTTACCAGCAGGCAAAGGAACCAACTCCCATGTACTAGTTTTCTGTAGAGCAAACAACTCATCCTCCATAGCTTGAACCCAATGAGGATCCTGACAGGCTTCCTTGTAAGACTGAGGCTCTACAAAAGAGTGAATAGCAGACAAAAAGGTACGATAGGAAGCAGAAAAACAAGTATTAGACCAACCCAACCTATTTGGAGGATGACGCGCTCGAGTAGGATATCGATGTGCAGTAGGATCAGAGTCGTCAGAAGCAGGAGGATCAGCAGTAGGGGTAGAGACAACTGGTGGAAGAAGAGCCTTGCGACGAGAATAAACTAACAACGGAGAAGGAGAAGAGGCCGAATGAGGAGAAGCAGCCAGAGGTGAAGCAGGAGGAGAATATGGAATAAGCTCAGGAGTAACTATGGAGATGTACTCATCAGACGGGACCTCAGAAGGAAATGGATCAATAAGAACCAAATCCTCTTTGGAAACAGGGGCGGTGAAAGGAGGAAGCTGAAAGTAAGATAGACGTTCGAGAAAGGCAACATGGCGGGAGACATAAAGGCGACGAGAAACAGGGTCATAACAGCGATAACCTTTCTGAGTAAGACTATAACCCAAAAAGACACATAGGACAGACCGGGTACTAAGTTTGGTCCTATCTTTATGGGGTAAAAGGATAAAACAAGTAGATCCAAACACACGAAGAAGAGAGTAATTAGGAAGTTGAGAAAACAGAGCCTCATAAGGAGACCAACCAGAAAGAAAAGGGGTAGGCATACGGTTGAGAAGAAAAGCAGCAGTAAGAACTGCCTCACTCCAAAACGGAGCCAAGACGGAGGCAGAGAGAATGAGAGACCTAGCTGTCTCAAGGAAATGATGGTGTTTACGCTCAGCTTGACCATTTTGGTCAGGTGTATCGGTACAAGAAGTTTGGTGAATAGTACCCAATTTAGCTAAGTATTCACAGAATTCAGTTTTAAAGTATTCCCCACCCAAGTCAGACCGCAACAATTTAATAGTAGACCCAAACTATGTAGTGACCACAGACTAGAAGGTACGATATATCTGGTAGAAGTCAGATTTATGAGTCATAAGATAAACCCAAGTGTAACGGGTGCAGTCATCAATAAAAGACACATAATATGCAGAGCCCCCTTTAGTAAGAACAGGAGAGGGTCCCCAAACATCAGTATATACAAGAGAAAAAGGAGAAACAGAAATAGAGGTATTTTTATTAAATGGTAAGGCTGACATTTTAGCAAGTTTACACCCCTGACATTCATCAATTTGACTAAGAGAAACTTTACCCAACAACCTTGACTAAGCTAAAGACCGTAAGCGGTCAACAGACAAATGACCGAGACGAGAATGCCATAAGTAAAACTGACTCGACTGAGAATTTAACTGAAATGAGGAAAGTGCAGCTGGAGAGGTGGATAAGGGGAGATGCAAGCTTTCGACCACATGGAGGTCTCCAATTCTACGGCCGGTCCTAATCTGCTTCTTGGACACCCGATCCTGCATACAACAGACAGAAGATAAAAAGATAACATCAAAACCAGACGCATCAAGTTGATTGATAGATAATAAACTGACAGATAACTGAGGAACATAAAAAATAGAAGGAATAGTAACAGCAAACATGGCAGAAGGTAAGACAGACCCAACAGATAGAACAGACATACCAGATCCATTAGCAATATTAATAGTACTAGGAACGGGTGGGGGAATACAATTTTGAAGTAAGGAAATGTGAGGAGTCATATGATGAGAGGCACCATAATCAAAAATCCAGACAGAAGAAGGGATACCTGAAGAGGACCCAAGCAAACCTGAATGAAGAGAGGTAAGAGCGAAGGGAGATGGGGATGACTGAGAGGTGGACAGGATATGCTAAAGTTGTGCTACCTGAGCACTCAGGGAAGCTAAGTCAGAATCGGGAGCCGGAGTAGATGCAGTGTAAGCAGTAGGAGGTCGGAAAGTACCCGAAGTAGGACCGCAGAACTGTGTCTGAGAAGATGGAGCAGGCTGATGTCCCTTTTTAGGACAATTGTTCTTCCAATGACCCCTCTGATGGCAGAAAACACACTCATCTGGCCCTAATGGTCCTCTCTTGGGTTTTGCAGTGGCTTGAAACTGATGAGGAGGAAGGGTCGATAACAAGGGCAGCTTGGCAGGAGCCAAGAACACAGAAGGAGGCAAAGTCTGACTGGCTGTCTTAAGACGGGTTTCCTCAGAGAGGAGTTCACAAACAATAGCATCCACAGAGGGAAGAGGAGATTGGTGAAGGATGCCACCTCGAATAGTCTCATACTAAGGAGAGAGAGCTGTTAAGAACTGGACTAAACGACCCTGCTCTCGAAACTCAATATAAGCGTCTAATATCTTGAGACTAGGTGGTTCCATAAGAGCCAACTGATCCCAGAAACCTGTCATCTCAATATAAAAGTCCTGAATAGTCTGATCCCGCTAACGAGCACTCTGAATAGTTGTTTCCAACTCATACCGCTTGGCAAAGTTGGACTGTTGATAAACACCGAGTAAATAATCCCACACTTGCTTGACAGTACTGTACTTGGAAAACATCATTCCGATACGGTCATCCACAGAATTATGAAACCAGGTTAGAACTTAGGCATTATCACAATCCCAAGTGTCACAGGAAGACAGATAGCCTTCCACTTTCGGGTCTGATGGACAAGGAATAGAACCAGAACATAGCCCCATTTTTTTTTACCAAGAAAAAAATTCTTCATGACACTGGCCCAATAGGCATAATTGCCACCAGTGAGTTTACATTGATGGCTTGGATTTTAGTATCCAACATTGTAATAAAACAAAATTTGTAATAAAAAGACAAATATGGGGTTTTAGTGCAATAATCCTGAATTAGGGTTTTAAATAGAAATAGCCAAGTTGAAGACACAGAGAGAGAGAGACTAAGGCTGATAATCAAATCAGACAGAGATCGCGAAGAGAGAGGCCTTCGCGAGACGAACAGAGAGGGCTAGGGTTTCGAACCTTCGGGAGTCTGGAGAGAGAAAAGTCGCGACTCCGATGGTGACAAACCAATTGAACAGAGAGGGCTGATGATGATGACCCAGACAAACCAGAATGTCACCACTTAGGGCTGATCATGAACCGGAAGAACCAAGGAGGGGTCAAGATCCATGACCCTTTGACCAGCGAACCACGATGGCGACAAGCGAAGCAGCTAAGGTTTCGAACCTAGCTCTGATACCATGTAAGATTTCTAAACAAAATTGTATATTAGATTACGTTGAACAAAGAACACATCACTCAAATATATAGAATGCTAAATCCTAATCCTAAACAAAATACACCACTGACAGAGAATGCTATTAGATATAGAACACTAACACTAACACTAATTCCTAATCCTAAAAGGAAAAGGAAAATGAGCACTACTATACACTACTATTCTCACAATTATATGTGTACTAACATGCTTATAATCTATAGTTTGATAATATAATTTACATGTTCAAAGGTCCTAGTTTTGGTTGCATAAGCTATTCAATTTGATATTTGTAACTTATATGCAATGTGATGTTCTAATTGCCTAGTTTAATTAGAATACTGTTATTCTAGATGTCAAGTAAAATTTGCATACTTATTTGTGTTTGTATAATTTTATATGTATGTATGGCATGATTAGTCAAAAAGGAAAAAAAAAAATAGTCTACCATTACACTTCAATGTATTAAATCATCCTTTCATGTTGCTTGCTTCCAGTTTCTTTTCTTTGTCTAGGTATATAAACTACATGTTTATTTGTGATTAGGAATGATATACTGTTTAAGTGAATAAATTAATTTTCTCATGGTTTTATTTCTAGATCGTTATCATGATTTCGATGCTTCTAGTTGTATAATATGACTTGCATGTCTATTGTGAATTAATTTCATTCACAACTCACGACTATTAAATTTTGTTTTAATTTATTTATTTTAAAGTTATAATTTAATTTTGGAGTTACAAATATTATTTTAAATTTTAATTTAATTGTGAAGTTACAAATTATTTTTTGTTTTGGTAACTCATCTAGTATGTTAATTGATTAGTTAATTTTATTATTATTTAATTTGTTAGATGGTTTCAATTAATTTATTATATTTACTTTTTGCTTAGATTATTTATTTGTATTTTGTTATGGTTTTCTGCTAACATTTTTTACAAAAATACCTATGCGAAAAAAAAAAAAAAAGAATAGATTTGGGTTATACAAACGAAATTTATGAACTACATAATTTATGCATTTTTTGCTTGAGCTTTAGTAGTGGTTACTTGCCAATTTTTTAAAGCAAGGTTGTTTGCTAGGCATATTAAAGGATTTTATATGCTTGTATTGTTGTAGCAATTTTTATATTACTTGTAATTATTAGCAATTTTATTTTAATTGCTTGTAAGTTTGGAACTGGTTTGTTTTAACCTAATTCATCCCTTGGAAAATTTAATTCTTAAAATTGTTTATCACAGATTAGGAGTCAACATACTCTTAAAAGTTTTGTCAAAAGGTTAACTAGGTTTTAAGTGGGACCGATGTGACCTCTCCAGTCTTCCTCGGAACATTCTTGACCATGTTCGATTCTAGGTTAAGTAGTAAGACTAGTTTTGAATTAAATTTCCAACTATGGAATTTTCTAAGGGTTAAGTTTAATTTCTGGAAACACAAAAAATGATATTCTGTTGTATTTTTCCGAAATAACAACTGTCACCAATGATGCTGCTACTGCTAATGTTGGTGGGGTTCTAAACCCCGAGACAACTAACTTGCCAACCCCAACTGTGACCTTTGTGGTCAACCCTGGTGTTACTCTAGCTGTTCCGGGAGAACCGCTCAGTCACTATGAGCCAGAGAAATTTGTTGGGGTAAACTTCAAGAGATGACAGCAAAAGATGTTGTTCTACTTGACCACGCTGAACCTTGCAAAGGTTTTGAGCGAGGATCCTCCAGCCGTGGTAGAGAATGAGTCAGACAAGCAGAAAGTCATGGCACTTGATACATGGAAGCAGACAGACTATCTTTGCTGGAACTATGTGTTCAACAGCTTGGCAGACTCACTCTACAATGTGTTTTGTGCCAAGAGCTCAGCAAAGGAGTTTGGAAATCTCTAGACAAGAAATACAGGACTGAGGATGTCGAGACAAAAAAGTTTGTCATTGGCCGATTCCTGGACTTTAAAAGGGTAGATTCAAAAACTGTGATAAGCCAAGTCTAGGAATTCTAAGTGATCTTGCATAAAATTCATGTTGAGGGGATGCCTTTGAACAAGTTATTCCAACTTGTTGTGATCATTGAGAAACTTCCCACTGGTTGGAAGGACTTCAAGAACTACTTGAAGCACAAGCGCAAGGAAATGTCAGTTGAAGAACTGGTTGTCCAACTTCGGATTGAGGAGGATAATAGAAAGAAAAGAGGGAGTACCTCCTCTATGAAGGCCAATGTCATTGAGTATGGAAAATCTTCTGGGGTGAGGAAAAAGCCTCTTGTGAACAAGGGCTCAAAGCTGGGGCCAAGGGGTGGTGTTACAAAGAAGCCGCCATACAAGCCGCAGGAACTTGGTTATCGGTTCTTAGGGAAGTGCTACAACTGTGGTAGTGAGGGGCATCGGACTAGTGACTGCCGTAAGCAGAAGAAGCCATACAAGACCCAACATCGTGCTCACATGTCAAATATGCAAGAGCACTCCCATGATGAAGATGACATGCACTTGTCTACCGTTGTCTCTTAGGTAAATCTAGTGGGTTCAAACCCAAGAAAATGGTGGATTGATACTGGGCTACACGCCACATATGCTCTGAGAAGAAACCATTTACAACTTTCGAGCCAATTACAAACGGTGAGAAGTTGTTTATGGGGAATTCTACTACCTCAACTGTTGAAGGGAAAGGAAAGGTGGTCCTAAAGTTGACCTCAAGAAAGGAGCTGACCTTGAACGAAGTCTTATATGTTCCGGACATTCGTAAGAATCTTGTCTTGGGGTCTTTTCTCAGCAAACATGGTTTTTGCATGATTTTTGAGTCCAACAAGGTCATTCTAACCAAGAGTGGAGTGTATGTAGGTAAGGGTTATATATTAGGGGGTATATTTAAACTCAATGTAATGACTGTTATCCCAAAGATGAATAAAGATGCATCTTCTTCTACTTATATGCTTGAGTCTTTCAATTTGTGGAATAATAGACTAGGACATGTGAACTTTGAATCTTTACGTAGATTAATCAAATTAGATCATATATCATCTTTTAAGATTAATCCAAAACACAAGTGTGAAACTTGTGTTGAAGTGAAGTTGACAAGATCTTCGTTTCATTCTAGTGAAAGAAGTTCAGAGCCATTTGACTTAGTGCATAGTGATGTGTGTGACTTAAAGATTATACAATCAAGTGGTGGCAATAAGTACTTCATCACTTTTGTTGATGATTGCACTAAGTATTGTTACGTGTATTTGCTTAAAAACAAAGATGAGGCTATTGACAAGTTTGTTTTTTATAAGAATGAAGTTGAGAATCAATTAGGCCGCAAGATTAAGGCTTTAAGAAGTGATCGTGGTGGTGAGTATGAATCACCGTTTATTAAGATTTGTGCTTAATCTAGGATTATCCACCAAACCACAGCGCCTTATTCTCCTCAGTCAAATGGGATTGCTGAGCGGAAGAATAGGACGCTAAGGGAGATGATAAATACAATGCTGATAAGTTCTGGATTGCCACAGAACATGTAAGGGAAAGCAATTCTCTCCGCGAATTACATTCTGAATAAAGTACCCTGGAAGAAGGTGGATAAAACCTCGTATGAGTTATGGAAAAGTATCAAGCCTTCTTATAAATTCTTATGAATGTAGGGATGTCTTGCAAAAGTGGCGGTGCCTACACCCAAGCGGGTTCGGATAGGACCAAAGTCAGTGGATTGTGTATTCATTGGATATGCACATAATAGCAGTGCATATCGATTTCTTGTGTATAGGTTTGTTATTTCAGATATACACAAGAATACTATCATGGAATCAATAAATGCATCTTTCTTTGAAAATATATTTTCGTGTCGTCTCCAAGAAGGGATTCAGAGTTCCATGGAAGAGGTTGAAGGTGACAATGATCACATAGCTAATCAAACAGATGATCACTTAGATGATCAAGTTGATGATCAAGCTGAAGATGTGGATGAGCCAAGAAGAAGTAAGAGGGCTAGGACTGCAAAGTCTTTTGGTCCGGACTTCTTGACCTATATGTTAGAGGGAGAACCTCGAACTTTCCATGAAGCTGTGACTTCACCTGAAAGTCCTTTGTGGAAAGAAGCAATCAAAAGTGAGATTGACTCTATCTTGCAGAACTACACGTGGGAGTTGGTTAATCTACCCCCAGGCACCTTGGGGAGTAAGTGGATCTTTAAAAGAAAGATAAAAACTGATAGGTCAATTGATAAGTATAAAGCTAAACTTGTTATCAAAGGATACAGGTAGTGCGAAGGCCTGGATTACTTTGATACGTATTCACTTGTGACAAGGATTACATCCATTCGCATGGTGATTGCGATATCAGCTTTGCGTAGTCTGGAGATACATCAGATGGATGTAAAAACAGCTTTCTTAAATAGAGATTTAGATGAAGAAATTTACATGGAGCAACCTGAGGGGTTCTTAACTCCAGGACAAAATAAAAAAGTCTGTAAGCTTGTCAAATCACTGTATGGCTTGAAGCAACCTCCCAAGCAATGGCATGAGAAGTTTGACAACGCTATGTTGTCAAATGGATTCAAAATCAATGGGTGTGACAAATGCGTGTATATCAAAGACACTGACATAAGTTATGTCATTTTGTGTCTATATAAAGATGGCATACTCATTATTGGTAGTAATGATGAAATGATTCGAACTACCAAG
Source organism: Camellia granthamiana (assembly GCA_036172215.1). NCBI lineage: Eukaryota > Viridiplantae > Streptophyta > Magnoliopsida > Ericales > Theaceae > Camellia > Camellia granthamiana. Next base: position 112,616 of record JAXFYN010000328.1, on the reverse strand, counting down.
AGCTTATTAAACTTTAAGTTTGACATGAAAGATATGGGCCTTGCAGATATAATTTTGGGTGTTAAGATTACCAGAACATCTGATGGTATTGTACTTTCTCAATCTCACTATGTTGAGAAGATACTTGAGAAATTTGACAAATCCGATACAAGTGTGTCTAGGACACTGGTAAATATGAGTCTACATTTGACCAAGACTAATAATGAGAGTATTTCTCAATTAGAATATTCTCAATTCATTGGAAGTTTCATGTATATGATAAGCTGTACAAGTCCGAATATAGCCTACTCGGTTAGCAGGCTTAGTAGATACACAAGTAATTTGAATGCTACTCATTGGAGGGGCATTATGCGGGTGTTAGGTTATCTACGCTACACCCGAGATTATGGGTTGCATCATACCAAATACGCATCGGTACTAGAAGGATATAGTGACACTAATTGGATATTTGATATAAAAGACTCCAAATCCACTAATGGTTATTTGTTTACCCTCAGAGGGGTAACCATGTCTTGGAAATCTTTCAAGCAAACGTGTATATCGAGATCAACAATGGAATATGAGTTTATTTCTTTGGATAAAGTAGCTGAAGAAGTTGAATGGCTTCGCCAGTTCATTGAGGATATTCCACATTGGTCGAAACCTATGCCAGCCATCTGTATTCATTGTGACAGCCAATCGGCGATTGGACAGGGCACAGAGTAATATGTATAATGGAAAGTCTAGACATATTCGTCGTAGACATAATTCCATAAGACAACTACTGTCGAACGGAGTTGTCACTTTAGACTATGTAAAGTCTCAGGATAACATTGCAGATCCACTAACCAAAGGGTTAAATCGAGTGTTAGTAGAGAAGTCGTCAGAAGGAATGGGGTTAAGGCCTGTAATGTACGGTGTTACCGAAATGGAAACCCAACCTAGTTGACTAGAGATCCCAAGATCTATGTTCAATAAGACAACCTAATTGCGTGTAACAGTGGTATGTCACTGAGGAGGTTAAACCTCCAGCCATTCGTTTTATTAGTGATACCTGCAAGTGTAGAAGTTAAGTTGAGCTTTTAATGACTCTAGAGTGTTAAGCTGTTGAGCTGAGTATAACAGGATACTCAAGTAGAGTCACCTATGTGAGTGTAAAGTGGGGCCACTTCTATAAGAATTAACATGGCCTAATTCTTTAAACCATTCACTGAACCGGGCTAGTGTTCCAAGGCCAAATTGGACACAACAATGAGAATAGAACGATGGTTGGAGTAATTCCTGTGTGAGGTCTGTTGTCTTGGTTTACATAAACGGTAGAACAATTCAAGACTTTGTGTTCACTGGACAGCCAGTAAATCCGATAGACTTCACTAGGAGGGGTTCAAAATGAAAAGCTACCTTTTCCGATGCCGGGGTTATTCCGTTGCACTCTTTCCGAGTCTTTGTTGTTAAGTATTGTCCGTTTATTATTATTCGGTCAATTATTATTCATGTGGGGGATTGTTGAAAAAATTATGGGTTTTTGGTGACTTTAAAGCAAAATTAAAGTGGGTGTCAATCCTCAATTGAGATAAGTAAAATGGGTTTGGATTCTTTGTAGTATAATCTTTACACCACAAAAAAGAATGACCAAAAACCATTAAGGCTTGAATGAGAAATTGACTCATTAAGTTGATCTCATAAAAGAAGTGTTGGGAAAGGTGTAAAACCTTGTATCCTACATTGATTGTAGAGGAGAACATTGATGGGTAATTAAAACCCATTTTTTGCATAAAGGTGTAAGCCCTTTGGGGTATCCAAATTTTCCAAAGGAAAGGAGTTATGGATGCTTTAAGGATGGACTTAGGCCAAGACGATGGTCCAATTTGGTTATGCAAAAACGCGCACGCGCGTCGCTCGCCCTCCCAGATCGGACCGGGCAGAGTCCGGTCCGTGATCCATGATCCATGGGTCATGGATCGTGGATCGTGGATCTTGAATCTTGGGTCTTAGGGCTTGGGCTTGGGCTTGCTGGAATGGATTGAGTGTGGAAGTTGGGCTTGGCCCATCCATCTTAATCTTTTTGGGCCAAGTCAGATGTGTAGGCTGTAGGAATTTGTATACAAGACCTAGTCTCCTCTATTGATGATGGAATTAAATGCATCAGTTTTGCAGAATTAATTCAAGTTTAATGCAGAATTAATTTCTGTATTTGTTGCAGGGGAGCCTCTTCCTCTCTCTCTCTCCATGTGTATAGAAGGAGGCCCTCTCCTTTTACTTTCTACACCAGGAATTGTTGTTATTCTTGTTTTCCTAAGTTTTCCAGTTTATTTTATATTCTTCCTGTGAGAGACTGCTGCAAAGTTATGTTCGTCGAAGCTATTCAGTCGGTGCATTGCATAGTCGGTCCAACCGTCGTATCCTGGGAGACAGACGTCGAACAACCTCTAGCACCCAATCAGTGAGGCGGCAAATCTGTTTTAAGGACACTATCTGGTACAGGTTTCGATTTGCTTTCTTCTTCAATTTTATTTTTATGAATTTCTGTTCTATCTATGTATAATTTCCAACATGAAATTCAGATGGTTAAATATATGAATTTATTTGATTTATGGTATCACACAATTTGTACAACATTTATTTTATTATTTGCTCTTGCAAACTCTCATATTCATCCATAAAAGGAAAGTTCCAGCAACAAGAGGAGAAGAGAGCAGAGCTCAAGGGCTCCAGCAAGGACTAAAGTAGAGAGAGATAATTTAGAGAGTTCTCTTTCATATATTATTTATAATTATGTGGAATTAATATTTTTTTTTCTTAAAGTAGAGATGAAACCCTGATCAAGTAATTGAGGTTTTATTGTATTTAATATTTTTATTTTGATTTGATTTGGATAAATCGTATAATTTTTAAATCTTTTTGTGTAATAAATATTTTATTCAAATCATGTTATACAATTGTTTTCACTGTTGTGTATTAAAATTGTTAGACGAGTCATACCTAGTAAAACGAGTCATACATCAACTGTAGTTTAGTGGTGACGATCCATGCTGCGCGAAGATGAGTCGTGCTTTCAGGTTTTAATATACAAATTCTCTTGACGATGTATTTCTGATCAAGTTATATCATATTATCCAAATTAATGATTTTCTGAAAACTAATACAAAAATTCCTTGGTTATAAAGTTAGTTGTGGATTCGAAAACTTAGGAAATTTCTCATTTTATTTTTTTTATTTTAAGTTTTAATTAGTTTGAAAACCCTCTCATCAACCTTTCATAATTACTTTAATAATTATTTCTGAAACAACATAACTCGATTAGTTCCTAAGGATCGACACCTGATATTAACCGCTATTCTACAGAGTAGTAGCTATTGTTTGGTTTTAAATAGAATATTTTTGTGCGTAAACGACAACATCAATAAAGAGTTCTAGAAAGTAATGAAAACTAAAGTTTCTTATACAACTCAAATCTGCTTGTTAGTTAGGTTAACAATTTCTTTCAAAATATACAGGAAAATTTATTTTTTCTCACAAATCTTAACAAGGTTTATTTTCTTTTCTTTTTTGCCCATGTTTATCTACACAATTCTCTATTATACAGTGATTATATTTTTTTTCTTATCATTTTCTTATAAAATTTTTCATTTATTCAAATGCATGCAAGAAAATAAATTTTCGTTTCTTTTTCCTTCCTTTTTTTCACTTCACTTTCTATCATTTTTATTTTCTATCATCCATTTCTTTAAATAAAAAAAAAAATTTAAAAAAAACCTAAGATGAAAGTGGTAGAAAGTGAGGGAAATCACAACAGCAACAGCAACAAAAGAATTTTTTTTTATAAGTTTGTTTAACATGAAAATGGTAGAAGCTAGAAGATTATTTTTTGTACAACTCATGTTAGCATAATAACTTTTACAAAAATTATAACAAATTAAATTTGTTAATAAAATTGGTTATTTATTAGAATTATTATTTTCTCTGTCTCTCATTTTGTACAAAAATTTTATCCTTATCAAATTCATGTGAGAAATTTTTTTTTTTTTCCATTTTTTTTTAATTCACTTTCTATTATTTTCACTTTCCACTATTTAGTTCTTTATAATATTGAATCAAAAAGCCCAAACGCTTGGTTTACATTGGCCATGTCAGGCTGTTTTCGTCACACAACAATAAAATAAAAGTTAATGAAAACTCTACTATGCACATTTCCATTTAAAAAAAAAATACATTTAATGCCATGTCATAATCTTATACATTGCTATGGAGAATTTTATTAAATTATATATTGAAAAAGATCTCAATTCGGATACCTTTTTTTTTTTTTTTTGCCTTTTTTTGTAACTTACCACAAAAAAAAAAAAAAAAAGAATCTACAAATATAAGGGATTTTTTTTGTATTTATTTATTTTTCCAAAAAAAGAACTCCAACATAAATGATAAAACATAAAATAGTTTTTGATAGCATAGATCAAGACCCTTAACCTTTGTTATCTTGTTGTATTTCTTTATTTGGAGGTAATAAAAAAAAAAATCATTTGAAAATAATGCTTCTATACGATGAAATAAAATCACAAACTAAATGAATACCAATTTTTTTTTTTTTTTAACATTTTAACCTCCCACAACAAGCGCAATGCATACATGTAGGACTCACCATTACCTTTAATTCCATAAAATATGAAAAAGTTTGAGATTCAGGATTTCTCCACTCAAAATTTTTTAAGTGAGTGGTTGTATAATAGAGATTAATTGTGTAATATGAGATTTATGTGTAAAATAAATCTAAACTACAATATAATAATAATGAATAATTTCTGAGTACTTAAGTCTGAGTTTGTAATATTACTAATAAAATATTAGTAAGTGACATGGTATTTTTTTTTTTTTCTTTTTTGAACGATAATAAAGGAGTTTCCATCGAGATATCATAGCATCTGCATGCCCTAACCCTAAAGTAGTTGGTTAGCCAGCTTTTACCCAACTCATAGGAAGGGACGCTCTACCGAGTTAATAATGGACCTCACCCACACCCCTGTAGACGTCCCCCGAACACATCCCGGGGAAGGGAGTGCGAGTCCCCCCCGTTCTGGTTCAATATTGGGTCACTACAGTTCGAAGGACTCAGATGTCACGGTTCTAAATCTCGAACCAAAGAGTCTAAATCCGGCAAATCGTTTTGAAAACAGATTTTTTGAAAGAAGTGCCAAACATTGACTGCTTTGCCAGATACAGAGTCGCCACCTAAATATTTTTTTAATGGGGAAATTTAGGAAACCCTGACTCGGTGCCAAAGGCCACGTGTCCGTCATCACCAAAGTTGCCTCGGCTCGGGAATTTGGATACAATTGGGGAAGGTCACTTCGTGAGCACCCCCGCTCGCCCAGTCAAAGACCGGCCTCTACTAACCATGATATCTGTTTTTGAAAACATTGTGTGTTCTTATTCCGGTTATTAGCCTAGGTTACTATGTGATGCGCACAGCATACAAGTATAGACCGGGTCGTCTGTATTGGAACAAAACATTTCATGTTTGTTTTTGAAAATGGTTTGATGGTGCTACCCACAAGTAGGCTAAGACGTGGATTTGCCACCCTCAGGTGGGCTTAGAAAACAGTGATTTTGCCACTATCTAGTGGGCTTAAAACAAACAGTCAATGCATTGTTCCAATCCAAATAACCCAACCTTCACCCACAGGCATTCAAGGCAGTTATATCACATAAGCAAATAGCCTCATGGCAAGCATGCTATTCATGGCAGTCACTCACACGCATGCAAGGATGCTAAAGCATAAAACTCACCGAGTACTCCAAGCCAAAACAGAAACTCATTAGAAATCCATGCATGATCCTAGATACAGAAATGCCTAATGCAACACATGCAAAGATGCAACTATAGCAGGCTCGGCTATTCTAAATATGGCATATGGAATGCTACAACTAACACGTATTCAATTTGGAATTGAAATACAAATGCAGTTTGTATGATGCGCCGAGTCCGGTGCGTGCAAAACAGATGAATGATGCAAACATGCTGTCATACTGTATGCTAATTGAAATATGTCCTATATCTAACCATCATAAGCAGATAAATAAAAGGGAAGAAAGACGTGGGGTTGGAAGACATACATCACACACACCCACACTTATTACAGTTTTGCCCTCGCGCAGAGGGTCCGAATAAATATACAATCCCGAATGAAAGAATAATACAGTCCAAAATATTACAGTCCGAATAATGTACAAATTAACTAAGGAAAACTATAAACTGGCATGCAAGCCAGGGGGTGCCTTGATTCTGATGAATGTTGCATGTTTGGGCTGCCTTGCGCGGAAATCCACTGGGATGCCCCAATTAGCCTCTGTTTTGCAATGTTTCTTGAAAAACGCGCCAAGTCCCGGAAGACCGCTGGTTCTGGATATGCTGCAACAGAGAGCAGGAAAGGGGCATAGCAATGTATTTCACAAATATATGCATGCCTCGACCCTCGTGCCACCAATCACGCATCTCGATGCATGATGGCCGAGGAGCCGAATTGCACAACTTAATATAGGATGAATGCATATGAATGCTACAACAAAACCTAACTCCATCATGGGTAATCCGGAGTGTCGGTGACTTGGGAATTGAGATCCGTTCCGTCACTCGGGGTGCGAAACGTGCCTCGTTTCCCGTGCCCGGGCTAACTCCTATCCCGAACACGATGCAATATGCATGATATGCATGAAATGCAGCTAATATACAATCCTAACATACACAATGCTATGAAAATGAAATGCCTCGAAGTACGTGCACACGTGCACGCAAAACCGAGGAGATGACCCTAAGGCATGAAATGGCATACGTAATGCAAGTTGGACTTATACCAACATGAGAGAGTCTCAGCCACACTCACATAAGAAGCCGTGAGATGAAAAAGAGATGCCTCGAAATGCGTGCACACGGGTACGCAAAACGAGGAAATGGCATACGCAATGCCGCATGGGCTTACACCAACACGAGTGAACCTCAGTCACACTCACATAGGAGGCCGAGAAATGAAAAATGAAATGCCTCGAAATGCGTGCACACGGGCACGCAAACCGAGGCAATGGCATACACGATGCAATGAGACTAAAATGACATACAGAATGCAAAATGGACTTACACTAACATGAGAGAGCCTCAGCCACACTCACATAAGAGGCCGTGAGATGAAAATGAAGTGCCTCGAAATGCGTGCACACGGGCACGCAAACCGAGGCAATGGCATACGCAATGCGATGAGACTAAAATGACATACAGAATGCAAAATGGACTTACACTAACATGAAAGAGCCTCAGCCACACTCACATAAGAGGCCGTGAGATGAAGAAGAGATGCCTCGAAGTGTGTGCCCGCGGGCACGCAAACCGAGGCAATGGCATTAAGGCATGAAATGACATGGAAAATGATATGCAAACATGCCAATGGATTTCAGCACTAAAATGTGGGGGAAAACAGTCCCGAAATGAGGCGAAAGTACACCCGATGCATGAAATGGCCCCGAAATGCGATATTAAGCACCCGAAATGGCCTACAGCTATACTAAACATGCATGATTGGTACATGACATGAAAAACAGTAGCAAGGCAGCCCCAAAATAGCATTTTTTACAGTACAAAACATGGCGAAATAGTAAGCATAGATAGGACAACAATGGCATGCAAAAATGGGGGCCAAGAGAGGGGTATTGAAACAAGTGATGTATGCGATGCTCAAACTGAAAAATTTCCTTCTACAACACTGATGAGAGACCAAAAACATGCACATTTAAAGTTTATGACAACCCTCAAATCAGTATGCAAACTTGCTAAAAATGTCATGCAAGAATGAAGCCAACAAAGGCTAGAACATGAGGTATGCCTTACATTCATCAAACAGCCTTGGACCCTTAACAAAACATGACAAGAAGGCCAAAATATGGATATTTTCAGTACTGCTCATGGCCGAAAACAGAAGCTAGATAGGCCTAAAAAAGCATGCAAAAATGGGGGCCAAAGAGGGGTATAATGACAAGTATAACATGGAGGCCCCCAACAAGGTTTATCCCTTCTACAATGTTGTAGAGGGACACAAAATAAGCCTAATCTCAGTTCATGAAATGCTCCAAAACAGATCACACATAGGCCAAACAAATCATGCAAATTTACGGTAAATAGGAGAGATTATGAAGCAAGTGCAAGATAAAGGACCCAAACAGGATTGATCCCTTCTTCAATGTTGAATAGGGGCTCAAAATAGGCCCTCTTACAGTTTACATTATGCTCGGAAACAGATCACACATAGGCCAAATATTCAATGCAAAATAATGGCATATAAGAGGATATTGAAACAAGTGCAAGATGGAGGGCTCAAACAGGGTTGAGCCCTTGAACAAACATGAAGAATAGCTCAAAATAGACCTAGTTTCAGTTAAGGTCGGAGCTCAAAACAATAAGCAAATAGGCTTAAGAAATGAGGCAAAAATGGGCTACAAAAGAGGGAAAGTGAGACTTACCCTTGTAGACAAGTCTTGGCTGCCTTTTGTTTGAAGAATGGGAGCCTCTTAGCTGCTGGAAAGCTCTCCTAGCTGCTGGAATGGAGTTGTGATGGTAGAGCTTGAAGATGATGAAGAAATGGCACCAAAACTTGAAGGAAATGAAGTTGTATGTATGTATATGCTCCAACCAATGCTTGTAATCTCTTCTCTTGAGTTGGGAGGACACCAATGTAGACAAGAGAGGGAGAGAGGAATGCTTGGCCAAATGGAGGGAAATGAGCTCTTATTTCCCTCCAAAAGGTTCCCTCGGATCAGATATTTTTGGGGGAAAATCAAAGCACAGTTAGAATGCACACATCCCAAGGAAGTAGGCCGGCTAGGCACTTTTGCTGCAGGTGGCCGGCCGGCCACCCCCCATGGCCGACCGGCTAGGGGTCAAAAGGGTCAAGTTGAGTTAATGGCCGGCCACCAGATATTGGTGTCCTCCCAGGTGTCCTCAACACAACCATGTGGTTCAAATTTGGAAAATGTAAAACAGGAGAGAGAACAAGCCACTTTTAGGAGGGGTTCAAAAGGTTCAATTGGAGTTACTGGCCGGCCATATGTTTTTAGGGTCCTCCCATGTGTGTACAACACAAATATGTGCTTTGGGCTTGAAGAAAATGGCCCTAGGGTGTTCAACATTAGCCTGGAAGTGAGAAAAACGGGCGTCGGAGGGCGCCGGAGAAGCATAACTAGTTGCTGAGATAATTGATGGCCTCCCACCCTTCAGTGACCTTCCTGGTGATAAAACAGAGGTACCTGCCAAAAATGAACAAAAACCGATGCAAAACGAATGCTCGGGGGCCAAAACACGCAGTTCGGGGTCCCGAAAATAGGCCGTTAAGCATCGAAAGTGGCATTCAGCCACGAAGTGGGTCTCTCAGGCCCCAGTGTCCCTCGAAAGGGAGTGAATGAGATGCATGCCAAAAACCGGAGGAATCGGAGATGGTTAGGCGGTCCCGAACCGAGGCACACGGCCTGACGGCTCCGAAAACCGGGAACCGGGCTCCGAAATGGGCAAAATGGCCTACGGCCACAAAATGTAGCCCACGGCCACTGAGAGATGGTCTACTGGACCTCTCCCCCCTCAGGAAGAGAAAACAGAGAAAACCGAGTCTGGTTCGCAAACCGAGGCAAGGCACAGAAGAGGGTTCGGAAGTCCGGAGGCAGGGCGCACGGCCGCGACTCTGAGACTTCTGAACGAGCACAATATGCAACATCACCGAGCGCTCAATCGGTGACGTCTGAGTCTTAAGGTCGGTCAAAAATGGGGTGTCTACAACCCCACAGTAGGAGGCAGAGTCTAGCAACATGAATACAATGCCAACTCAAAAGAATGCAACCCCAAGTATTGAACCCTGCTCTTCCATGTAAAAAAGTAAGTGCGTTATTCACGTTACCACCACTCCGATGGTCGAGTGTGACATGATGTTTGTAGTGTGCATCTACATAAGAGTTGAAAATATATAAAATTTATTTGATAAATTTAAGTTAAATTTCACAAATTTAGGCTAAAATATATAAATGATATCATGTCAAAATCAAGGTAAGCACGACAGGGCATTTGGTTCAGTAATTCATGTAGTTGTATCTTAAGATAGTAAGAAGTTTAAATATTAAGAAATATAGAGAAATAACAAGGAGATCTAGACAATGGTTAACAGTCTTCATTACACAAACAAGATGAATGGTGGTTGGATTCCCGTGATCAGAAGGAGGGTAGTAGGAAATCAGGATGCTTATTGCAAGAAGACAGAGGTGATTATCATTTTTGTGGACAACATCCCTGAGTCCATGGATGCTAAAGGATTATTCAGTCTTTTTAGAAAGTTTGGCGTGGTCAAGGATGCGTTCATACCAGGGAAGATGAGAAGAGTTTTAGGTTCCAGATTTGGTTTTGTGCGATACGATTGTGAGGTGGCGGTAGAGATGGCGATTGAGAAGGCTGATGGTTTGTGGTGTGATAACAAGGCGCTGAAAGTTAAAAGAGCAGAGTTTCAAAAACCTCATGCTCTGGGTCATCGAAAGAAGGGGATGCTAAACAGAGGGGATAATGGCAGAGTGATGCATCAACGGGCTCAAAGGCAGCAATGGCAGGATAATGGGGTTAAACAGTCATATGCAGAAGCATTAGTGAGAGGAGAAGTACATGACAGTGAGAAGGTGGTGATCAGAGCTTATGAAGAAGGAAACGGATGGCTTTATGAAAGTTTAGTGATAAAGTTGAGTAGCTTCTTAGCTGTGGAAGTTTTCAAAGCAGAACTACATAATAGGGGAATGAGGGATGTTATTGTTAGGGACAATGGAGGAAGAATAGTAGTGCTAACTTTTAATTCTGTTCAACAGATGAAGGAAATGAAGGAACAAATAGGCAAGTGGGGTAAGAAGTGGTGTGATTCAGTTGATGAGTGGGGGAAAAGACATTTTGAGGAGCAAGAGAGATGTGTCTGGTTAAATTGCTTTGGCATACCAATTAATCTTTGAAGTGTGACGACTTTTAGAAGCCATTGGGGGACTGTTGTTCAATTCCAAGAGGATATTACTAGCCCACAAAATTTTCACCATGGAAGAGTACGAGTAATCACAAGATGTATGGAGTTGATTAATTTGGTAGTCTTTTTGGAACTCAAAGGTAAATATATACCAGTAAGGATATGTGAAGAACTACCAAAGTGTTTGTTTCCTACTTCCAGTGAAAGCCGAGTGAAGGAGATGCTGCAGTTGAAATCTAAAGGTTGTAAGACTGTGGAGGTGGATCAGGTGTCTAGTAATGGTGGAACGACAAGGTGTGATTACAGAGGTACTGTAGCAAGGGAGAAGGAGATGGTTGGTGAAGATGATGAGGTCAGCAGGGTTCAGGAAATAGTGGCTGGTAGATCAGATGTGATACGTTGGGGTTATGATGGGAAGTATGCACCAGCTGAGGCTATAGTGAGCATGGGAAATGGTAAGGTAGGCGCTGGGTCCAAAGAAGAGGGTATGAATCAGGAAGTCAATTCACACCAGATAATGATGACCAAAATTCAAAAATTGGATGGGGCTATTGACAATACTGGACTTGTAAGTGCAATGAATGGGCCGGAGGGGGTCACACCAAATATAAATTTGGAAGTAATACTTGAAGGCCTGCAGGTTGGGCCTGAGCCTAGCAGATTACAAGTGGGGTTAGGCTCGGATTTGAGTGACTGTGTGGCCCAAACCCAACTTAGATCATCTAAGGCCCATATCTCCCATATATCACATTCCAGTATGGCTAAAAGGGCTGGGAAAAACTCAGAGAACAAGGCAGCAGTTGGTACTAAAGGTAATATATCACGGCAGAAGGGCATAGGGATAAAGAAAGGCTCCTGCTCTGTAGGCGGTCATAGCAAACAAAGAAGCATGGTTGGAAGGCTTGGTTTTCAAAGAGGGGCACTATTCAGAGCTTCAGAAGTAGCAGCTGCCGCTGCTATTTCTTTATCTTCATCCCAGAGTCATGCAACACAAAGGAGGAAAAATTTAATGGAGGAAGCACAAGCAACAGTGAAGATTGGAAAATTGTTGGGTTTGCAATGTCAAGGTAAAGCGGATGAGCTAGTCAACAAGATAGTGGAACTTGAAGAAAATGATTTACAAAGAATTGCAGGTGAGGAAGGGGCAGTCAGACCTTAACAAATTGTTAAGTAGGAGACTAAGGGGAAAATATAAGTTTATTATGCAGATTTTATCTTGGAATGTTAGAGGGCTAAGAAGGCCACAAAAGAGGGGCAAAATAAAGAATTTGGTAAAGGATAGAAGAGTTGATGTCTTACTTTTACAAGAAACAAAAAGGAATTCAATGGAGGAGCATTTTGTGAGATCCATGTGGCCTTTTGAAGAGATGGGTTATATGATGGTGGATTCAAAAAGAAGTACAGGAGGGTTGCTGTGTATTTGGAGGCCACAAGTGTTTGAGCTAAAAGACTGCTGCAGTAGTAAGCACTTCATTATACTCTCAGATACCTTGGGTCAACATTTTGATTGTGTGATTGTTAATATATATGCTCCAAATAAGGTGTTGAGGAGGAAGAAGTTATGGGATTCTCTTATGTGCTTACAATCCCATTTTCCAAATCCATGGTGTGTGGGTAGTGATTTTAATGAAATTAGATTATTGAGTGAGAGGAAAGGGTGTTCAAGAAGAGAGAGGGGGATGAAAGAGTTCAATGAGTTTGTAGAACAGTTGGAGTTATCTGATTTGCCTATGTTAGGTAGAAAATTCACTTGGTGTAATGCATTGGAAGGGGATAGGTGGAATAGGATAGATCGTTTTTTGTTAGACTCCCTATGGCTGGAAAAAATTTCATTTAATCAATGGGGATTACCCAGAACAATTTCAGACCATTCTCCAATTTTGTTGAAGGAAGATGATAGGGATTAGGGTCCTAAGCCATTCAAATTCATTAATGCTTGGACATCATATCCTACATTCTTGACTGAAATCAAGCACATTTGGGAGGTCACACAGGTTTCAGGATGGGCAGGGTACAGATTAATGAGGAAGTTATCCTCTTTAAGGAGTCACTTAAGGGTGTGGAATAGGGAGGTGTTTGGCAATATTGATACTATGTTGAGGTCAGCAGAACATGAACTACATGAATGGGATTTGAAGGCAAAAACTAGATCTTTGGATGTGCTGGAAACAATAAGAAGGAAAGAGGTTAGAAATCAGGTATGGAAGCTTAGTAGGAATAAGGAAAGAATATGGCATCAAAAGTCTAGATTGTTGTGGGCTAGGTGTGGTGACAGAAATACTAGATTTTTGCATCTTATGGCAAGTAGTAAGCAGAGAGTGAACTTGATAGATTCTGTGTCAGTGGAGGGAGTGAGACATGAGGATCCAACTCAGGTGAAACAAGCGATGCTTAGCCATTTCAGAAACCATTTTGTTGAAAGTTGGACTTCTAGGCCACAAATTTCTAGACCTTTTGCTACAATTTCTCCGGAGGCAACAGTGGGTTTAGAAGCAATGTTTACTGAAGAAGAGATCTGGGCAACTATTCAGGATTGTGATGGGAACAATGCTCCTGGCCCAGATGGTTTTAACTTAGCTTGCATTAAAAAATATTGGGGAATAATGAAAGGTGATATATTGCAGATGGTGTATGAGTTTCACACAAATGGGAAGCTGGCAAGGGGTGTTAATAGTTCTTTCATGGTGCTCATACCCAAGAAGGACAATCTCATAAGCTTGGGGGACTACAGACCCATTAGCTTGGTTACCTCAGTGTACAAGATTTTGGCAAAAGTGCTATCTAGAATATTAAAGAAGGCCCTTCCCTCTGTGATAGATGAAGTGCAATCAGCTTTTGTCAATGGTAGATATATCTTAAATGGGGTGTTAATAGCAAATGAAGTTTTAGATTGGTGGAAAAAGTCTAAGAAGAAAGGCATTATCTTAAAATTGGATTTTGAGAAAGCCTGTGATTCAATATATTGGAAATTCCTATTGGCAATGATGAGAAATTTTGGATTTGGTGACAAATAGATTAGGTGGATGAAAGCTTGTATCTCTACAACTATGGTGTCAATTCTTGTCAATGGTGCACCTACAGAGGAATTCCAGTCACAAAAGGGTTAAGGCAAGGGGATCCCCTTTCTCCATTCTTGTTCATTATTGCTACAGAAAGACTTAATCTGCTACTAGCCAGGGCTAAAGTACAGGGTTTATTTAGGGGTGCTACTGTTGGTTCCAATGATGTAAGTGTCTCACATCTCCAATTTGCTCATGATACTATTATAATCTGTGAAGGTGATATTAAGGATATTTCGAACATTAAGAGGGTGTTGAGATGTTTTGAAGTGATGTCTGGGTTAAGAATTAATTATCATAAAAGTGTAGTGTGTGGTGTGGGCTTCCAAGAAGATCAATCTAAGGAGTTTGCTAAGGTTTTGAATTGCATAACTAAGAAACTACCCTTTTCTTTCCTTGATCTTTCTTTAGGGGCGAATCCTAGGAAACAGAGTACTTGGGACCCAGTTGTGCAGAAGGTGAAGAAAAAGATGTCCTCTTGGAAGAGGAAGCTTCTATCATATGCTGGGAGATTGACTTTGATAATTTGCCAATCTATTTTCTTTCTCTCTTTAGAATGCCTAAGGGTGTTGTTAAAGCCTTAGTCAAGTTGTAGTCATCTTTTCTGTGGGGAGGGAATGTTAATAAAAGGAAAATGCACTTGGTCAAATGAAAGGAGATCACAAGAAGTAAAAGTCAAGGAGGTTTGGCTGTGAGAGACTCAGGAGAGGTGAATGAATGCTTGTTATTGAAGTGGTGGTGGAGGTATGGTAATGAAGATTCAGCTTTGTGGAAAACTGTGGTTTGTTCAAGGTATGGTAAGAATGGAGGAGGTTGGCTTCTAGTTCTGAACTTTTCAGGTGGGATGTCCATAGTCTGGTTGGACATTATGAAATTGCTCTCAGAAAATCAGCAATTGGGGGATTTCTATGGTGAGCATTTTAGAATTAAGGTTGGAAATGGAAGGAGAATCTTGTTTTGGCAGGATAAATGGCTTAACAATTGAAGGTTCAATTCCCTAGGCTTTATAGTTTATCCATTGAGAAAGATGAGACCCTTCAGCAAATCAGTGCTAAGAAGAGTAATATGGGACTGTGGCAGCTTAAATTTAGAAGACAGTTATTTGTATAGAAAGCTGAGGAGCTGCAGAGATTGATGGAATTGTTGGATACATCTACATTGCTGAGATTTGATTGTGTTGACTCTTGCTTTTGGTTAGCAAATAGTTCAGACCTTTTTTCTGTCTCTTCTGTGAGAAGCTGGTGGGATGCTAAATAAGGGACTGGTCAGGTTGTGCCTAAAAGGGTATGGGTCGGTTTAGCTCCGCCAAAAGTGCAGTTCTTTTGCTGGTTGGCTTGGAGAGGCAGAATAAAGACTGCAACCTTCCTTCAGAGGATTGGGTGCTACTTGTTTCAGCAAATAATATGTGTGTGTTTTGCCAAGTTGAGGTGGAATCCTTGAATCATGTGCTCATGTTTTGTCCACTAGTATGGAAATGTTGGTCTCAAATGGTAAGATGGAGTGATCAAGTTTGGGCAATCCCTGGATCAATTCAGGACTTGTTACAGTGGTGATCTGCTGGTAAGAGTAAGCATTGGGCCTCTAGATTATGGGAGGTAGTTCCAGCTGTTATGTTATGGTCTGTTTGGAGATTGCGAAATGAATGTATGTTCAAAGGGGCACAACCCATTTTTGATGATTTTTGTGATAAAGTAAAGGTACAGATTGCTCTGTGGGTAAAATGGAGTTTGGAGGTTGAGTATTCAGTTGATGATATTGTTTGCAATTTCAATCAGATCAGGTTGTCTGTTCAGGCCCTATGCAATTCTACTTCAGGTCCTCTGCTGTAGGGTTCCTAATTCAGCTGTTTCAATGTGTGAATGGTCTGGTATGGTTTGGTCTAGTGTGGTCTGTTTCTGCTTCCGGTCCTTTGTTTTGCTGATTGTTTTTTCTGCTGTGATGTGTATGGAGTCCAGTTGATATTTTGATTAGAAATTGCAGATATCCATTTTTATTGATTATTGGTTTGAATTTTGGGTGTATTTGCAATGGTTTCTGTGAGATGTGCTTGGTGGATTGCAATTGATAGGGTTTTTGGTGGAAGTCTGTTGCTAGGTTGCTCTTCTACTGGTCTGCATCTGATATGGTCTGCTGAGCTGTGTGTTGGTCTAGTTGTTGTTGTGTTAGAAGTCCATGATGGATGCTTCAATGAGATGCAGGTCAATGTGTTAGGTGGTTGATTAGGCTGTATACTGATCTGTGTGCTGTTATGCTGTTGGAGTTGCCTCAAATGCTCCTATCTGGTCTTTATGGTTTTGGTGTGTAGCTCTGCACCTGTCCTGCTGTTATGTAGTGCTGAAGTGATTTCTGCAGTGCTGCTCCAATTTCTACTGCTGGTTTAGCTTGGTCTACTCAGTTTTGGTTCTTGGAGTCTTTATTCAGGTTGGTGGCTCCCCCCAGGGGGGGTGATTTGCAGAATGCTATGTTTTATCTTCCTTGAGCAGATCTTGTTTAATCTTTGGATGCGTAACTTTGCAGTAAGGCTGTAGTAAGTTGGTAAACTGTATTTTGTTTGGCTACTTAACTTTGCAGTCAGGTTGTAACAAGTTGGTCTGCTGTGTTTTGTTTGTTATAGTAGGTTGTAATAAGTTGGTTTGCTATGTTTAGAGTGTTATTTGCTTTCTTGTTTTGTTGTTGGTTCCTCACCAACTAGATAGCTCCAAGCTCCTCTTTATTGATGTTCTGTATCCTTTTGTACGCTTTCATCAATAAAGATTATCTTTGCCGATCAAAAAAAAAAAGAAGTTTAAATATTATTGATTGAGTCGATGAAAAAATTACAATCATCTCATTATAATCTAACTTACTAATCCTTTAAAAACTTATTGTATGGTACCCAAAAAAAAAAAAAAAAATTCAAAATAAGGCTATAGTGCACATCACTTGAAATAGTACGTATCATTTATATGTACTTAAGACTTTCAGTTGACCATGGTCATTTTAGTCATTATCAACATCACTTTGCCTTGTAACAGCATTACCACTTTACCACATAATCCAACCATCAAACCAACAAGTTTTATAAAGCTTTTTTTTTATACTAAACAAATGCGGCATGCAAAGTAAAATTTTGAAACTTCAAGTCTTCAAACATGATGCATGTAACTAATAGAGTTGATTATACTTTCATCCATGTAGTTTGATCTAATTTCACTTTAATTCTTATAGTTTTAATTTGAATAATGTCATTATACACATTATATATAAGAGTTTTAGAGACCAAATGTTTTGGTCTCTAAAAGTGAAAATTTTGTTTCAAAAGACATTTAGGGACCAATTTCTATCGTAATGAGAATAGTCGGTAAAAGGTCGTTCCCGAAAAGTTAAAAATAAAACTTTTAGCGACAAAATTTTGAAAATGACACTAATAAATAGACTTTTAAGGATAAAACAATTTGATCTCAAAATGATTTATTTTTTGAAACCAAAAAATTAGTCCCAAAAGGATCATAATTCATTACTAATGCCCGATTTTTGTTGCTAAAAATATAATAATGACACTTTTCGTAACAAATTTTTTGGTCTCTAAAAAATAATTTTGTCCCTAAATTTTGATCTCTAAAACTTTAATTTTTGTAGTGACACTTTAGGTTCATTTTCAACTTAGTTATTACGTTTAAATTTAAGGTTATAATTATCAATTTTGGAGTACTTGTCAATTTTCTAAGATAATACATAGAAAAAAAAAATAACGAAAATTTAGACAAAAGAACCAAATTAAAACTGAACTTAAAGTGTATGGATCAAATTATTCAATTTAAAACTATAAAGACTAAAGTAAAATTTGGATAAATATAGAAGTGAAGTGTAACTAATCCTAAATAATATGATAGAAATAACTCATATTAGTAAGGAAAATTTAAATTTTCCTTAATTTATTTAACATTACCATTTGCCTTGTAATCAACCTCACCTAAGCTCACAACCAACAAATACTTGGTTGATTTTGCACAAAATCAAAATCATAAATAAAGAACCGCTTTGGATTTATTATCAAGACCATTTTTGGAATAAATAGAGGCCAAATGGCACTTCCACTAAAAAGGACATAGCATCAGTATTAACTTGCAACCAACAACAAACCTACCTTTTCATCCCAAGGACTTTATATATAGAGCTACCCTTAGGAGGTGCTAATATCTATTCCCTATCCCTCCATGACAACCACTTCTGCAACTCACACCTCTTGCCAATTCAACAAAAGACCCAAAATCACTCCAACCTCTAGCTTAGTTGAAGAAGATCAACAACTACAAAAGCCAAAAAAACGCAAACGTGAGAACGAAATCTAGCAAATGAAGCAAAAAAAAGAGCCCAAAAAGGCCTCGAATGGCGGTGTTGGTGGTGATTTGTTGAATGAGAAGACGGTGAGGTACATGGAGTGTAGGAAGAACCATGCAGCGAATATCGGTGGGTACGCGGTGGATGGTTGTAGGGAGTTCATGCCTGCTGGGGAGGAAGGGACCAGCGCGGGTTTCAAGTGCGCGGCTTGTAGTTGTCATAGGAATTTCCATAGGATGGAGTCGGCAGAGAACGATTACTGTGATTGCTCTTCTGTATCTGCTTCTCCGAAATAATTTTCATTCGATGATGATGATGATGATGATTTTAATGATTCTAATATAATTTTCTGCAATAATTTGTGTTTTTTTTTTTTTTTTTTTTTTTTTTTTAAACAGCGATGTGTTGTCTTTCTTAGACTTACTGTTTTTGGAAAACTCTTGTTGTCATAGCACCTCCAACTCCATAGCATTATATGAGAAAATTAAAAAGTTGTTCAGTTAAACTTCTATAGATTTTCCTGCAAAATAAAAAGGATGGGAATGATATATATGTCTGTGTCTGTGTCTGTGCCTGTGTCTGTGTTTCGCCTTTTTATATTTTGAGCAAATTGTGCTAGAGTTTACTATCTAGAGACCTTAATAAAATTGCAAATGATATTATGAGGATGAAAATTTTATATCTTATCAAGTCATGTATATTATGTATTTCATTCTGTGTGCATAGTAGGACTGAAATAATATTCAATAATTTAAGTGAATGTTTATCTCTTTCTCTCTTCTTCCTTTCCTGAGTATCGATCCGTATAGAAGGTTAGATATGTAAGATAAAAAAAGGCATATAATATAATTTGTAACTTAGATGATATCATAGTTACCATTTCTATCTAAATGATATAGTATATAATTTGTTATTAACTTCCCTGGTTTTATTTGCTTTATCAATTTCTTTTCTTTTTAAAAATGTAAATAAATATATACACTAATTTATTGTGCACACTTATATAGCATTTAAATTAAGTAATATAAATGTATGATATTGGCAAAAGGTTTCCATCCTTGTTCTTCTTGGTGGTTTTGAATGTTCGTCACATTAGCATTCATTGTTTGCAGAAATAAAATAAAATAAAAATAAAAATGACAGGTAGAAAATATATGCTTTTGTGCAGGTTCTTCCTTTGACTTGATATCTTTAGGTGGCCTTTCTTATGTTTCATATGTTTTTGATCCTTTGTTTTGAATCATTAAACTCAACCAGGATCATATTAGAATTTTGATCCTTTGTGCATGAATTATTAAGAACATCCTTTCTTTTATTTTTGGTATAATATCCACATGGTCTAGCTTGACAAAATTATCAACAAAAAAAATGACAAAAAAGAAGGTAAAATTACGCCAATAGTATTTGTAATTTAAGAGAAATGTAATTTTAGTCTCGCAGTTTCAATTTAAATAATTTACTCCCTACACTTTCAATTTTATTGTAATGTGATCTTTTTGTCATTTACCGTTAGAATTTGGAACAGAACAAGACCATATCTAAAACTAAAGGAATCGAAGTAAAATTCAAAAGAAACTACAGGGCCACCGGTGTAATAAGTCCCTATAATTTGTTTTAAATTCCACATTAAAATATTAACAATACATAATGGAGGGTCCACATTGCAATATAATTGAATGTGTATGGACTAAATTGTTCAAATTAAAACTATAAGAACCAGAGTGAAATTTTGCTAAAATTAGAGGGACTCTAGGGCTATAATTCCCCCCCCCCCCCCCCCCCCCAAAAAAAAATTAAAAAAAAAAAAAAGAGGATAAATTACAATAAATCCCTTTAAACTATAACTTATTTGCATTTTACCCCTCTGAATTTCAAAATGCAACAACTAATCACCTTGAACTGTTATCTTGTTACAATTAATCATTCCCGTTAGGATTCTATTTCGGGATTTAAATGGAATCAACACGTGGCACACTTATTGATTTTTTAAGACAATAATACACGCTATTGATTTTATTAAAATAATAATACATTTATCTAGTGATCTCATTTAGACTTTGTATCCCTTATCTTATTGCTAAAATGCAAATGACATCACTAGATAATGACATTATTGCTTTAAAAAATTCAATAAGCATGTCATGTGATTTACATATGATCTGTTTTTGTATAAATCCCTAACAGAAGAGATTAACTATAACAAGACAATACTTTAAACTATTAAATTTTGAAAATTAAATGAACAAAATGTAAATAGATCATCAGGAATTTATTATAATTCATCCAAAAAACAAACGACTATAAATTTCACATCCCAAAAAATTTAGAATGCATAGGTAATCGCTCAAAATATGGAATTTTTGTTATCCAATGTATGGTTAATATTGCATTTGATTTGTTCCAATGTACGATTATGCGTCATGACAATGTTAGGCAATGTTTTGATACCCATTGTTATGCAATGTTGGCTTGGGTACGTTTGATTTTTCAATATTTTAACTATGTTGGATGCATTGATGATTAGTCAAACAGTGAGAAAGCGAAAAAAGCAAAAGAAAACAAAAAAAATAGCACACAAAAGACTGACACAATAGCAACCTCTCATCAACTCTCATCAACTCCATATTCTTCATCAACAAAAAAATACTTGAGAGTTCTAATTAGAGCCACCACTAATGATGTGGCAATAGGTCTCATCCATTATCACAATGTATGTTGTGCTTTCTTTTTTCTTTTTTTTTTTTTTTTCACCTCACTAGTGGTGGATTTAGAGCTCCTTATTTAGAGCTCTAAATCATTACTGTCTTCATCAAACAAACAGGCAATGGAAAAATTGGATGCGACTTTTATTATATTAACTTTTGCATTTAAATAAATGCTCAATTTTTGAATTTATACCAAACTTCCAGTTAAGGCCTCGTTTGAGAATAGGTTTTTTTAATAATTTTTTGGTTTTTTAGCTAAAATGTAATGTAAAAAAAATTAGTATGTTTGGGATGACTTTTTGACTTTTTACGAAAAGATATGCAAAAAGTAGAGAGAAAATAGAATCTTTGACTTTTTAGTATGGATTGTTGGCTTTTTGATTTTTTTAGTAACTTTTTGATTTTTTGGCTAAAAAACTTACTTGCTAAACGAGGCCTAAATAAAAGCTTTTCAAATTAACAGTTTAAAAAATGATTTTTGTTAGATAATTATAAATAAAAATAAATAAATAAAAAAGAAAGGAAAGTGTTACAATGTTTTAAAAGCCATATGTATCAAACTGACCTGTTCACTTTATAATATAAATAAATATGTACAACCATTGTGCATATAATGGAATTATTTGTGAAGGAAAAAGACAAGTAATCATATTATTTGATGCGGAAATGATTTGGATCGAATGTTTGAATTACAAGTCTTATCTAAAAAATCTTCGTCAATTGAGAAACTACTAGAGTTTCTTGATATTTATCCACATTCGAAATTCCTAGGCTTGCAAATGGTAATCTCAAGATAGATGAATAGAGAGAGAAGATCTTATTGTGTTTTTGGTGTGTATTCACAAGGTTGGGCATGAGCCTTGGTTAGATCTTATAGGCATATATAGCAATATCATGTATACCTCATGGTTAAGTCACACTATGTATACAATATGTCCAAAATCATATATCGCTCGTGGTTAGGTCATGTGTGGATGAATCACGTATACCATGCGGCCTTTAAGGTTAAGTCATACAATGTATACCACATGTTGTACCACATAGTTTCCAACGTATGGTTTCCAACAATTTGAAATATAGAATTCATTAGATTTGTTTAGGTTCCATGCAGGACACATGCATTCTTCAAGTTCATATTCATGCACAACAGATTTAGGAAAGCAAAGCAAGTATGGATATTTATACATATAAGTAAAAAAAAAAAAATTATAAAAATTATAAAAAAAAAATAAGAAGAAGAAGAAGAAGAAGAAAAAAATCAGTAAGTAGACTGGAGATGTTTTACATCTTTCTCCCTTTATGTGCACCAAATTGATATGATATCAGAAAGTCTAAAAACCATAAAAGTGTTCAGAAAATTATTCACAATTGTAGATCAATGGTGAATATTCAAACTTCTTACTGTGGGACCACACCAGGGGCGGCGCTATACATTGCGTGATGGTGTCACAGGACACCATCAACCAGTTCGGATCCTTTGAAAAAAAAAATTATAGGGTACAAAATAAAGTAATCAATATTTAACTCCATTAAAAAATTAGTAACCTCATCCAATTATATAAAACTCAGGTTTTACACCATCAATTAGGTTTTTTTTTTTTTAATTTTTTATTCTGCTTCATGTCTCTTGATATCGATAATCACACAAAACAAAAAATAAACTCAGCAAAGTAGCAAAGGCAGACGAAATATGGTGGGCAGCTCACTTGAAAGGTCTAGAGTCTTGATTTTTTCTTCTTGAGTTTACAACTTCAACGAACTATAGATATTGTATTTTGTTTTAATGATTGCTTGGTCACATTTATAAAAAATAAAAAATAAAAAATAAAAAAAGATGTGTTTGATATCATTGGCAATAATGTATTATCATTCAACATTTTTAAAATATAAATTCTAGTTGGATTAAATTTTTGAAACAATAGTATGGATATATTTATAAAAAAAAAATTCTTCTATTATTTAAATTCTATCAGAATTGAAAAGTATCGCTTTACTCCATAAATTACAAAAACATACAAATAAACCTCTTAAACTATAAAAATGTATCAATTGGACCCCTTATCAAAAAGAGGTTAAAAGTAATACACACTAATATAGTTTAGGGGGTCCATTTGTATATTTTTATAATTTATAGGGTAAAGTGATACTTCTCAACAGTTTAGGGAGTCAATTTATACACTTTTATAGTTTAGATGGTCAAAGTGATACTCTTCAATAGCTTAGGGGGTCTTTGCATAAACCACCCTAATAATAATAAAGACTGAAGTATTTTTCTCAAAAAGGGTAAAATTGTGGTCAGTTTGACCATAGAATTTAAATATTGGAGAAACTAATTTATAAATATGGTTTTTATACATAAAATTTATATAGAATGATATGAGAGTGATTTTTTTGCAAATGAAAATGATAGTTCAAAATATTGGGTGAAAATAAATTGATGATGATATAAAAAATATCATATGGTATTAGAAAATTAAAGTAAAAATATATTGTAAAATACTTGACGAATAAAAAAATGGGAGATGCACCAATAAATCCAAATTAATAACTTATACACTGTTTAGTCGCAAAAGTTTTCTTATAGACTGAAAGGTCCCATTACAATGTTTCAAACATCAGATTAATATTTCGAACATTAGAGTTCGAACATCAGATTAATGTTTCGAACATTAGATTGATGTGCAAATGGGACTAAATGTAGCATAAGAAAATTTTTAGAACTAAATGGTTCAACTTTTCAGAAACTAGGACTTATGGGTAAATTTTCCTAAAAAAATTAAAATTATATAAAAATACTAAAATAATAGGAATAAAGGGTGAGATATCAATTTTTTTTTTTTTTTTTTTTTGATAACTCAGGTATCCCCAACCCGCTAATTTTAAGGGAAGTCAGGACTAATCCTGAGGGTCCTGAAGTTAACGACCAGGCAAACCTCCAGTATTTTTATGGAAGGCTGAGATATCAATTATGGAAGGTGATATATCAAAAACGATAAAAAAAAAAAAAAAAAAAAAAAAAAAAAAAAAAAAAATGAATATTTAAAAATGAGGATAAAAAAATATTTTGATCAATGTATTAATTTCTTTATGTATCTAATTGCCTGACTGAATTGTTGTTAAAATTCGAAATTTTGAACTTTGGACCACTTGTTCGTCCCCTTAGATGATTCATTAATTTTCTGCTTTCAAATGATATAATCATCTTTAAACATCACCCCTTCTGCTTCCTCCCAAAAACATTAAAAAAATAAAATAAAAATAAAATTTATTTGAACATCGTTATTCAAGATTAAAAAAAATTAGACTTAGGCCTCTTTTGAAAAGTAGGTTATAATCCACTTCTCAAATTATAACTCACTTCCTCTCTTACAAAAAGTTTGCTTATAAATAGCTTTTAACCAAAAAGCTGATTATAACCATCTTTTCAAAATAGTTCTTAATTTTTAAGTTCGATAATGTGATAATCAATTAGAATATTAAAGAAAACACTCTTTTTCATATATTATTTAATTATTGATCAATCATATTACTTATACATCATTAAATCTAAAAAAGTAATTTAATAAATGAACTTCAATATCATTTTTCAAATTATTGAACCATGAATGCATGTTAAACTAGGGCAACCAAAAGAAGGGAGAGTCTTGAGAAACATTCAAAGCATGTAATAAATGGCCCATCAAAAGCCGGTGCAATTTAATGTCCTCATATTCGGTATGTATAACTTTCAAACAGTGTTCGTCGCCACGTATTTTCCGTTCTATTTTACACGGTTTTTTTCCTTTATACTGTATTTAGTTGAGAAATTTAAAAAAAAAATTTAGAGGAAAATATATATATATATATGTAAAATTATATGAAATGCAGGTAAAAATTTGGGTGGAAACAAAATTTTACTCCTCACTCAGTCCTATTTATACTTACTAAATATATTTATTATATAATATATCATTTAATTTTTTTCAGTAGGATAACAATAAAATTTAAAATATTATACTTATTATTCATTTTTACTCATTTATTTCGCATTTCACATCTTTTAATTTTCATTAATTATAATTACTGTTCATAAATATATTACATTACTTATAATTTTTATTAATCTTTTCATTTTTTAAGTTAAAAATTAACCTGCTTCAAGCTCCGCTCCCACCGCGCTCCTGCCATCAGTCCGATATGAGACGGGGAGGGGTTGCATGTCAACTGTAACATGAATGTAAGAATAATAATACAATGGTCATATTTTATTTTACTGTATTTGATAAATTTTAAGAGTTATTAACACTATATTGGTCCAATAGATTCGATTATTTATGGATATATCTAATGTAGTGATGAGAAGTGATACAATAAATTAATTATGATATATTGGTAAAAATGACATAAAAATTAATAATTTATTTTAAAAAATACAAAGAAAATGAGATATAATTAGATCAAGTTAAGATACAAATATCTCATCTTCTTTAAGAAAATCAAACCCACTGCGGTAGAAAAATCCAAAAACACCGGTGCAATAGTCACCAGACTATGACTTATCCCCTCTAGGATATAACAGCCCGACTGTTTGTCATATAATTCAGGTCACGTCTGCACAAGATTAGGGATATAAGAAAAATTGAAAAAATCCAAAAAATCGGCCAAACTGATTGAATTGGACCAAACTGACTATATATATTTGGTCTATTTTTTAACAAAAATCGGTATGTGCGGCTTTTAAATTCGATTTTTTCTGTTTTTGGTTTGGTATCAGTTCGAGCACCTTGTGCACTGAACTAAATCGAAACCAACCACTTCAACATATATTGTATTTATATAATATATGTATATATATATAATCTAATAATATAATGATATTAATAAGTATAATAAATTATTAATCTTAATTAATTAATCTTATCATCTTTATAACCTAAGTTTGTAAACTCCTATTTTATATAATCTAAACTCATTATTCTTGAAACTTAGAGTTTTTTAACTTTTTTTTTGTTTTTATTTTTGTTAATTTAGGAATTGAAAAGTATTTATTAAATGGATGAATTGTATATGTTTGAAATGGTAGACAAATAACTAATTTAATGTTTTTATATAAATTAGTGATTATATTTAAAAGTGGTTCAAGATTGAAAGGTCATAGACCAATCAAACCACACTGAACCAAACTGTTTCAATTAGTTTGGTCCGATGCGGTTTGATGAAAGAAGTGGTTTATATCGGTATTCAAAATAATGAAACCGATATTATCAGTTTGATGAAATTTTTTATCTAAATATCGACCATACCGAAAATTCAAGATGGTTAGCCCAAAAACTCTACCAGAAAGAACACCCTTTTCTGATCTGTAATCTCTCTCAAGTATAGAATGGTCAATGTGGAATGATGTGGGTTGGTAGTAGGGGGTGGTCATGATTTGAGTCGGGTTAGGTTCGGGTCAAGCTGACACTACATAATAAAGGATTTTGTGTCTGTCTAAATTCAACTTGATCCTAACATCGGGCCTCTATATCTACCCGAACCTGACCCAAAAAAATTATAAATTTCAAGTCCACTCATTGTGTTATATGTTAATTTTTTTTAAAAAAAATATTTTATAATTAAATTCAATCACATATTATATTTCTTAAATAAATATGTTAACATCATTATAAATTGAAGAATTTTCTATATAAATTAAAGAATTTATTAAATAAATTCAATCATAGATCACCACAAATATAAATTTTAATAAAATCAATAAATATATAGTCTAGATCTCAACAAAAAAATATTTTTTTTTTTAATTTATTATAATTAATTAATCTAATTGCGGATTTGGTCAAGATGAATTAAAAGTATAAATCTCAAACCCAACCTATTAATATATCAAGTTGAAAATGTTGGCATAGCTCAACTCTATGAACTAAAACAATCTTGCCAAATACCTGAAAAATAGAGATGCGCTAGGTGGGCCGACAAGCCCATACCCCTAGCTGATAGTGAGTGAGTCTATTAATTTATAGGCAGAATGATATGAATTGATAATGAGTGGGTCTATTTATAGACTACTTGAGCCTATACAAATTAATCAATAATAATGATCCATTAAATTAGAGTAATGGGGGAGAGTTATGGGCTTTCAATTTATCTACATATATACTAAGAAAAATTAAAATTTTAATTAGAAGGCCTATGAGAATTTCAAAATTCTATCCTAAAATTATTAATTTTTTCATTTACAAAATAGATTAGAAAAGTCTATTGGTCAATCTATTTAATTAATTATTTAAAATGTTATTATCCCTTTATTTATAGATTTTAAACTGCATGATTTATAACTTTTAAAAAGAAAATATTCACATTATTATATATCTATGCTTTCTAACCCATAAAACCCTAGCCGTCCAAAAGCATAGCTGTTTACCCATCTTATGAAGAGCAGAAGAGTAAATGGAGTATTTTCATGGTGGAGCGCATATTAGGTACCATGGTTCAGTACCCATACTCCCTTTTGATGTTCACTCTATAGGTCAATTATTCAAATTCATAATACAAGGGTTTCAGCTAGGCTAGGGTCAGACTGAGCTTGAACTACATAAAAAGTGTAACAACTCTTGTTGAGACCCAATCCATATTTTTTTTTGTATGAAGATGTTAGAGTAGAAAAAGGTTTTATGTCGAAAATTTAACTTAATTTTGAAAATTTTACTAAGTGTGAAAATTGAGTTTTTCAAAATTTATGATTTTGAAAATAATTTTTAGTAGTAATTGTTCCTTATATATTAAATAGTCTAACTTGATTTTATGGGATTTTTCTACAAAGTTTTCACCCTTTTACTTCAACGTCAAACTTAGAAACTTTTTAGATCATTTCTTTCACTTTTTCTTTTTCTCTTTCTTTCCCCTCTCCTAAACTCAGAAGCCCTAGCTTGCTCTCTCTAACAAATCTCTCATTTCACTAAGAATCAAACCTGGATCCCTTGCAAAAAGCAAAGATGGAGTGAAGATCAGTGTTTCTATCGATTGAATCGTGTTTTTCTTGAAGCTCTCTTTGGGTTTTCATCTTTTTTGCCTCCATTCTTGAGGTGCTGGTTCTGTTAACTGGGTATATCTATGATTTGAGATATATATATATATATATGTGTGTGTGTGTGTGGTATTTTCTTAGTTCTAGAAATGTATGAAATGATTTTTTTATATATATAAAATGGGTTTCACAAACATAAAGGGCTTATACCTAATATTTTTTGGAAAGATTATAAATGTTTCTTGTTGATTATTATCGTTGATGATGAATATTGACTCTTTAAGTGTAAAAGAGGGAAAAGCCCCAATTTTCTCAAAAACCCTAATTTCTAAATTTGATTTAATAATGGGGTTTGGCTGAATTGACTTTTAAAGCCTTGAAATTGGGTGAATGATTGTTACAAATGTGTTGAAATATGTAAGTTTGATT
The DNA here is from genome assembly GCA_036172215.1 of Camellia granthamiana. Taxonomy (NCBI): domain Eukaryota; kingdom Viridiplantae; phylum Streptophyta; class Magnoliopsida; order Ericales; family Theaceae; genus Camellia; species Camellia granthamiana. The sequence continues at coordinate 84,103 of JAXFYN010000328.1, read as the reverse complement.
CATCTTGGAAACGTATGTTGAGATAGATGAATGTTGGAGTTATGGAAATGAGAAATTGGAGAAAATCCTTTTGTTTCTTGCTATTATTAATTCTTGCTTATAAATTGAATGAACCTTAGGCAAATTGGATTTGGAAACTCATGCATCATGTGCATTATGATTTTCTCTTGTGATCTTACAATCTTGTGGATGTTTGGAAAATGTTGAAAGGGGGTATATAGCGTATGAGTCCGAGTAGTTAAGTTGGATTTTGGGAAATTGTTGTGTATTGTGTTGGTACCCGCACGGAGGAGCTAAGGTGCCCAATTGCCCTGTATTAAGTTTATTGTCAAACGAATGTGGGAAAATATTTTTGGGTGTCCACTGGTCCTGCAGTATTATAGTCGGTAAAAATGAAAAAAACAGATGATTTTGAGTGTCTATTCCCTGCTATATTAATAGCTGGCAAATGTGAAATATTTTTTGTATATAAGTCTATAGATGTAAGTATGGTTTTGTGGCTATTACTTGGGACGTCATAGCATATTTGCCACCCCACGGTTGTAAATGAGACTTTGAATGGAAATCATACATTGTGCATTTTTTATTTTAAAAGAGAAAATATAGATTTTGTAACAAGTGCATGGCATGATCATATACATCTTGATTATTTATATACTTTGTTAAATGTATTTCTACTGGGCATTAGCTTACCCCACTAACAACATTTTCAAGAAATGATGATGTGATTCAACCAAAGTGACTTAGCAATGGATGTGTTTTGACTGAAGCACAAAGGCTCACTAGATGTTACTTGTAAAAGCTTCGAAGCTGTTTTGTGGTTTGGGATTGAATGTCCATTTTTTTGTAATCAAGGACTACCCTTGAAATGTGTACGCTATTAGGGCACTTTATTTTTGTATTCTCTTACCCTCTAAACTATTATTATTCATGATTGTATGTTAATGAACAATGATGTATATTTCACTTGAAATAGTACTATGATAAGAGATTATCTTGGGTAAAAGACTTTGTTCTTTAATGGTATTCATTGTAATGGTTGAAAAATATTGAATGGATTTAATTATAAAATAGGTAATAATTTTTTGGGTGTTACAAATTGGTATTAGAACTAACCAGGTTTGAATACCTTCAGCTCATGGGATGTGGCTTACGCTGCAATGGGTTTATCATACTAGGAAAGGACGTTAGTTTACCTTGTATGCCTTATGTATTTTTGTGACTATGTGGGTATGGGGTTAAGCTTCTAGGATACAACTTGAGCCTATTGCATTCACCGAAATCCTTTTGGAAAAGCACCTGATCAATGTTTTTTTCACTTGGAGGTCCTTGAGCACCGTGGGACTAGTTCATATCTTAGGAGAGCGATCCATATGTGCTCTATGTGACTATGTGCTTTACGTTGTTTGGATTATGTGATGTAGATATATTTATAGGTTTATGTTTAACTTGGGTGAGAACTCGTGTGGAGTATTAAGTTGTGAGCTAAGTTTGTCTCTACCTTGAGGATGTCTTTAGGAAAAAAGGGTAGGATAGACTAATGGAGCCGGACAAATGGGTAAAAATGCTTTAGAATTGGCACTAAATCATAGGCTAAATGATTTTGTAGAATTGTGTTTGTAAGTATGACCTTCAAACGGTGGAGACTATGATGCATAGTAAATGGTTTGTTATTTTGAGGAGCAGCTATTTCTGAAATCTTATATCAAATTGTGAAAGTGAGCTAGAAGAAGGATTTTGGAGGTACAGTGGGTTAGAGATTAAACTAGATGTCGTACTATAGTTGTTGAGGCTTAATGATAAATGGGATGACTTAAAGTAAAATGTCTTAGAGTGATGATGTCAGAATATGTAAAACTAGTTCTAAATTCCGTTGGGATGGACTAAGTTATTGTGGTTGGATTACTCTAATTGTTTGATTGACTATTTATGAGGATTGTGTTAGATCTTAGGCCAATTATCTTGGTATGTATTTAGAAATGGGTGTGGTCTTAGCATGACAGAAATTGTACAGGGTAATAAGAGATGTGTTTTCTAGAGAGGTTGTTTAGTTCAAATTCTTGTAACAAATCCTAAATGAATGGATTAGATAAAGAATTTTGGGATAGGTTGGGATGAGATTGAATTTGATTCAAGTTGCATTGTCTAATTAAATTTCTAAGTGATGGAAATAATGACCTATGAATTTGTGTTATGAGAATTAAAGGTAAGGATATGTAGGCTAGTTTTGAATACCTTTAGGACTAGTAGGGTCAATTGTCTCGGAGTTATTTGTTGATGTGTTTGAGTGTAATAGATGGATGTTTACAAAGATGATAAGGAATTGTGTTAGCAAATTAGTGTTCTTAGAGAAAATATTTTTGGAACTTGTGAGAATGTTATAATTCAATAGAGATTGTGACTAGATGTTTTGGGGTAGTGAATGTAACTATGATTTGAATATTTTCATAAAAACAAATATGCTTGATCCACCAAGAGTAATTAACGTTAATTTTTTTTAAGTCACCCTTAGGTATTTGTTAGCAATTATGAAAACCAGAGATATATGTGATTGTTTTGGGTTAGGTTTGATGTGTGTTGGGATGGTGTGGTTTATGAAACTAAAATGGAGATTAATTTTGTATCCCTTATCCTTCAAGCATAAGTTGTGTTGTATCCTTGAGGTGAAATTTGTGAGTCCTTTATACTGGTCCTTTGTTTCCCTATGAGTATAGTGAGAATTCAGTTGTTGGTGTGTTGGTCTAGTATTGTCATTGAGTTTAAGTTCGGTGTATTTGAGTTTAAATGATTAGCGGTTGTTCCTATTAAATATAGTAACTATATATTCTATCTATCATACATACCATATTATACTCATTACCATATTTAAGACTACCATATTTAAGTTTCTCTCCTCCCATATAAAGGAGTCTTGTATACATTGTTACATAAATTATTCAACACAATATTGAATATACACATTATATAATATTACCTCTCTCTCTCTCTCTCACAGATATTCTAACTGGATATCAGAGTGAGATTAAGTACCTAGTAATTTTGCTTCACCAACAAACAACAGCCTTGCCTTGGCCACCCGTCAAACCTCAACCCATTCCACTGCCATATTTTCCTTTCAGTATCGCTTCTTGGTGATCTATTCCTTTCTCCGCTTGTTTATTCCTACCCTAAATATCTTTATCATATATATATATATATATATTTTTTTTTTACTTTTTTTTTATTTTTTTTTTTTGCTTCTGCTCCACTCTGTCTTTTCCCTCTGCTTCAACCTCAAATATTTTTCTATTTTCAAACCTGTTTGAGTTTAAGGGGAGGTATTATACCTATATTATGGTGAGCATGGTGATATACCATGCGAACTACCCAAGCCACCCCCTCTTGCTCACTACTCAAGTTGCTTCCTTGGCGCACAATTCAAGCTGCCCCATCTGGGTACAACCCAAGCCGCCCCCTAGTGCATAATGTCATATGTTGCCATCACCGTTCAGCACCACGTCATAAGTTACGTGCATGCCACATCTACTAGTTCAACATCCATTGCTTCCTTACCACGGTCCGACATGACCCCTTAAACTGTCCCAACATTGATTCTGGTCAGTTCCTATAACAGTCCATCGTGACCTTAAATTGTCTCAACATTAGTTCTGGCCAGCTCTTACAACGGTATGACATGACCATAAATTGTCCTCCAGCATTAGCTCTAACCTCTTATCTATCTCAAGCTCCCTTGCGCTCCCGTTCAAACTTTACAATCTAGTTTCCTTTTATTTTATTTTATTTAGTTTTATTTCATATTTTAGTTTCTCTTTCCAAACTCAAGTAGGTCCCTACTTGAATTTGAAGGGGGGTGTTAAATATCGTACCTATATATTCTAGCTATCATACATACCATATTATATTTATTACCATATTTAGGACTACCATACTTAGGTTTCTCTCCTCCTATATAAAGGAGTCTTGTATACATTGTTACATAAATTATTCAACACAATATTGAATATACACATCATATAATATTACCTTTCTCTCTCTCTTAGATATTGTAACTTCAAAGAGTATCTAAATTTACTTAATATAGGATGATTTCTTATTTAATTTTATTCCATCGTATCTTCTGGTGTGTGGACTCGCCTTTTTCCGCGCTTCGCCTTTCGGAAAGGGTTTGAAAAGAAGGCCTCACAGTTCATACGCCCGCGGTTCTGAATCTAGTCTCACAAGTGCAATGTGAAACTAATAAACACCAAAGAGTCCAAATCTAGCAAACTTTTTTGGAAAATTGATTTTAAATCAAATAATGCCAAAATTGGACTACTTTGCCAGATACAGAGTTGCCACCTAAATATTTTACTTTTGGGGAAATTCAGGAAACCCTGAATTATGCCAAAAGCCACATGTCCGTCATCACCAAAGTTGCCTTGGCTCGGGAACTTAGGTACGAGAGGGGAAGGTCCTGAAAGGAGCACCCTCACTTACCCGATCAAAGATCGGCCTCTGCTAATCATGATATGCGTTTTCATAAACATTGTGTTCTTGTTCTGATTATTAAACTAGCTTTACTATGTGACGCGCACAAACAAGTATAAACTAGTTTGCAATACTTGGAACAATTCAACTCATGTTTGTTTGCGAAAATAGTTTGAATTTGCCACCCTCAAGTGGGCTTAAAAGATGCGGATTTGTCACCAAATATAGTGGGCTTAAAACATGATTCGCCACTCAACAAAGTAGGCTTAAAACATACATTCGTTGAATCGTTCCAATTCAAACAATAAGCTTTCATCCACAGGCTTTTATGCAGTTTAGCATTTAAGCACATAGCTTCATGGCAAGATGTTGGACATGGTAATATGGCAATCACACTCATGCAAGCATGCTAAAGCATAAAGACTCACCGAGTACTCCAAGCCAAAACAAAAACTAGTTAGAAAGATGTATGATCCCAACTATACAAGATGCGTAATGCAACGCATGCAATAATGCAATTAATAGGCTCGGCTACTAATATGACATATGAATCGATTTGAACAACATGCGATTAAACACGTATTCAAAGAATTACTGAAATAACGATGCAGTTTGAATGATGCGCCGAGCCTCGGTGCAAGCAATATGAATGAATGGATGCAAGCATGCAAGCATAAAGTATGCTAATTGAAAATGTCCCTAATCTAACCATCGAAAGTGATTAAATAAAATGGAGAAAGACGTGGGGTTGGAAGACATACACACATGCATGCACACTTATTATAACATTACGCCATCGCGAAGGAGGATCCGAATGAATAAGCTAACTAACTAGCTACGCTAATTAAGCTAACTAATTATTACAAACCAAATTAATTAACTACTCTAGTTAACTAAATATTACAAATCAAATTAATTAGCTAAACACGTAACTAACTAATTACAAAGCAACTAGTCTAATTAATTACAACATGAATTAACTAGCTAATCTACTTGAATAATTACATCACTTGCTAGAATTAGCTACAACTAACTAACTAAGCGAAGCAACTAAAAGGCCTCGGGAAATGAGGAATGCATGCATGTTCGGTTTCTCCACCTGAAAAGCCACCGCCTTGCCACTGAACACCTCTGTTTGCACATTTGAACACCAACAGTGCTGCTAACTTCCAGAATACCTCTACTCCACCTTACGAACATACTGTGCAAATTTCATTGATGGCCGGTCGGCTACCAATGGTGGCCGTCGGCGACCATTGATGGTCGATTGACTACTATTGGTGGCCGTCGGCCACTGTTGATGGTCGGTCGACCACTGCTGACCTAAACTCTTGCTGCAACAGAGAGCAAACAGAGGCAAAAGTAGTATATTCTCAAGAGTTGTTTGTACTGTTAACCTCCTTACCATCAAACAAGTTCAAAAGAGTATAACTCTCGGCCCTCAAACCATCAATCAAGAAATTTCCATGCATGATGGCTAAGGAACCAAGTTTGTACAAATTAATGAGTGCAAAACAAGACTCAAAAGGACCACCACCCTATCATGCATGATCAAGAGTAATGGTGACCAAGGAAAGTGGCACATTTTATCACTTTTGGGTATGAAATGTCCCATTTTCCTTATGTTCGAATTAACGTCCGATTCGAACACATGCAATGCAACACGAAAGATGCTTATCTTACCTCTTTTACTTGTCCAATTTTGTTTACTCATTTTAATTACCAAAACCATTCTTTAATTGATTTGTCCATTGGTGAGTGTCCTCTAATGGAAAGATGGCTCAAACAACAAGTTGCTTTAGACATGAAAGAGGCATTACACTATTGGTAATGAACCCCCTAAGGGATTAAACCATTAGATGTAACACCTTCATTTCACACTTAGGCAAACAAGAGGTTTAAAGCCACTTTCAAAGCAAATAAAAGACTGAAGAATGGAGGGAGATTACAGAGATTTTAGGTGCTGAAATGAAGTGTAAAACAACACCAAAACATGCTATTAACTCAAAATAATGATGATGAAGGCATTAAACATCAAGATTGTGAAGGAAATTACACTACAACTATGCAAAACAAGCCTCAACTGAACTAACCGGCCCAAAACAGAGCCAAAATAGGTTATTTCAGAGGCAAAAACATGCTGGACTTAAGCCATAAAAAGCTAAAATAATAAGCTAACATGTGAGGCTAACTAGACATGCAAACAAGGCACAAGGAGGGGAGGCTAACCCCTCCAATTTTGGACTTCAAAACAAAGTTTTTATCACTGAAAAATCTCTGAAATTCAGTGGTTAAAAGGCCCAAAAAAATTTGATTTGAAAGTGATGAAAAGATGGTACCAAAGCTTAACAAGTAAATGAGCAAAAAGGGTGGACCACCCCCTAACTCAAAGAGACCTCAAACCAACACTTTTAAGTCACAAAAATAGAGTTTTTGACAATTCAAAATCAGCCCAAAAATAGTTGGAAAAGATGGCAAAACAAAGATACAAAATAAGCTTAAACAAGGTAAGTGCTATACCTTTGAAGCAAAGCACAAAACAGCCAATAATCCAAGCTTAAACCACCTTCTAGAGCTCAAAGAAGGTCCCAAGTTATCTCAGCCCAAAGGTGAGAGTATTTGGTTAAGGGTTGGTATGCAAAAGCTAAGAGAAACTAGGCAAATGTGTACAAAATAACAAGAGAGAGAGAATTCTAGAGAGAGAGATATATTTTTGTTCTAAAAATGCTAACCCTCAAAAATGGAGAGGAACCCCCCTATATATAGAAAAACAAGTCTTGAGCTTAGAAACATCTCACCATACACGTGTATGGAGATGTAGCTCAGTGAGTAACAACTGGCACAGCTGGCAACAAATATTTGGAAAAAGAGACCAATGGTCGTCGGCCACCACTGGTAGCCAACAAGCACAAGCCATGACCGACAGCCTTTGGGTCTGGCCAACAGGTCACCCACTCTTCCAAACTAGAGGCAATAAGCTCTTGGTCCAAAAACATACACAAAACAGATAATGTTTAGAGGCTTAAAGACAAGGCGTTCCGCCGAGGACTTTGGGCGCTCAAAACAAACACAAACAAGCACAATTATCGAGTGCACAAATGATAACATCCAAGCCTTAAGGACAGTCAAAAATGGGGTGTCTACAGTTGCCCCTCTTTGACAGAACTCGGAAATCATGAAATGACGGGAGTGAATGTCAAAGCTCAGAGACGACCTATTTTTGACAAGGCCAAAGACTTGGACAAACGAACAAGCAGGACAAAGAACGGTTGCGCCCGCAAGCTGCCTACATATCCCTTTGCAAGGAATCAAACCAGCATAGTTCTAGGGTAAGATACGAGTGATATGCACGATGCAAGAATATAACTTATGATCATGCAATGAGGCTGTAATGAAACACGTAGATGTAAATGTTATGCAAAGAAATGCCACATTTAAACCGAAACAAGGTACAGCAAACTCAAACATGAACAGATGTAAGTAAACATGAACCAAACCACATTTCGTGCAGAAATGATGTAAGAAAATTATGCAAACTTAACCACGGATCACGTAGGAAAGGCAAAGAACAACACAACTATCGGGCGCACCCGAGGCATCAAACAAGATTCCAACACGTTTGCACACGAGAAAAAAAAGATGGTGTGAACACAGGGACACACCCGAATGTTTTAAACTGGAGCGTCCTAACGCGTCGCACGCGAGAGAAGAAAAAGGTGATGTGAACACAGGGGCGCACCCGCGTGTTCTAAACCGAAGCATCCTAACGCGCCGTACGCGAATAGAAAAAAAGGGTGAACACCGAGACTCACCCGCGTGTTCAAAACCAAAGCGTCCTAACGCGCAGCACGCGAGAGGAGAGAGTAGGTGAACACCGGGATGCACCCGCATTTTTGAAACCAAAGCGTCCTAACGCGTCACATGCGAGAGGAGAAAGAGGTAACGAGAACACCGAGACGTACCCAAATGTCTTTAACTGAAAGCGTTCTAACGCGTTGCATGCGAGAGGAGAAGAAGGTGGTGTGATGAACACGAGGACGCACCCGCGTGTTCTAAACCGAAAAGAGTGGTTCGAAGGACAGGAATGATTTCACCTGGGACTCCTCTGAATAAACCGTACATACAATATCGTGCATGCATAAGAGAGAGACTCAACAAGCATAACATAGTAAGAATTCATGTTCTATGCATAATAAACAAAAGCACGTTCTATGCAAATGCATTGACAGCATGTTCTATGCAACAAGGGGGAAGTGCATGTTCCATGCAGTAGTAGCAAAAGCATATTCTATGCAATAATGGAGAGATGCATATTCTATGCAATAGTGGATTGAGTAGCAACTTCCGATTTACCTCTTAGAAGAGTTGCAATATGTTTTAGAAGGATACACCTCGTTCATGTTGAGTAGCACTAAACATCATGTTCCGAAGACACGGTTTAGAGCTTCCGCGGAGGCAATTGGAACTTAAAAGTGAACTTTCCTTACATTTATTGAGAAATGAGGACACAAAACAGCATCAAAATTCAAAGGAGGAGCATTGGGCACTTGTCGGCCACCAGGGGAGGGTGTCTACCACATGTCGGTCACCCCCAAGCATTGTCGGCCACAAATGTGGCCTATCGGTCACCACTGGTGGCCGGTCGGCCACCGATGGCAGATTAGGGCCATTTTGGTCTTTTCTCCTCGGGTCTTTAAGTAAACACACCCAAACTTCATTTCCCCACTTCCTCATTACCAAAAACCATCCATTTCTCCTTCTAGACACTTTTCTCCTCTAGATCTATGCTGTATACGCGTTTTCCAACACCCCACGAACGTTTGATTCACTAAAACTTCTTGATTTCCTTCATTTTGAACCGATTAAAATTTGATTTCGGTGCTTTTTTCTTCATTTTCACCACTTGAGGCTTGTTTCCCTTGAGTTCTTCTTGGGTTCTATGCCGTTTCCTGGGCTTTGACTTTTTCTTCCCTTTTTCTCTCTCCTAGGGTTGACTTTTGTTGACTTTTGGCATTTTCCACCCATTTTTCTCATTTTCGCTCACTTTCTCACCTCCTTTCCAGATGGGGGACGACATTCCATATGACGGATCTTCTTCAGGGATGGAGGCAGATCCCGAGCCTGTACTACTACCACCCAAGGTTTGACCTTTTAACCTAGAGATATATCATCCTAAGACACATGTGCTTCCACCCGATAGTATTCGTCATTTCAGAGGGTTTGCACGAGGTGTGCCAGAGGACCTCTTGCTATGAAAGCCGGAGTCCCATTTATCCTATGGCGCCACCGAGGTATACATTGTATTCTTACATTTTCCTCAATGTACCCCGTATTTCTTGCACTATATTTCTGACACTGCCTTTCATCTGTTTGGGTCAAACACATTCTTGCACTGTATGTCTTACACTGCCTTTCATCTGTCCATTCTGATTACAGGAGGACTCATACCCTATCAAAGGATACGGAGCCACATCTGCGAGGGAGTGGTACACTTAGCTCCCTGCCGGCGTTCGCTAAATCATCGATAAGGCCGGCTTTGGCTTGTTCTGTATGGGGCTATCACGCCTCATAGCGAGTAGGCCCTTACTTGGCGCATTGGTAGAGAGGTGGTGGGATACCACCAACTTTTTCCACTTCTCTACCACGGGAGAGATGACGATGACTCCCCATGACTTCGCCATGCTCACTAGCATAGAAGTAGGGGGTCATCCGATCCCTTACGATATAGACATGGACGAGTGGGAGGCCGCATAGATCTACCTGTTAGGGGCTCGTCTGCCTATCTTCCGATCAGGAATGGTGCGATATACTTGGTTCTCAAAGCATTTCAAAGGGACAGGCCCAGAGACCCCTGAGGAGATCGAGCAATACGCCCGAGGCTTCTTAATGTTCCTCTTCGGCACCACTTTGTTTGCCGACAGGGCAAACACTGTAAGTCTGTATCTCTTGAGCGCCCTGGTGGACTTGTCTCAAGTCCGACTTTACGACTGGGGCGGCGCTGGCCTAGCTACCTTGTACGGATATATGAGCTCGACATCTCGCAGGAGCGAGAACAGAGTTGGCAGCTGTTGGAGAGCCTGGGAGGTATGCTTTACTTTTCTGCTTTGCATTTCCTGCCGTGTTTTCTGCTTTGCACTTTCTATACACTGCACACACATAGTCTAATCTCTGCTTTGCACTTGTACTTTCTATACGCTGTACTATACATTCTGTTTTCTGTATTCTCTCTATATTCTGTATTCTCTGCACATTACACACATATTCTGCTTTTTGCATTGCCTGTGTTTATCTGTTATATACTCATTGTTACCCTTTTACTTTTTACAGCTATGGGTATATGCATATTTTTCCACCCTTGCCCCAGATCCGGAGGTGAAGACGCCTTCTGTTGTACTTTACTCTCATCGGTACGACGGCAAGTGCGAGAGGAGGACCAGGGAGACCTTTCCGTTCTTCCGTAGGTACTTTGACACCGTGACCGCAGCAAAGGTAACTCAAAACTCATAGTTATTGCTACTTTACTTTAGCTCTGCTTCATGTTGCATATCTAATGGCAACTAACAATCTGTGCATTCTCTGTTTGCAGATCTCATGGCAGCCTTGGGCAATGATGCCTGAGGGTGTCAGGGACTAGTTTGCTGGCACTCAGGGGGCTTCTCGTTATCAGCTTATACTCGAGGGCCCGGTCTGCCGAGCCTGGTTCTTAGGTAAGCACTTCATACATCAGACGTTGGGTTTACTGCAGCAGGTAGTTCCCATGCCGTCTCCGCCATCCATGCGGGCTACAAAGAGCCTCTCCTCTAGAGAGGTGATCGACTTTACTCGAGGCCTGGATGCCGACTACTTTCTCGGAGAGGGGGACTATGCGACATTTATCCAGACGCACCTCATGCCTCCCTTGACGAGTACTCATGCTCATACAGGGAGGGCAGCAGACGTCCCTTCGATGCGCAGGGCTCAAGCATCGAGGGGTAGGGCCAGAGAGGGGCCCACTGCTAGACAGGGCTTCGGTTGGCCAGAGCTTCCGACCAAGTTGACATGTTGGCGGTACACCGGAGAGGCTTGCCAGATTCCGATTGAGCCTCCGGCGGCTGGTCATAGATATGCCAGAGTGCTCCTAACTCACCTCCGGTGTGATAACCCTGTTCCGTATCATGCTAATTAATCTTAATTATGATTATGATTATATGTTTAATATGATTTTGAGTGCCAATTGTATGATTATATGTGGTTTTGAATTTCTATCTATTCACCATAGGAAAATCAGTCTGATTTTCTGCTTTAGAATTTAAATTGAAGGCCTTATCGGCCGCAAGAACTGAAATTCACTACGCCATTGTGATTAGCGTAATTTTTAGGGCCTACGGTGAAATTTAATTGAAAATTGATTCGAAATGAAATAATTAGATTCAGAACGATTAAATTAAGCACCATTACTCAACCTTAATCAATTTGATTAAGGCAAGTATATATATAGGCCCCCTTACTCTTGTTTCATTTTGCTTGAGCTCAAATTGGAAGTTACACTCTAGAGAGAGAGGGACCGGTTCTAGAGAGAGAAAGAATGAGAATTGTGCATTTTGGCTCTAAGTTTGTGAATTTGGAAGCTACACTTAAGAATTAACTATAGTTGTGAGGATTGAAGCTCCTAGGTGAGTAATTGAGCATAGATTCATGAATTTGAGTTTGTGATTTTGTGAATTCAAAGTTAAGAGGCGATCAAGAACATAAATTGAGTTGGTTTTGATGAATTAGAGGTCTATATACACATGTATGTAAGAATTACCATGAATTTGTATGTTTGAGCATGAAATACATGATCCATGTTGAAATTTTGATTGAAGTTCATGCTTTTGATCATCTCGTCATCATTTAAATTGAGAATAGAAGTTATGTCTCACATGCATGTACGATTCATAGGAGTATGAGTTTTGAATACATGAATTTGTTATGTTGGAAATAAGTTTGGTGTAATTTGGGGCATGCATGTAATTAATTCATGAGATTTGAGCCTCATAATGTGATAAGTTTGGTGTTGTATCATGTTAGTAAATGTATATGTGAAGTATGAGTCATAATATGCAAGTTACATTAGTTTGAATGCAAGTTTGAAGCTCAAACGGCCGGCTGGAAAACCCAGATTTCGGCATGTCCGCTTGAGCGGGGGGAAATGTCCGCTCGAGCGTGAAATGTTAGTTCCCAGAACTTTTGCAAACTTTGATGTCCGCTCGAGCGGAGAGATTCACGCTCGAGCGTAAAGCCATGTAGTTTGACTTTCAGCTCAAGTGTCCGAAGTCAAACTCTAGCATAAAAATGAGGCAACTAGCACTTTTGCAGACCAAGGAGGTCCGCTCGAGCGGGGAAACCTGCGCTTCAGAGGGAAGCCCTGTTTCAAAAATTTTGAAAAGTTGATTTAAGTTTCGTTTTCCGTTCTCTTTCATTTCTAAGAACTCTTAGGCATGCATTGAGCATTATAAATGAGTTATAAAGGATAAGAAAGAAGCCTAAGAGGAATATATGAATTAAGAATGGATTGAATCGTTTGTGACCCATTATGTTCATGAAATGTGTAGGGTCAAGCACCACGGCAAATCCACCGGCAGATCACTGTGGGTAATATCTTAGTAAAGATGTTTTGAAGTATGTTATTTGTCCTATTGCATATTCCTCTATAAGTCTTATAAGCTTATTAATTTGAATTGTGGACAAATATCTGTTATGCTATAAGATTGGGCCAGAGGCCGTTGGATACGATCGATTGGGCCAAAGGCCATTGGATATGAATGAAATGGGCCAAAGGTCGTTTGACATGAATGATTGGGCCAAAGGCCGCTTGACATGAATGATTGGGCCAAAGGCCGTTTGACTTGAATGATTGGGCCAAAGGCCGTTTGACATGAATGATTGAGCCAAAGGCCGTCGGACATGAATGATTGGGCCAAAGGCCGTCGGATACGAACGATTGGGCCAAAGGTCATTGGACATGAGTGAATGGGCCGAAGGCCGTCGAATATGAGTGAATTGGGCCCGAGGCCGTTTGATACGTTTGGATCTTTAGTCGTTTGATACATTAGATTAAAGCATGAATTGGGCCCAAGGCCATCGGATGTAACTGTTTCAAAGTTCGCTCATGTATCTCTTTTTAATTGATATTATTCAATGGGCTTTCGCTCACTCTCATTCATGTGTCTGTAGGTGAGCCAAGAGATGTCCAAACCCAGCCTCAGTGAAGTATGTGAGAAACAGTCAACGTTTTGAAGAGTCAGCCCAAACGTCTCACGCACGAGACTTGTTTTCGCCCTTTTATTCTTTTGTTATATTTTTGTTATGTTAGCGAGAACTTTGGATTACGGTTGTATATAAGCTTTTGATGGGCTGACCATGACTTGAATGATCCTGTTGTGTAAAGCTATATGCTAACTTTCTTTGATGTGGATTATTAACGAACACTTATGTGAAATGTTATGATGTGCATGTAAGCACAGCTCTATAGACAGTTTTAAATTGCTTCCATTTTGGCCCCTTAACTCTGATGATATACGTTTATTTGGTTTGAGGCCGTAGGTAATCTCGTGATTACTGGCCGGTTATGACCTTAATCCATAGGGGCGGGTTCGGGTCATGACATTCGATATGTACTACAGTTTTTATTTTTTCCTTTCTCTCTAATATTCATTCCTTCTAGACATTGATCATTCCCAATGCATTTGTAGGCACCTGCAGGGTACACTGAGGGATTACTCGAGCTAGTGGCTTCATTCGAGGGGATGATATTGAGGAAAGAGGCATTGCTCAGTCTCCACGGTATCAGTTATTCTCTTCAGTTTTACATTCCAGGCATCAAATTTCCAATGACACACGGATACTGACATTTCAACTGAAAACTTCTCATATTTGCACTGATACACTGCATCTATAGATCACATCTGACACACTGCACTCACACACTGTATCTGACTTCTGCATCGCATCTGATACATATGTTGTAACTGACATGAACTGCCTTTTTCAGGTTCCACCCATACCAATGGGACCAATAGCACCAGCAGTAGGGAGGAGAGAGAGAGGCAGGTTCCGACACGCGACCGAGAGGGACGTCGTAGTTGAGAACGAAGGAGCCCTTCAGAGCCCACTCTGAGTGATGACGATGTTAAGACTAGCAAGACCGAGGAGGCTGTGGGTCAGCACGCCGAGTCATCTAAAAGTGGAGACGATGACGCTGGCTTGGGTTCTGCTAGTGGAGATGATGCTGAGTCAGGCTCTAAGGCAGAGAGTGGTGATAACTCTGGTTCAGACTCCGGTTCGGAGGGAGGTGCAGGCAGTGGCGCTGACGGAGATAGCTCTGAGACCCCGCCCAAAAAAAGGACGAAGAAGACCTCTCGAGCCTAAGATAGCTGGCGCTGATTTATGTTTTTTTTTTTTTCACTTTGTTTCTTGTTGTTAGTAGTTTTAGCATTTTGTACAGCTTTAGACAGGTTTATTTTGCTTTAAAACTTGTACTCTTTTGTAAAAAGTGACCATGCTCGGAATGAAAACAGCTCTTCGATGAAAAAGTGTTATATTTTGCATTATGAGCATCGCATAGCATAAAAACGAGATTGATCTTGATTGAAAATTGCGCATTGTACTGGCACTTTCTTAATCAGGTAATGAACCGACCAACACTTAACAAACGAAGGAAGACAACTCGATAAACAACTAACAATAACAACTCGATAAACAACACAACAACTCGACAAGCAAAAACAAAACAAATACAAGTCGATAAGAAACACAACTACTTGATAAACAACACAAATATAACTCGATAAGCAAAACAAGACGAAAACAACTCAAATGAACATGCTCAAGCCCAAAGGGACTGAAAACAAGACCTTAGAATACGCAAAAAGCAGAGCAAAGCACAGGTTCTCAGCACTCTCAACATACAGGTGGACCACAAGATAGACAAGAGGTCATCGGCCACAAATGGAGACTATAGGCCACCAGTGGTAGCTGTCGACCACCAGTGGTGGCCCGTCGGCTACAAATGTGGCCTGTCGGCCATAAATGTGAGGAACCTCTAGATTGTTGCCACATGTCTTCCACTCAATGCCTTATCTTCTATAAAAGATGGGACTTCATAGTTTCTTCATTCCAGCTCTATTTTTACCACAAATGGAACCATTCTTTGCCGAAAAACTCTCAAATTGGATTGCAACTTTGGATGGCTCGAAAAAAGTGAATTGTCGAGGTTTCGGGATAAATGCACTATTCCCGCTAAGTCGTTCTCCACTGTGTTTTCCGTTCCTCCACGCTGTGGCTAGGTGTTGAAACCCAATCACACATGTTTTCAGCTTTGGGGGACAAGAGATATGCCCTACAATTGAAGAATTCCAAGTTTTGATGGAATCCCGGCGTGACGAGGAAATTTTGCCTCAATCCCGTTTTGGTCACATCCAAGCTTTAGGAAGGATGTATGGGCTCACTTCACATGAGGCTCGATCCTTGGTTTGCAACGGAGAGCTGGATATCCCTAGCCTCATTCATTGATTTTCTGACGCCAGTGACCGCAGCGACCGTTTTTGGCAGAGTTTTCAACAACATGCCCTTTGTTTGTGCATGTTAGCTCATTTTCTTCTTGCCCTGGGTTTTGGCAGATCTAGCATTCATTTGATTAAAGTAGCCCAAGGTTTAAAAGAGGGCAACAGCTGCATCGGCTTGACACTGGCCGAGACTTTGACGAGCTTGGACGCCTTCCATCGATGGGCGACAACCAAATTTGCAGGAAGTCCACTACTTCTTCAGGTAATGTTTTCCACCCTATCTCATATGCGTTTCTCATATCACTCGGCACTCAAGCTCTGTTTTTCTCTCAAAGCCCTTTTCTCACTTTTTCTCTCCACATATACCTCTCTATTCTTTAATCTCTCTTTTCTTTCATCCCTTTCCAGATATGGCTCATGGACAGGTTGAAAGTAGTGGACTCTTAACCTGCATATCCAGCACAAGGCTATTTTTTCCGCCGACAGCTAGTTGATTTCCCGAACGAAATGTGGTGGTGCCATTGGATGTGCAACAAGTCTACTGTTGATATTACTTGGCACTGCCCCTAGTTTGATCTGTCTGAGATGAGCTACAGCATGGCTCGACAACCCGATATTCAACTGATTGGCCTGAGACACTGTGTATTCTACTTTCCATTCCAAGTTAGGCGTCAGTTCGGACACGACCAATCTTGCCCAGAAGAGGGGGCAGAGTACCCGGCTTCATTCTCAATCCGAGGTTCACAGTTGGCTCGATACCCCAACGCTTGGAGGACAAGAGAACTTCTGGCTCCCACTCCCAATTTCAGTTGCTCCCTTTCCGGTGAATGCCTAGCTTGGCTTGAAGATGAGGCGCAAACTGAGCCTACTTTAGCATCGGAAGCTTCCACAAGCGCAGGGAGGGGACGCAGGAACACCTTTTCAAGTTTTCTTTTTGAATGTAATAAAAGCAACTTTGATTTGTATCAAGAGTTAGAGAACTTTGTATTGAAATCAATGAAATTGAAGTTGTGGGTACTGAAAATTTTCTTTTTGGTCTAAAAAAATGGTCTAAGTTATAAAAAGATTAATTTGAACAAAATCAACTTTTATTAAAACTTTTCAAAATCATTTTTGATAAGGATCACAATTGACACACCTGGAATCTATCCTCGAGATGTACAACCCCGAATCCAGAAATAGAAAATTGCCCATAGACTGAATAGCATTGCTCAACACTGTAATCAGCTCTTCTCTCAGGGTAAAGATCACAACCGATCTTTCAAATAACGAACAGACAAGGATGCCTTGATCAAACACATGGACACAGTTGATTTGGAGGTGTTTACGACCGGACTTCAAAATGAGGTTGCCTATGTATCCCGAAGATGGGAATCAAGCCTTACGTAGTTCGGTTTAGGTTTACTCAGGTATTAACACTCTCCTTTTACACTCTAACTTTTTCTAAGGCCGCCCTTTCTGGGTTTTCAACCTTGCGAGCTCAGTTTTTCTTCTTTCTAATTTTTTGTGCTCTAACTTTTGCCTAGGTCTCCCTTCCGGCTTTTCGGCCTAGCGAGCCACTCAAAGATAGTATTTCTTCAACTTGTCCATGTTGATTGGTTGAGAGAATTCTAGGCCATCTAGGTCCATAAGAATGACAGTTCCACCCGACCAAATTGATTTAATATTGTAAAGACCAGTCCAATTGGGTCTGAACTTACCTCTAGGGTCATGGATGAGAGTTCGATTATCTTTCAGTACCAAATCCCCTTCCTTAAAATTCCGAGACTTAACTTTTTTGTTAAAAGCCCTGGCAATCCTACATTGATAACCCTGAACATGGTACAGCGCTTTCAGCCTCCTCTCATCGAATAGCATTAGTTCCTCGAACCTGCTCTGCTGCCAATCCGCTTCTACTATCTGGCACTCAGCCATAACCCACAACGACGGAACCTCTATTTCAATCGGCAGAACAGCTTCCATCTCATAAACCAGAGAATACAAAGTTGCCCCAGTAGATGTTCGAATTGAAGTCCTATAGCCCCAGAGAGCAAATGGCAATTTGTCTGGCTAGTCCCTGTAAGTCTCAACCATTTTTTGCAAAATGTTCTTGATGTTCTTGTTGGCAACCTCAACAGCTCCGTTGGTTTACAGCCGATATGTGGATGACTTATGAAAAGCCACGTTGTATTTCTCCAACAAGTCGATCACTTCTTTCTTAAAATGGAAGCCGTTGTCTGAAATGATCTCATTAGGGACTCGAAAATGGCAAATAATGTTGTTGCGTATGAACTTAGCCACATGCATTGCTTTCAACACTGCATAAAACTGAGCTTCCACCCACTTCGTGAAATAATCAATTGCCACCAGAATGTACTCATGCCCATTTGACCCTTTCGGTGTAACTACCCCAATGACATCAATTCCCCAGACTGAGAAAAGCCATGGTGAAGTCATGTTGTACAGCTTTGACGGTGGGATATTCGTGCTATTTGCATGAATTTGGCATTTATGGCATCGCCGAACAAAACCAATACAATCCTCCTTCATGGTAGACCAGTAGTAACCTTGCCTAAGAATCTTCCGGGCTAGCATTACTCTGCTTATGTGTGCTCTACACTCTCCCCAATGGATAGCCTCCATTAGGCGCTTCGACTCTTCTGCGTTAACACACAACTTGTACATTCCCAAATGACCCCTTTTATACAACTCACCCCCGCAAATGATAAACTGAACAACCATTCGCCGTATTGCCCTTTTATCTTTGGCATTTGCCCCTAGTGGATAACCTCCTTTTCCAAGAAGTTCCAGACATCATAATAACAGGGGTTTTGATCCTGCACTTCATCTATTGTGGTGATAAGCTCGTATGCCGGCGCATATCTCTGCCCAATAATGATCGGACGCATCCGGACTCCCAACGGGATGTCTATCATGGAAGATAGAGTTGATAAGGCGTCAACAAACCTGTTGTGCTCTCTTAACAAATGCGTGAAGATCAGCTTCTCAAACCTAGGAATCAAAACATCCAGGGTTTGGTGATAGATTTTCATCCTTTCTTCCTTAACCTTCCAGTCTCTTTTTGCTTGAGACACAACCAAGTTCAAGTTCCCGATGAAGTCCAACCTTTTTACTCCTAGTTCCAGGGTGACTTCCAAACCAGTGATACATGCCTCATATTCTGCTTCATTGTTGGATACTTTGAACCGAAGTTTGAAGGCTAAGGGCATATGGGAATTGTCGGGTGCTATCAGCAACACCCCTATCCCATAACCGTACTGGTTAGATGCTCCGTCAAAATACATTGTCCAAGTTTATTCCTCGACTTGCAGAATGGCTTCATTTGGGAATAAGTATTCTACTGTTTCATCCCCTTCCATTGGGTGATCTACCAGAAACTCTGCTACAGCTCTCCCCTTAACAGACTTGCGAGTGACATATTTCATATCAAATTCGGAGAGAAGAAGCAACCAACGGGCTAGCCTACCCGTAAGTGCTGGTTTCTCAAAGGGATATGTGATAGGATCTAATCTCGAAACCAGAATTACAGAGTGAGCTAACAGGTAGTGCCTCAACTTCCTAGTAGTCCATACTAAGGCTAAGCAAGCCTTCTCCAGCGGAGTGTAACGGGTCTCATATTCTAGCATTTTCTTACTCATGTAATAGATGGCTTTCTCCACCCTATCTTCAGATTCCTGAGCAAGCATGCATCCCATCATTGTGTCCGTTACTGACAGATACAAAATCAACGGCTTCTCCAGCTGTGGCGGCGACAACACAAGCGGGTTCTGAAGGTACTGCTTGATCTGCTCAAAAGCAAACTGACATCGATCATCCCATTGGAATTTCTTTCCTTTCTTCAAGAGACCAAAAAGTGGTTCACAAGTCAAGGTTAATTTAGAAATAAACCGTCTTATGAATTACACTTTACCTAGAAAGCCTCGCACCTCTTTTTCAGTCCTTGGTGGTGGCATTTCTAGGATGGCCTTGATTTTGGAAGGATCTACCTCGTTGCCCCTCTGTGTGACCAAGAAACCCAGCATTTTCTCTACTATTAGGCCAAAAGTGCACTTCTGTGGATTCAGCCTCAATCGATATTCTCTGATCTGTTGAAAGAATTTCTTCAAGACGGTATAGTGGCCCTCTCTTTCCTTGGACTTGACAATCATGTTGTCCACGTACACCTCTACCTCTTTGTGGATCATATCATGTAGAATTGTGGTTGCAGCCCGTTGATAGGTAGCCCCAGCATTCTTCAAACCAAACGGCATCACCCTATAGTAGTAGGTTCCCCACGGCATGGTGAAGGCAGTCTTCTCTCTGTCCTCGGGTGCCATCAGAATCTAGTTATACCCGGAAAATCCATCCATGAAGGAGAGCAACGCATGGCCTGCGGTGAAGTCCACCAATTTATCGATGTGCGGTAGAGGAAAGTCATCCTTCGGACTAACTTTGCTTAGATCTCTGAAATCCACACACACTCGAATTCTGCCATCTTTCTTTGGCATCGAAACAATGTTAGCCAACCAAGTCGGATACTCAGATACTAGCAAAAACCCTGCATCTATCTAATTGGTGACCTCTTCCTTAATATTCAAAGCCCAATCCAGGCATATTCTCCGCAGCTTCTGCTTGACGAGTCGGGCCTCGAGGTCAAAAGGGATCCGATGCTGTACAATCTTAGGATCGATTCCAAGCATGTCTTCATAGGACCACGTGAAAATATCTTTGAAATCTTTTAATAAAGCGACTAAGCGCTCACACTCCTCCGAAGACAACGTGGACCCGATCTGGACCAGACGCCGATCCTTTTTAGTACCCACATTAATTGGAATGATTTTATCAACAAGGGGTTTTACAAACCTCTCCTCCTCTCGATCGATCAAATGTTTCAAAACCAAAGGAATTCCTTCCTCATCGTTTTATCAAAATTTTGAAAATCATAATCAATGCAATACAC
The DNA here is from genome assembly GCA_036172215.1 of Camellia granthamiana. NCBI lineage: Eukaryota > Viridiplantae > Streptophyta > Magnoliopsida > Ericales > Theaceae > Camellia > Camellia granthamiana. The sequence goes on along the minus strand of JAXFYN010000328.1, from coordinate 63,172 downwards.
AAGAGGCACGGAAAAGTACTCAGAATCTGCCGCAGCATTCTCATTCAAAAGATCTAGCCCATCCAATTCCTCGGTTACAACCGACTTAAAAGAAAAAGAAAAAGACGACCTGGACAAAACTACGGTATCCGGGTTATCAACCCTGGGAATACTGGACTCCGACTCAAAAGAACTAGAATCTGATTCCAACTCCACAAACTCTGTGGAATCAAATTCCGGCTCACTACCTGATTCAGAACTACTGGACAGAAAACCCTTCTCCAGCTGCCAAGTGAGGGATGGTGCGTTGGATACATCCAAAATACCACTAGAAGGGTCCACACCTGATTGGTGTCCGATCATGGAAACGATTAGGTCATCCCCCAAGCTCTCCGGTTTGATCTGAGGATCCGAAATGAGACATGCCAGTACTGCTCCTATCTCAAGTTCACTACTATTGGACTCACCCTTTGTACTCTGTTCAGCCTCAGGAGTTAATTCAGTCTGTTCCTCTGTGGCTTCACCCTTTTGTAGCTGTACGTTGAAGAAAATCTCGAAGCCGGGTAGACGCCGTTTCTTGGAGTTTAACCATGGCTCAGGAAAGCCGTAAAATGGGAAGTCTTTCCCCTCCCTGACAAAGCGACCGTTCAGAGTTCCCTGAATTAGCCTATGCACAAGCTCATAGTGCTTCCCACTTTGCTTTGCTCTGGCTCTTCTGGCCATTTCCTTCCCTTTTCTCACCTAGTCCTCTTTGGTGGGCATATAGCCCAAGCCAAAGACATAAGGGTTATGTGGCACTTCGGCCAATGCAATAACGCCCTTTTGGACGCTCTTTCCTAATCCCATCCTGGGCACATGTTGTAGCTTGTTCATGAGGTATACAGATTGTGCACTGATGTATAAACCCTCATCAATAGCTAAGATATTTTGCACCACCCGGGCCACAGCCAGGGTAAAACCAGACAAGAAAACATCCTCATCACCATGTATAATCTCCAATACGGGTGTAACAACCTCTGGCAGAGGATGTATAGATGAATTCCCGAACACAATGGCTACCCCCTTTCCAAGAGGGTACTACAGCATTTGATGCAAGGTAGAAGAAACAGCTTTTACTTGGTGCAGCCAGGGTCGCCCAAGTAACAAGTTTAAAGTAGCCGGAACGTCCAGGACGTGAAACTCAATATCCTGTTGGGCCGACCTGACCTGTGTTCTGATCTGAACTATTCTCATCACCTCTCTACTTGTGTTGTCATAAGCCCGGATCACCTGGGCCGTTGGTACAAAATCTGCTGGCTTCAAGCCAATAGCATAGACTGTGCAAGACAGGCAAACATTGATTACAGACCCAGTGTCAACTAATATAACTGGCACCCACTTCTCTCTACACTCAACTGATATGTATAGTGGTTTATTTAGTGTGGAGCCTTCGGGCGGCAATTCCTTATTCGAGAAGTTCAAAGCTGGCACAACACCTCCTTGGAAGACAAGTCCTACCAGTTGCTCCGGGGTTGTGTCGATAGACAGTTTAGGTTTATCCATTGCTAACAGTACAGCTTGCCGGTGCACGCGCGAAGCCATAAGCAACCCCAGATAGATATGTCTGCTTGAATCTTCTTCAACTGTTTCAGCACAGCCCCTTCCTTTAACAGCTTTTCCCTCTGTTTTTCAGTCTCCTTATCTTTTCCGGATGCTTCGGGTTGGTCTAAGTGTGGGGGCTTGAAGTACCACCCGCTTCTAGTCATATGATCCACCTCCTCAGAGTACCAAGTGTCGTCTGGCAAGTCTCGGCCCCAATCCTCATCAGTGTAGGCAAGATGCAGATCATCATCTTCCCACCATACTCCTCTGGCAACCGACAGGCAATTGTTCAGTTCCGTTGTAATTACTCTTACATCATAGTCATCCCCTACAGGGTGTTTGGCTTTTCCAGCTTTCTAGCTATTCTCATCTCTTTCCTGTTCAAACCACTTCAATGCGGCCTCTTGTTCCGTATCAACAGTACTAACAATACTCGATTTCTTAGCTGAATTCTTAATACCTATGCTCTCCGGTAATTTTTCTTTGTCCTCAGCCCTTCCGACCTCCGTAGCAATTCCTGCTTCTAGCTCTTCTAGCTTTGGTTGAAGTCCCTCATCCACATCAGGTTCATTACTGAGCCACCCAGATTTTTCTATCGACCCGTTCAGATCAAACCAATTAATGTGCACATCTTCCGAATCTTGCTCATCAAAGAACTGCAAATTGTCGATGTCTTCCTCCAGGTCGGCTAGATCATCTAATCCCTGGCTTGGGCCATCCTCCTGGACTACACTGACCTCCACTTATGTTGGCAACTCCACTTCTGATTTGGCCTGATTGGTCGATATAATATAATAGCATGGGTTATATTCCTCTTCAGAAAAATCCATAGGACCCTCAGGCACTAGACTGGTATTCTCCACCAAAGTTGATCTCCCTCCATCTTCCACTATCACCACCACGGGTTTAGTTTGGATTATTGACGTGTTCATCATGCACAAATATATGCTCTTGGGGATGAACAACGCCGGTTTAGGCAGGTGGGAGGGGGTGATGTATATACTAGGTTCGTAAGGAACAGCCAGTCTATGGATGAGGTTTATCTGTCAGGGTGGAGGGGGTTGGTTATGTAGTGGGAGAGGATTTGTAGTGACATTGGGCTTTTCGGAAGGCGCTATCACTTTGTTGTCAATGAGATCTTGAATCTCATGACGTAATCTAAAGCACTGATTAGTATCATGACCATGTTGTTGGTGGAAAGCACAATATTTGGCCGGGTTGTGTTTTGGAGGGAGAGGATCTGGCAGTAGGCGTTGTTCTAACGGCTTAAGATGCCTCTTTTTGATTAGGACCCTCAGGGCTACGGATAAGGACATATAGAGTGGTGTGAAGACCCTCTGGCCTCGGGCCTGATGGCTGGAGGTTTGGGAAGTTGTATTGGATGTGCCAGCAAAGGAGTTAGTGGTCTTGGGTTTGATAGTGACAGTATTCACATCTAAAGGCCTTACAACTGCACTACTGCTAGTAGTCGCATTGGAACTGCGTATGAAAGCCCTCTTGGGCTGCTCCTTTTCGTGGTCTATCAGACCCTGCTTCATTGCATCCTCAATTTGTACTCCTATTTCGTGGAGGTCAGCAAAAGTAGACAAAGGCAAGACTATCATTTTCTATAATAATCTTCCTTGCAAGTTACGGACCACTATTCTGATTTGGTCCTTTTCAGATGGCCGGACAATCATCATAGAGGCCTTGGCCCTCCACCAGGTCACAAAATCCGAGAAGCCCTCTTTTGGCTCCTAGCGAGTTGCTTCGAGATCACGAGTTGTGACCTCGATCTAAGTGTTGTAGGAGTACTGCGTTATGAAGGCCTCGGCCATTTCCTCTCAGTTTCTCTTCACAAAGTCTTCAAGTTTGGCATACCATATGGCTGTTATATCCGATAGGGTCCGGTCAAAGAGCGACAGCTTCTGTAGTCTGGTGAGACCCATGGGTCGTAGGATGTCAGAGAATAGCCGTAGATGGACCATAAGATCCCCGAAACCGTCGAACCGGTTTATATGCAGCATCTTGAATTTATCTGGCAACGTCACCGCCGAATCAGTATAGCCATCCTCAATATCAGGGATCGAATTCACGCCCTGTGCCCGTTTAAAAAGCTTTTCCAGCTTACTCACTTTCAGTGCAGTATGGTCGACCTCGAATTCAAACGGTTCCTCTGCTTGGTAAACTGGTGCCTTAGATATCTGAGGTAGGATGGGATCTGCCTAAATGCCTGCATTTTCCTGGACATTAATTGTGACCTCGGGTGCTGGAATTCCTACTGGGGGTGCATGGGATGCTGAGGCTACTACAGGTTGTGGTTGCTATTGTTGGAGCCTTTCTATTACCTCTGCTTGGCAAGCTATGGTCTCAGCTTGTCGGGCAGCATCTAGCTGCATGTTCTCAATAGTTTGCTGGAGTTGGGGAAGCATGTCTTCCATGTTGACTGAGGGACTTTGAACTACCGGAACTGGCGAATATTCTCTGTCTGGAGTGGAAGTAGATGAGTGGGCTTGACTGGGCACAGGCGAGGTAAACGGTGACTGCTGAATTGGCAAATTCTGGTGAATCCTCCTTCGTCTAGTAACCGGCAGAAGTGAAACAAACACTGGATGTCCCCTGACTAAATCCCCAGATCTACAAATCCTTCTAACTCGAGTCCAGAGTGCTTAAGGGGTAACAGAATCATCTGAAGCAATGGTGAAAGACTACCTTGCAAAAAGAAAAATAAAGTAAAAAAGAAACAAAAATCAGAAACCGCACAGCACCTTGGCTCAGACAGAAACAACACACAGTTGCAATCATAAGCTGGAAAATTGTACTCAAACGCTGAATTTCTACCTCCCAAAAACTGATACCCTCAAACTGATACCCAACTTGCAACTGATATATACATTCCTATAGAGTTTCACTCTAAAAGCATGTATCAAGCAAGCGAGAGCCAAAACAACCCTATGATGGGGTAGGGTTGCCCTGTCCTAATTTCCTCAGGAACTAGGGATTCACTACGCAAACAAGCGGTTTCAAACAATTCCTGCATTCGCATGAGCAACCTGTCCTAATCTCTACGGCTTCCGATATACAACTAGGTCGATTGGTCAAAAGGGTACCTCAGCAAGACCACCTAATATACCTTTCACACCTAACACCGAGAAGTGAAAGGAGGATCAAACGATACAACGGTAGTCCAGATCCAAGGGTTGTGTTCCCATCGTGGCAGAGCTCGCAACCGATCAGCCTTTTGGCAAGCTTTTCCAAGAAAGCCTTCGACAAACCGCCCAGGAATAGCAGATGGCAAACACTGTGACTTAGGCGCACCGAAGCAAATGCAAATGCAAAGAAACACATAAGTGTAGATAAAATAACATATCATGAGTTCGAGTCAAGTTCTCTAAATCCCCAGCAGAGTCGCCAGAAACTATGGACTCGCCTTTTTCCGCACCCCACCTTTCAGAAAGAGTTTGAAAAGAAGGCCTCACAATTCGGACACCTGCGGTTCTGAATCTAGTCTCACAAGTGCAATGTGAAACTGATAAACACCAAAGAGTCTAAATCCAGCAAACCTTTTTGGAAAATCGATTTTAAATCAAATAATGCCAAAATTGGACTACTTTGCTAGATATAGAGTCGCCACCTAAATATTTTATTTTTGAAGAAATTTAGGAAACCCTGACTCATGCCAAAGGCCACGTGTCCGTCATCACCAAAGTTGCCTCGGCTCGGGAACTTAGGTACAAGAGGGGAAGGTCCTGAAATGAGCACTCCCGCTCGCTCGATCAAAGATCGGCCTCTATTAATCATGATATGCGTTTTTATAAACATTATGTGTTCTTGTTCTGATTATTAAACTAGCTTTACTATGTGACGCGCACACGCAAGTATAGACTAATTTGCAAGACTTGGAACAATTCAACTCATGTTTGTTTGCGAAAATGATTTGAATTTGCCACTCTCAAGTGGGCTTAACAGATGCGGATTTGCCACCAAACATAGTGGGCTTAAAACATGATTCGCCACTCAACAAAGTAGGCTTAAAACATACATTCGTTGAATCGTTTCAATTCAAACAACAAGCCTTCATCCACAGGCATTCATGCAGTTTAGCATTTAAGCACAAAGCCTCATGGCAAGCATGCTAGACATGGCAATATGGCAATCACACTCATGCAAGTATGCTAAACACTAATATGGCATATGAACCGATTTGAACAACATGCGATTAAACACGTATTCAAAGAATTATTGAAATGATGATGCAGTTTGAATGATGCACCAAGCCTCGAATGCAATACGAATGAATGGATGCAAGCATGCAAGTATAAGGTATGCTAATTGAAAATGTCCCTAATCTAACCATCGAAAGCGATTAAATAAAAGGGAGAAAGACGTGGGGTTGGAAGACATACACACACGCACGCACACTTACTACAACATTACGCCCTTGCGAATGAGGGTTTGAATGAATAAGCTAACTAACTAGCTACGCTAATTAAGCTAACTAATTATTACAAACCGAATTAATTAACTACTCTAGTTAACTAAATATTACAAATCAAATTAAGTAGCTAAACACTTAACTAACTAATTACAAAGCAACTATTCTAATTAATTACAACATGAATTAACTAGCTAATCTACTTGAATAATTACATCACTTGCAAGAATTAGCTACAACTAACTAACTAAACAAAGCAACTAAAAGGCCTCAGGAAGTGAGGGATGCATGCATGCTCGGTTTCTCCACCCGAAAAGCCACCGCCTTGCCACTGAACGCCTCTGTTTGCACATTTGAACACCAACAGTGCTACTAACTTCCAGAATACCTCTATTCCACCTTACCAACATACTGTGCAAATTTCATTGATGGCCAGTCGGCTGCCAATAGTGGCCATTGGCTACCATTGATGGTCGATCGGTTACTGCTGGTGGCCGTCGGCCACTACTGATGGCTGGTCGGTCATTGCTGATCTAAACTTCTTCTTGCTACAACAGAGAGCAAACAGAGGCAAAGCAGTATATTCTCAAGGGTTGTTTGTACTGTTACCGTCCTTACCATCAAACAAGTTCAAAGGAGTATAACTCTTGGCTCTCAAACCATCAATCAAGCAATTTCCATGCATGATGGCTAAGGAACCAAGTTTGTACAAATTAATAAGTGCAAAACAAACTCAAAAGGACGACCACCCTATCATGTATGATCAAGGGTAATGGTGATCAAGGAAAGTGGCACATTTCATCACTTTTGGGTATGAAATGTCCCATTTTCCTTATGTTTGAATTAATGTCCGATTCGAACACATGCAATGCAACACGAAAGATACATATCTTACCTCTTTTGCTTGTCTAATTTTGTTTACTCATTTTAATTACCAAAACCATTCTTTAATTGATTCGTCCATTGGTGAGTGTCCTCTAATAGAAAGATGGCTCAAACAACAAGTTGCTTTGGGCATGAAAGAGGAATTACACTGTTGGTAATGAATCTCCTAAGGAATTAAACCATTAGGTGAAATACCTCCATTTCACACTTAGGCAAGCAAGAGGTTTAAAGCCACTTTCAAAGAAAATAAAAGAGTGAAGAATAGAGGGAGACTACAGAGATTTTAAGTGCTGAAATAAAGTGTAAAACAACACCAAAACATGCTATTAACTCAAAACAATGATGATTAAGGCATTAAAACATCAAGCTTGTGAAGGAAATTACACTACAACTATGCAAAACAAGCCTCAACTGAACTAACCAGCCCAAAACAGAGCCAAAATAGGTTATTTCAGAGGCAAAAACATGTTGGACTTAAGCCATAAAAAATAATAAGCCAATATGTGAGGCTAACTAAGCATGCAAACAAGACACAATGAGGGGAGGCTAACCCCTCTAATTTTGGACTTCAAAACAAAGTTTTTACCACTGAAAAACCTCTAAAATTCAGTGGTTAAAAGGCCCAAAAAAAGTTGATTTGAAAGTGATGAAAAGATGATACAAAAGCTTAACAAGTAAAGGAGCAAGAAGGGTGGACCACCCCCTAACTCAAAGAGACCTCAAACCAACACTTTTAAGTCACAAAAACAAAGTTTTTGACAGTTCAAAATCATCCCAAAAACAGCTGGAAAAGATGGCAAAACAAAGATACAAAATAAGCTTAAACAAAGTAAGTGTTATACCTTTGAAGCAATGCACAAAATAGCCAATAATCCAGGCTTAAACCACCTTCTAGAGCTCAAACAAGGTCCCAAGTTATCTCAGCCCAAAGGTGAGAGTATTTGGTTAAGGGTTGGTATGCAAAAGCTAAGAGAAACTAGGCAAATGTGTGCAAAATAACAAGAGAGAGAGAGAATTCTAGAGAGACAGATATATATTTGTTCTAAAAATGCTAACCCTCAAAAATGGGGGAGGAACCCCCCTATATATAGAAAAACAAGTCTTGAGCTTAGAAACATCTCACCATACATGTGTATAGAGATGCAGCTCAGTGAGCAACAGCTGGCACAGCTGGCAACAAATATCTGGAAAAAGAGACCAATGGCAGTCGGCCACCACAAGTAGCCGACAAGCACAAGTCATGGTCGACAGCCTCTAGGGCTGGCCGACAGGTCACCCACTCTTCCAGACTAGAGGCAACAAGCTCTTGGTCCAAAAACATGCACAAAACAGATAAGGTTTAGAGACTTAAAGACAAGGCGTTCCGTCGAGGACTTCAGACGCTCAAAACGAACACAAACAAGCACAATCATCGAGTGCACAAACGATGATGTCCAAGCCTTGAGGACGGTCAAAAATTAGGTGTCTACACAGTGATATTAATTTAGGAGAAGTTGTTGGCAGACCCCTCATCGGGGAATAAATTGGTATGAAGTACTTATGTTACTTTGTTAATCAAGAAAAATATTATTTTGGAATGATCGTGGTTGACAGAGAAAATTTCTTAGAATGAATGAGTGATATTATAACTTGTGGTTGTATCATTAGAGTTTGAATATGAGTGAGCTCACTAAAGACTTTGTAGGAGATTTCAAAGTAACTACGACTATTATTCAAGTAATAATTGGATAATTTATTTATTACCAATTCGGAAATTTTAGGGTCATTTTGGTGTTAACCTTTATATGTGTCTCATTATGACTAGTTTGGTATACTTCAAGGGTTTTGAAAAAAAAGTTTCTACAATGTTTCGATGCTTGCATTTCGTTAAATGTTATGCTTTTCGATAAACTGAGCAAGGACAAAGTGGAATAAATGAAGGAGAGATAAACTCTTTGAAAAAATCTTTAAAACATTTTGTTAGAGGTTTGGAGTTGAAGAAGAGAAGAGGAGAGGGAAGAAACCAAGTTGGGGAAGAAGATGGGCATGAATCGTTAAGAGAAAGTCAAGCAGCCCTCTCAAAATCGGGCCTATCCATTTGTACACTTAGATTTCAGTTATGAGGGCACCACCGTTGGAAAGTGGACTTCTGAGGCTTCATTTTGCACTCAAGAATCTCCTCAAGCCGAGGCCAGATGAGGGCGATATGGCTGGTTGAAGTTGGGCATCAATCATTGAGGACCAAAACTGAGCAGTCTGCACTAAAAGAGGCATATCTCTTAGCACACTTGGAATTTTGATGTTAGACTTCCACCATTGGAAAGAAGACTTCCGGGGCTTCAATTTAGGCACAAGAATGACCTGAAAAGAAGTTCAGATGAAGGAGATATGCCCATTTGAAGTTGGACCTAGAGAGCAGATTTTTGCTGTCGACCACCAGGGGGTGGCCGGTCGGCCAGAAAAGTGGCCGGTCAGCCACTAAGGTCCCAAACTCAGATATTTTGCAGATCTTTTCCCTCCAGGTGTCTTCCACAAGCTCCAGCTGTCCTGTAATAAGATATTTCGACCGAAGGTTCATATTTTGCTATATATGGAGGCCATATCTCTCATTTTGGAAGGTTAGCAAGTTTGGGAGCCTCTCTCTCTAAAATCTCTCTCTCTCTATAATTTTTTGAGCAAAATTTATGCCTCTCTCTCTCTGTCTAGAATCCGCTCTCTCTTCCTATTTTGTGCTCAAAAGTGGGAAATCTCTACATAGTTGCATACAACCCCTTGACCAAATTAAACTACCTTGTAGCTAAGGTTCTTGGAGGTCTTATTTGAGCTCTTAAGCTTGGTTTTGGCTCAGAAATTGGTTGTTTGTTGCTGTGCATCAAAGGTATAAAGCTCACCCATTTTAAGCTTATTTTTGCATACTTGTTTGGCCACCTTTGCATGCTGTTTTTGGCCTATTTTTCAACTACAAAAATCTCTATTTTTAAGTTTAAAAATGATGGTTTAAGGCCTTTTTGGAGTTAGGGGTGGTCCACCCTCTTTTGTAGCTTGTTTGCTAAGTTTTGTGCTTTCTTTCAAAGCCTTTTGAAACAACTTTTTTTAGCCTTTTAACCACTGAATTCCAGGGGAATTTCAGTGGCAAAAACTTGGTTTTGAGGTTTCAAATAGGAGGGGGTGGCCTCCCCTCCTTATGTCTTGTTTGCAAGTGTAGATGGCCTAACATGTGAGCATGTATTTCTACCTTTTTGTAGCTTAATCCAAGCATGTTTTAGGCTATATTTTGACATGTTTCAACTCTGTTTTTGGCTAGTTGGGTCACTTGTTGCTTGCTTCTTACACTTGCAGTATAATTATGCTTACTAGCCTAGCATGCCTAATGAGTTAGTCTATCATTCTAGCTTGTGTTAGCTTGACTCCAGCATGTTTTTGCTAATTTTTTGACATGCTTTAACTCTTTTTTAAGTGGTCTTGGTCATATGAGCCATGTATTGCATAGCTATAGTGCAAATGCCTTCACTAGCTTTGTGTTTTAAGGCCTCTAACTTGTCTTGCTTGTGATGTTTGCATGTTTAAATGTCATTTTACATGTAATTTTAGCATTGATAGCTCTGTCACATGCTTATTTGCCTTGCTCTTTCATAGCTTGTTAGAGTTACTTTTGAGTCTTGCTTATAGCCTAATATGTGAGCATGTTTTTCTACTCTTTTGTGCCATAATCTCAGCGAGTTTTAGCCACTGTTTTGGCATGTTTTAGCTCTATCCAGAGCTGGTTAGGTCATTTGAGCTTGATAATGCATGCCTCTAGTGTAATGCTCTTCACTAGTTTTATGTTTTTGGCCCTTAACATGTTGTGCATGTGTTGCTTGCATATTTTAGCATTATTTGTCATGTCATTTCAGCGCTGAAATTCTGCAACCTCCCTCATTTCTTCACTTTTAATTTGCTTTGAGGGTTGGTTAGCCTTAGGGTTATATTTAAGCTTGAGATAGAGCTTGTGCCCAATGGCTTTAACCCTCTTTTGAGGGTTCCTCCTAGCCGAAGGCATGATCTCTCTCATGTCTTAAATCATCCTTTGGTTGGCCCCTCTCTCATTAGAGGACTCTCACATTGGACTTAACTGGTTAAAGAATAGCTTGGTAATGTAAAATGTGTAAACAAAATAAGCAAAGTAAAACTTGAGCAAGATAAGCATGTCATGTTGCATTGCATGTGTTTGGATCGGACGTTAATCCAAACACAAGAAATGTGGGATGTTTCATACTCAAAGTGATGAAACGTGTCACGTTTCTCGGTCACCGTCACCCTTGATTATGCATGATAGGGTGGTGGCCCTTTAAGTCTTATTTGTGCATTCACTAAGCTTGTACAAGCTTGGTTCTTTAGCCATCATGCATTGAAAATGCTTGGTTGATGGCTTGAGAGCTAAGTGCCATACTCCTTTGAGCTTGAAAAATGATAAAGAGAGTGGTCGTACACACATTTCCTTGCAAATACATTGCTTTGCCTCTGTTGCTCTCTGTCACAGCAAAACTAGAAGCCTGGAAAAATGGGTGGCCGACCGGCCACTTGCACTAGCCGATCGGCCAGGTAAGGTAGCCGACCGGCCACTTGTAGTGGCCGATAGGTCACCAGTTCATTTCTATGCAAGAAGGTTCCTGTTTTGAAGCAAAGGCAGTCTGGAGATTAGCACAATTTTCAGAAAACAAGGCCAGTGCAAACAGAGACAACCGACGGCAAGGCGATGGATTTTCGAGAGGAAGCCAAACGAGTATGCATGTCTCCCTTGCCCGCGAGGCCACTTTACTTGCTTTAATTAGTTAGTTGTAGCTAATTATTTGATTCGAGTATTGTACTTAATTAGTTTGTGCAGCTAGTTATTCAATTTCAATTCGGTTTGTAATTAATTAGCTAGAATAGTTAATTAGTTGGTTTGTAATAATTAGCTTAGCTTAGCATAGCTTAGCTTATTCATTTGGATCCTCCTTCGAGAGGGCGTATTGTTATAATAAGTGTGCGTGCGTGTATGCATGTCTTCCAACCCCACGTCTTTCTCCCTTTTATTTATCCGCTTTCGATGGTTAGATTAGGGATCATTTTCAATTAGCATACCTTATTCTTGCATGTTTGCATCATTCATTTGTCTTGCATGCACCGGACTCGACGCATCATTCAAACTGCATCGTATTTCAATATTTGTTTGAATACGTGTTTCAAAGCATGTTATCAAATTGTTGCATTCATATGCCATCTTAGATAGTCGAGCCTATTAGTTGCATTTTTGCATGTGTTGCATTAGGCATTTTGCATAGTTAGGATCATGCACATTTCTACCTAGCTTTTGTTTTAGCTCGGAGTACACTGTAAGTTTTACGCTTTAGCATACTTGCATGAATGTGAGTATTGCCATATTTTGCATGCTTGCCATAAGGCTATTTGCTTAAATGCTAAACTGCATGAATGCCTATGGATAAAGGCTTTATTACTTGAATTGGGACAATTCATCAAATGTGAGTTTTAAGCCCACTTTGCGAAGTGGCAAATCATGTTTTAAGCCCACTTGAGGGTGGCATTTTCAAACCATTTTCGAAAACAAACATGAGTTGATTTGTTCCAATTCATGCGATTTAGTCTATACTTGCTTCTGTGCGTCACATAGTAAAGTTAGCTAATAACCGGAATAAGAACACATGTGTTTATAAAACAACATATCATGCTTAGTAGAGGCCGATCTTTTGATCGGGCGAGCAGGGGTGCTCATTTCAGGACCTTCCCCTCTCGTACCCAAGTTCCCGAGCCGAGACAACTTTGGTGATGATGGACACGTAGCCTTTGGCATGAGTCAGGGTTTCCTAAATTTCTCAAAAATAAAATATTTAGGTGACGACTTTGTAATTTGGCAAACCAATCCAGTTTTGGCAATATTTTATTTAAAATCTGATTTTCCAAAATGACTTACCGGATTGGACTCTTTGGCGTTTATCAGTCTCACATTACACTTTGTGAGATTAGATTCAGAACCATGACAAGAGTCCGAACTGTAGGAGACCAATTCGAGCTCTCCGAAAGGGGGGCGTGAAGAAAGTCGAGTGCTACAAGGGTGAAAGGTAGAATATTCTGTTAACTGTCCTCGAGAACCATATAAATATTTTTCATTGAGCGAGTTTGTATTATAAAAGGTATTAAATTCAGATTTGATCTCATGGGATATCATAATTTTAGCGTGGTGTGTTAATTATTGTTGTAGCGTTATGAGAGGTTGACAAGGAGTCACCTCTGAACTTGTCTAAATTCTAGAAATGAGGTGTGTGAATGGGAATTTCTTGTTTGGTGTGTGTGTGTGTGTGTCTCACTCAAGGGAGTGACAAGTCATGCAAATTGCTTGATAGTTGTTTCTAGTTGGTCACGTGTGATCCCCAAGATGGGATAATTGCAAAAATTGTTTTCGAGCTTGAAATTTGTAAGGAGTAGTGGATGTATTGTAATGGTAGTTGTGGGGAATGCGACTTCTCAAGTTTATGAGTAAAACTTATTCGTTTGTTTTATTTAACCTTATCGTTATTATTTTGAATGGTTGTTGCATGTATAATTGTGATTGGGTTGTGGCATCGCCGTAGTAGTGATAGGATTGTTGGGTGACGGTTGAGAGTTTCACTAACTGAAGTGTTTTGAGAAAAGAGTCAGGAATGAAGTTTCCTATGTATTGTGATTTTATTTTTGCCCGGAATTGGAATTTAGTGTTGGGAATGTACCGATGAGTAAAAGAGGAATAGTATTGACTTATAAATATTTCGAAAACTCAACTGTGTAATGTATGGGCATTAGTTGCTAGACTATGGTAAATTGATTCGTTAAAACTTGTCTAGCCAAGAGGCCATATTAGGGACCGAATATCTTATAGAACTCCTTTCTTTTCTTACGAGAGTTAGTTAAGGAGTCCTTGGTATGAAGTGGGAGTTTATCTTTTGAGGTTTTGGTTGTCGAGGGATCATAGAGTTCTTTCTTGCATTTTAATGTGATTGGAGGTGCACATAATGTAGGGCATCCTAGTGAGAACTTTTGCTTGACTTCTGATCTCCTAGACACAATGAGTTCTGTACGGGAAAGAGATTCACCTTCACGTATAATCCTGTTGATCAAGCCTGTGTTCTTCCGCACGTCGTCGTTCTGTCACCTGAAAACTCAAACTTGAACTGGCCGGCGGGTGTGTGCCGGAAAACCCCTCCGATGCCTAAGTCAGTAAGCAAGACAAATAGGCAAAAGCTCAATGAAGTCAGGGAGCAAAAATTGCATTACCTCTTCATAGGTGATATTGGTGAGCTTATATAGGTTTCACGGGGCACAGTCCTAGTAGGACTCTAACTTCTCCATGAGAAGAGTCCTCCTAGGACTCACATTCCTCCATGCGTAGAGTCCTTCCAGGATTACTCCTCCTAGAAGATAATGCTTATCCTCCAACACCCCCCTCACTGCATAAGCCAAGTGAGATGGCTTTTACTACGGCCGAACTCCTTTACAACCAAAGTAACACATAGTCCGGACTTCACCTTACTTCTCTTACCTCGGTTTCCAATGCCACAACCGAGCTATCCATAAGAGAGTTCAACCGGACTAGGACGTGGCCAAGCCGAACTAACAAGTTCGAACCGGTGTCAACATGCAACCGACCTAGCATATAAGAACCGGTCTTAATCTACGACCGGTCTACCAACTGGAACCGAAGTATGCACACTCATTTGGCAGCCGAACTACCCATACTTCTCTCTTAGTGGGTATCTTCCATTCTTGAACCTAGCTCGGCCCAACACCTAGCTCGGCCCAATTTATGAATATAAATTACCCTCTCAATTGCCCCTTAATTCCATCTGCGAAGCATGATAGGGATTACTTGTTTATCAACCGATCTAAAGTTCTTAACCTCTCCAGCCGAGCTAACCATCCGTTAGCCTCTCCAGCCGAGCTAAAAACCCCCAAGCCTTTCCAGCCGAGCTGAGACCTTTTACCTTTCCCAACCGAGCTAAGTTCGCACCGAGCTATACCTGTCCGGCTCAAACGTCCTTTCAAATATAGAAACTGAATCGATTGTTCTTCCCAGACACGTGGCACACCCTGAATGGCCTTCTACAGCTGTCGCGCCGTCCTCGTGTTTGGCAAAATTTGAACAGTTCCCTCCAAAAACGCCTTTACCCAAAATCAACCTTTCATTTCAGAATCACTCTCACACTATTCATCCCCTCTCTTCCTTCTTGTGTTTTTCAATCTTGCATACCAAGAGCTCGTGTCCCTTACTGCTGCTGCTTCGTCCAATTTCAGCTCCTCCTTCACCAGGTATGCTGCCCAAACTTGCCTATTTCTTTCTGTTCTTGCTTCCGTTTGATTCATAGTAGTATGTTTCTGTGTGTTTTCTCAAAACACTTTGCATGCTATGTTTTTGAAAAGAACTTCACACAAACACTATGAACTTTATGAACTGCTGGTAGAACAATCATTTGATCCATAAAAATGCACCCAACCGAACTAGAAACTGTTTGTGCTGTCTAGGTGAACCAGAACCGAGCTAGCACTTGTAGATAACACAGTAGTTTTAATAAGCACATGATTAACCTTAGCCGAAATCAAAACTAACTTGAGATAAGCATCTCGGCCCCAGACCGAGCTAGGCCCCTGACCGAGCTAAGCCCTGGGGCTAAGCCATCCTTTTGAGTTTCTAAACCGAACTCAGAAAGATGCCCCTTGAGGCCTAACCGTGGTAAGAACGACCATAAGTGAAACCGAGATAACCACAAACTTGTTCGAACCGAGATAACGAGAACCTTTCACGAGCCGATGTAGACAGCTTAGCACCACGCAGAACCGAAGTAAAACCAACCTTTTCCTGCTTTATTTTTGTAGCACGGTCTTTGATCTGTGCTTGACACTTGCTTTTTCAACTTTGCAGACTTAGGCTGTCCAGGCACTCCCTCTGTGCGTCCAACCGGACTACTGAGCACGCTCCTCCAACCGAGATAAATTATATTTTAACTTATAAAATAAATGGGGAAGTACAGACACTTGGTAGAAACCCCAGGCGGCCTAGCCGATTTCCGAGAACAATACAACATTCCAGCCGATGTAAATTTAAAACTAGCCAAAAAAGGAGTCGACCCATGGGATGAAGAAGGCTTTGTCCCATTCACCCTTCAATCCATAGTAGAAACCGGACTCAGATTCCCTGTCCAGCCACTAATTTGTGAATTCCTTAGACAAACCAGACTCTGCCCCACTCAGCTATCCACCAATACGTACCGTATAATAATGGGCATAGCCGCCCTGAACCACAAAACCGGTCTAAACCTGGGTTTGGCCGAAATACTACATCAATACTCCATAGGCTCCAAAAATCAAGGCTGGTGCTATTATTTGAGAGTGCGCCGAGGTAGAGAAAAGATAATAAAGCACACACCGGACAAAGATGTCAATGATGATGATTTCTTCTGGGTTTCTGGGAACTTCGAGGACTTCCAAGCCCGAATCCCAGGCCGAAGAATAAACTGGAAGAAAGGAGAGCCCGGTATAAGTACTTCGGTTTCCATTTTGTCTTTCCCATGAATTTTATTAACATAGCAAGCCGGACTAACACTTGTCTTCTTTTGCTTTGCAGATAAAGCTCATCTCATCTCCAACTACAACTACCCCAACCTCGCCGTACTCCGTGCCGCACTCCGGGTGAAAGAAAGGAGTTGGGCAAAGCTTCTTGAATTCGAGCCGACCTACAGATACTCCGGTCGTCGAAAAGCAAAAGTCACAGATTTTCTCCTCGAGGACCCTCCAGCACCGGACCCAAACTTGCCCGAAGTCGTCCTTGTGCGATTAACTCCTGAACAAGAGATGGCGAAGAAAAACAGAATGAGGGCCATGCTCACCGAAACAAACCCAGCCGAGGTACCACAGACCGGCCATTCAACCGAGGCCGTAGTGGCTCTTCCATCCCAACAGCCTTCTGCTTCGCGCCGAAACAAGCGTGCCCGGACTGAACAAACCGGGCCACGACTTGTCGACGAAGAGGAGAACGTCCTGCCACCAAACCCACCAGCAGTTATTCAACCGGACCCCCAGCCGGAATCATCGAACCGATCTGAAAATCCCCAGTGGGCTCCCCCCCTAGTCTTCAACAACCGGGCTATCGACGAGGGTGACTCCGTTGTCTCAGATAAGGATCACCTTCTGGCCTTCAACCTGGCCAGAGGTGTGTGCCTTCCAAAAGACATGGAGCACCATTCCAAGAAGCTCAATACCGAGATAAAGTCACTCCGGTCTGCTTCCAAGTCAATGATCGTGGTAAGTAACACTGGCCTTTCCGTCTTCAAAATTTGTCCAGCTTCCATTTCGGTCAGCAACTAAAAAATTCACTGTACTTTGTGCAGGCTCTTCAAAAAACCACACTTGCACACCGGCAGGTGATGGAGCTTCGCAAGACCGCGAGGCAGGCCATGAAGGACGCCGTGGCCAATGCTACCGAACTAAGGCAGGCCCAGAACAAGGCGGCCGAACTGGAGGCCGAGGTATCACGTCTCACCGGATTGGTTACCTCGGCTGAAAGTGATAAACAAAAGGCCGTGACCGAGGTAAAAGATTACTACCTGAGGGAGATGTCCCAGATGCAGACCAAACAAGACGCCGAGATAGCCCAACTGAACGCCGAAGTAAAGAAGGCCAGAAAGGAAGGATTCAAGAAGGCGGAAACTGCATACGGCCTTCAATGTGGCGCTGCAAAAGACCTATTCTTCAAGTGCGGTTGGCGAAGTGCGGTGGAGAAGCTCGGTTGCACTCCTGACACCGACGCTTACAACGCTCCACCGTACTTTATTCCGGCCTCACTTAAGCAATATGCGGACGATCTTCAAAAGGCATTCCTTGAAGCGTCTGATGACGAAGAAGACGATGAAGATGATGACGATGATGAGGGGGAGCCATCTCTGACTCCGGTTGTCACCAACCAACAAAACAATCAAGCAGCTCGGTTGGAGCCAACCGTGGATTTAACCAACGAGATACCAGCTAACTCTTCCCCGCCAGCGGATACCACGGTTCAAACCGGGCTCCCTCCTCAAACCGATCTCCAGGCGGCTGCTGAAGCGGAGTTCGATGCCGAACTAGATGCACTCCTAGGATGACTTGTATTTTTTGCTTCTTTTTTCTTTCTTGTATTCCGGTTTTGGGTGTCTGTAACCGGGCTACAGCCCCTCGTTTGTACTTCCTTTTGATTTGAATGAAAAAAATCTTTCGACTTGCATTCCGGTTCTGAACTTGAATAACTTGTATTACGGTTATGAACTTGCTTGGTTGCCTATGTGACAAATTTGAATCTGCTAAATTACAACTGTGATCTCGGTTAGCTATATAACTCACTAGCCAACCACTCTTCAGCCGATATAACTTACTTCGGCTGGAGAGTACAAAGAGTTGGTTTAATCCAGCCAACCACTCTTCAGCCGATATATCTTACTTCGGCTGAAGAGTACAAAGAGTTGGTTTAATCCAGCCAACCACTCTTCAGCCGATATATCTTACTTCGGCTGAAGAGTACAAAGAGTTGGTTTAATCCAGCCAACCACTCTTCAGCCGATATATCTTACTTCGGCTGAAGAGTACAAAGAGTTGGTTTAATCCAGCCAACCACTCTTCAGCCGATATATCTTACTTCGGCTGAAGAGTACAGAGTGTTGGTTTAATCCAGCCAACTACTCGTTTAGCCATTCCCATACTTTGGCTCAGTGTTAATTTAGCCATTCCCATACTTTGGCTAAGTGTTGTTTTGCCATTCCCATACTTTGGCTAAGTGTTGGTTTAATCCAGCCAACCTCTAAGTTGGTTTTTCCGGCCAACTTAGAATAAAATGCTTGGTTATTCCGACCAAACGTCCTGCAGTCTGGATCCTTATCCTGGACCTAGGAAAGGTTGATAGTTGGGTATTCCGGCCAACTATGTTTACAATGCTACTACCTTACTAAAGCTACTTTCTATGGAAAACAAATATACTGAAAAGAATCGACTTGTTTTATTGAGAAAGTAGAAAAATTACACATACTCAAAAAAAGAAAAAAGCTAAAAGTAAAATATCTTGAGATTGGCAGTGTTCCATGGCCTAGGAATTGCTTTGCCGTCCTCATCTTCCAAGTGGTATGCCCCTTTGCCTGCTAATCCGACCACTTTGTAAGGACCTTCCCAATTGGGCCCTAACTTGCCATCTCCTGGGACCAGTGTGTTTCCCATCACTTTGCGAAGTACCCAATCGCCAATCTTGAACTGCCTTGGATGTACTGTTCTGTTGTATTTTCTGGACAACTCTTGCTGATAGGAGGCGATGTGCACTAGCGCCTTTTCTCTTCTTTCTTCCGCCAAGTCAAGTTCCAATGCTATTGCTTCGCCATTTAGGTCTGGATCAAAGTTTTCACTCCGAATCGTGGGGAGGCCGACCTCTAAGGGGATGACTGCTTCCATGCCATATGCTAAGGAGAATGGTGTTTCCCCTGTTGACCGCCGCGGTGTGGTGCGATAAGCCCATAAGACATGAGGGAGTTCTTCCGCCCACTTGCCTTTGGCTTTCTCCAACCTTTTCTTCAATCCGTCCAAGACAACTTTATTTGATGCCTCTGCCTGACCATTTGCTTGGGGATATGCCGGTGTGGAGTTGTAAAACTCTATCTTGTATTCTTCGCAAAAGCCTCTGAAAATTCTGCCATCAAACTGAGTGCCGTTGTCTGAAATCAGTGCTTTTGGTATGCCGAAGCGAGTAATAATGTTCTGCCAGACAAACTTCTTCACATCTTTTTCCTTGATTGACGCCAAAGCTTCTGCTTCTACCCACTTTGTGAAGTAGTCTGTTGCCGCAAGAAAGAACTTCCTGTTGCCTGGTGCTGTTGGGAGCGGTCCCACTATGTCCAAGCCCCACATTGCGAAAGGCCATGGGCTAGTGAGAGGTAGGAGTTCTCTTGCAGGTTGGTGTATCTGATGCGCAAACTTCTGACACTTTTCACATTTCTTGACATACTTCTCCGAATCCGCTTGCATGTAGGGCCACCAATATCCTTGTGAAATAGCTCGGTATGCCAATGACCTTCCTCCTTGATGGCTGCCACAAACCCCTTCGTGTATCTCAAACAGGAATGCTTCTACCTTGCTGGGGTGGACACACTTTAAGTAAGGTCCTGAAAACGACTTTTTGTATAATGCTAAGGATGGAGAGAGCCAAAATCGTTGCGACTTGGCTCTTATTCTGTTTGCTTCTTTCTTATTTTCTGGGAGAGTGCCGTCTTTCAGGAACAGTATGATGGGGTCCATCCAAGAAGGACCTAACTCCGCACAACATACCTCTTCAGCTTCTGGGTCTTCAATACTTGGTCTGGGCAGATAGTCAATCAATAGTGGATGAGGGATGGAGGTATCTGCCATTGAGGCGAAGCCTGCAAGTTCGTCTGCTCTGCTATTCTCCTCCCTGCCAATTTGTTCTATTCTGACGACTTCAAACTTCTTGATCTCTGTCCTGACTAAGTCTTGGTACTTAGCCATTCTTTCATCCTTTGCTTCATAATCGCCCGAAATTTGATTCACTACCAATTGTGAGTCGCTGTAGACCATTAGTTCGGTGGCCTTCATGTATGCTGCTGATTTGAGCCCTGCAAGGAGCGCCTCGTACTCCGCTTCATTGTTCGATGCTGGGAAGCCAAGGTTGATTGCCTGCTCCACTACTAGGCCGTCTGGAGAGATGAGGACTATGCCAAGTCCTGCTCCATGTCGATTGGATGCCCCATCCACAAAGAGTTTCCACATCTCCCCAACGAACAACTTCCAACAGGTGGAGGGATCGGACGATGCCTTGGGGTCTTCCAGATTGCTAATGTCTTCTTCAGAGTTCATAGTTGCAGTTTGCCCCTTGTCTTCCGATGGGCCCAAGTCATTAGTCGCCAATGAATCTTGACTTGGCGTAGTAAGGTTGGATTCCTCCTCGCCTTTTCTACTCTGGTCTGCCTTGGGCGCTGACTGAGTAGCCTGTACTAGGGGTTGCGCTATTCCGGCGTCAATCTCCATCCCTAGTTTGGTTGTGTCAGTCAGGTCGATTGGGCAGACTTGGTGGCTTCCAGGAGTGAATTCTGCGACGAAGTCTGCCAAAGATTGGGCCTTTACCGCGGTTCTGGGTTGGAACTTTACATCATATTGTCCCAACTCTACTGCCCACTTCAAAACTCGCCCAGAAAAGTTGGCCCTCTCAAACAGAGCTTTCAATGGAAAAGCTGTGAGGACGACAATGGTATGGGCGTGGAAGTAGTGCGCCAATTTCCTGGATGCCATCATTAATGCCAGTGCTAGCTTCTCTAGAGGCAAGTACCTTGTTTCCGCTCCCAGCAATGTCTTGCTGACATAGAAGATGGGTAGGTGTTGGATTCCTTCTGCTCGAACTAACACTGCACTTACTGCGTGCTGAGAAACTGCCAAGTAGAGGAAGAGTTCTTCTCCAGGTTTGGGGGTAACAAGTAATGGTGGAGAAGACATGTATTCCTTCAGACTCGCCATGGCTTGGTCGCATTCATCGTCCCACTCAAACTTAGCTTTTAATGACTGAAAGAATGGACGCAATCTGTCAGAAGACCGGCTGATGAATCGGTTAAGTGCTGCTGCCATGCCAGTAAGGTGCTGCACTTCTTTTACTGAGTTAGGTCTCTCTAACTCCTGAATTGCTTTGATTTGAGAAGGGTCAGCTTCTATACCTCGGTTGGTCACCAAGAAGCCTAAGAATTTACCTGATCCTACTCCGAAAGCACATTTCGACGCGTTGAGGCGTAACTTATGCTTTTTCAGGGTCTCAAACATTTCACTTAGGTCCTTGAGATGGTCACTCTCACTCTTGCTCTTGACCACCATATCATCGATGTAAGCCTCCATTGTTTTGCCTAACAATGGCTCAAACATCTTGGTGACCATTCGCTGGAATGTCGCCCCTGCGTTCTTCAGGCCAAAGGGCATGACCTTATAACAGTATAGTCCTCTTGGAGTGGTGAAGGATGTGACCTCCTGGTCTGGTTCATGCATTGCGATCTGGTGATAGCCTCTATATGCGTCAAGGAAGCTAAGCCTGCTGTGACCAGCTGTTAGGTCCACCAGTTGGTCGATCCTTGGTAGGGGGAAGCTATCTTTGGGACATGCTCTGTTGACAGTTTTGTAATCGACGCAAACGCGCCACTTGCCATTTTTCTTTGGCACCACCACCGTGTTGGAGATCCACCTGGGGTAGTGCACCTCTCTGATGGCCCCTGCTTCCAGCAAGTTTCCCACTTCTTCCGCCACTATCTCGGCGTGGTGGAGTGCCGATCTGCGGGTGCGCTGAATGATTGGCCTGGCTGATGGGTGGACATTGAGTTGGTGGCAGATGAAGTTGGGATCAATGCCTGGCATGTCGTACGGAGTCCAGGCAAACACTTCGATGTTAGAGGTCAAAAACTCCAAGACCTCTAGCCTCTCAGTGCTAGACAACGACGAGCCAAGCAAGAAGAACTTATCCGGGCTCTTCTCGTCTATTCTGACCTCCACCAAGTCCTCCACTGCCTTCTGACTAGCCGCTTTGCCAACATCCGCGAATAGTTCATTACTCTCTGGTTCTTCAACCGAATGAACATATCCTTTGGCAGCGCGGCTCCCATTCGTTGCAACGAAGCACTGCTTGGACATAATCTGGTCCCCATAAACCTCCTCTATTACTCCGGTGTCGTTGGGGAACCTCATCACTTGGTGGTAGGAGGATGCTACCGAGCGCATGGCGTGCAGCCATGTTCTGCCCAAGATGATGTTGTAGGTGGATGGAACCTTTAACACCCAGAACTCCACTTGCTTTGTCACACTCCCTGCTCTGACTGGAAGGATGATCTTGCCGACTGGCCACTCCGGCATAGAATTGAATCCAATCAAAGGGGATACGGCTGGGGCTAAGTCCTTGTCCTGCAGCTTGAGTTGCTTGAAAGTTTCATAGTACATGATTTCACACGAACTACCTTGGTCAATCAGAATCCGCTTGACGTCAAAATCCTTGACTCGGAGAGTGACGACCAAGGCATCATTGTGTGGGCTATATATTCTGTCCAAGTCTTTATCTGAAAAGGACATGACATTTGTGGCTTCTGTCCTCCCCTTTTTGACGACTGGTTGGGCACTTAGCACTTCTCTCAAGTGCTCTGCTTTTTTGATTGAACCTCTGAGCTCGCATACACGCTCTGGTTCAAAGACTCCATGGATTACGTTGATGGTGCCTTGCGGTGGGGCGTCGTTCGGCATTCCGTTAGGGAGGTTGTGGTCCTGTGGGGCTGGCTGCGCCCCTTCTTCTATGTATTTATCCAGGTGGCCCGCCGCCACCAATTCCTCCAGGTGCTGCCTCAACGGCATACAGTTCTCAGTTCGGTGCCCCTTTTCCTTATGGTAGGTGCATCTGGATCTGTCATCGTAGTCCTTCTGGGCCTCGCCAATCTTGGCTGGCCATTTGACGAAAGGCTCGTCTCGAATCTCACTAAGTATACGGTAGATTGGTTTTTTGAACACTGTGGTGATGGCGGTGCGGACTCTCAACCACCTCTTGTCCTGGTCTTCGTCATTATCTCGTCTGCCCCGTCCGTTTTTGTTTCGGCGATCTACCGTATTGACCTTTGCCGAGGTCTTCTTCTCTGGTGTTATGGTCGCGCCAGTCTTTGCTTTGGTGCGAGCGCCATCCTCTTCCACCCTGATGTGCTGATGCACTCTCTCCATCAGGGCCTCCATGGTAAGAGGTGGCGTCATAGTGATAGAGTCCCTCAGTCTATTCCCGACTGGAAGGCCTCTCTTGTACTGCGCGATGGCCAGGTTGGTTGGGCAATCCCCAATCTGGTTGAAGGTCTCCCAATATCGGCTGTTGTAGGACCTTAATGTCTCCTTCTCACCCATGTCGATGGAGAGTAGCTGGTCGATCTCCACCGGAGTCTTAGTGTTTGTTCTGAATCTTGTGACAAATGCTTCTGCCAATTGCGCCCAGGAGGCTATGCTGCCCTCTGGGAGTTTCTCAAACCAAGTCAAGCCTAGGTCACCAAGGCTTGAGGGGAACAAGATGCACATTAAGGCCTCGTTCCGCCGGTATACAGCCATAACCTGGCGGAAGTGGCTTAAGTGCAAGTAGGGGTCCGTCTTCCCCTCGTATGTAGTGAACTTCGGCTGTAGAAAGCCTGACGGTAAAGGCGCGTTCTCAATTGCTGGGACAAACGGTGAGGTCTGCAGCCTTGCCAATACTTTGTCCGTTGGTTCGTAGGCCGGGCGCGGTTGTGGCATTCCAACCTCGACGCTTCCATGCGTCCGAGGAGCCAACCGCTGTAAGGCCGAAACTCTATGTGGATCACGCGCCTTGGCATCCTCCCTGCGTCGTGCCTTTTCTTCTAGCACGGTTCGTAGGTCGGATGACCTGGGTAACTCCGTTTGCCTGGACCTTGTTTGGTGTGTACGCGAAGGCCAGTATGTGCTTCCTTCCGTGTAAGACCTTTCAGATCTCGCCCTCTCAGACCTGGAGTGACGAGTTCTGGAAGATCTTGATTGCGTATCGCCTGTCCTGAGGCTTCTCTCTTCTGCCTGGGAGGGTGTTGAATTCCTACTACGACCTTCTGAGTGGCGAGGGGGCGTCTTGTTCGTGCGCCCCTCTCCTGTCGCCACTTCTTTTCCTTTCACCCGGCGTTTGAGAGCTTCCATGTCTGCCGCCATCCGCCGTATCAACTTGTCTTGTGCTTTGACGCGTTCCTCCAAGGCCTGAGGATCAACCCTGCGCCTTTGCCTTTCTGGGCTTTGCGAATGAGAGAGATGAGGGCTGCTATTCCTCCTTCGTCCCCTTGCATCCCTCCTGGAATTTTGCCTTTGTGGTTCGAGGTTCGCCATGGGAGGGACCAAAGGTAGGCCTTCACGCCTTGCACCTCCGTCTGGAGTTTGTCCGTCAATGGCGGACTGAGGTAGTTCTTCATTGTTTGCCATCGAATTTTGAGAGAAAAACACTTGATCAAGAGGTTGTTCTTGTCTGTCCTTCCCACAGACGGCGCCAATTGTACGGGAAAGAGATTCACCTTCACGTATAATCCTGTTGATCAAGCCTGTGTTCTTCCGCACGTCGTCGTTCTGTCACCTGAAAACTCAAACTTGAACTGGCCGGCGGGTGTGTGCCGGAAAACCCCTCCGATGCCTAAGTCAGTAAGCAAGACAAATAGGCAAAAGCTCAATGAAGTCAGGGAGCAAAAATTGCATTACCTCTTCATAGGTGATATTGGTGAGCTTATATAGGTTTCACGGGGCACAGTCCTAGTAGGACTCTAACTTCTCCATGAGAAGAGTCCTCCTAGGACTCACATTCCTCCATGCGTAGAGTCCTTCCAGGATTACTCCTCCTAGAAGATAATGCTTATCCTCCAACACCCCCCTCACTGCATAAGCCAAGTGAGATGGCTTTTACTACGGCCGAACTCCTTTACAACCAAAGTAACACATAGTCCGGACTTCACCTTACTTCTCTTACCTCGGTTTCCAATGCCACAACCGAGCTATCCATAAGAGAGTTCAACCGGACTAGGACGTGGCCAAGCCGAACTAACAAGTTCGAACCGGTGTCAACATGCAACCGACCTAGCATATAAGAACCGGTCTTAATCTACGACCGGTCTACCAACTGGAACCGAAGTATGCACACTCATTTGGCAGCCGAACTACCCATACTTCTCTCTTAGTGGGTATCTTCCATTCTTGAACCTAGCTCGGCCCAACACCTAGCTCGGCCCAATTTATGAATATAAATTACCCTCTCAAGTTCTTATGATCGTTAGAAGCATTCATGTTCATCCTTGCCTAATTTTGCTAACCAGGGACCCATACATAATGGAGCCACCCATTTTGACTGAGGGAACCTTTGTGATCCTTATGAATGAGTTTGAGGAAAGACTCATCATGAAGCATTGTTACTCATATCATTTGGAGTGTCATTGGAACACCGATATTGAGACCGAAATGTACAAGTTATTCTTTTATTTCGAATTAAATTCTTGAGTAGCGACTATAATTTTGTTCAGGGTCGTTCTATCCTTAAATTGTTATGTCACATTGGTTTCGTTCGTGGGAGTGTCAAGGTTGTGATTGTTATTTGTGAAATTATTTCTTATTGATCAAGCGAGACTGTTGTGTTGGGAAACTTCTTCCTTTGAAACTCGTTATTGACCATAAATCGTTTATGATTGATCGGCGAACGTTAATCCTATGGTTATTTCTTTTAGCATTGTCGACCCTTGGTTATTAAGTTGTTAGAATTTCGGGGATGAAATTTTCTAAGTGGGGCAAATTGTAACAGCTCGGTTCGAGACCTGACCCTTATTCCTTTTCGTATAAAGATGTTGTAGTAGAAAAAGGTTTTATGTCAAAAATTTGACTTAACTTGAAAATTTACTAAGTGTGAAAATTGAGTTTTTCAAAACTTACGATTTTGAAAATAATTTTTTATGATAATTATTCCTTATATAGTAAAAAACTAATTTGATTTTATGGGATTTTCCTACAAAGTATTAACCCCTTTACTTCAATGTCAAATTTAGAAATTTCAGTCGGAAAATTATTTTTGTACTAAAATTGGGGGAATCACTTTTTGATTGACTTGAATTTTGATTTTTTATATTTTTCTTTGAATCCAAATGGGAGGTATTTCCTTATTTACATTGTAAACTTAAGTAAATGAAATATAAATGTATGAGGCGAAATGAAAGCATTTACTCAAAATGGTTACATATATAAATAAGGTTGATGTGCTGGGAGTGCCTTAGGAGCTGAGCTGTGTGATTAGTTGTATCTAAGGTGACCACTCGAGCGGTCAGTTTACCGCTAGAGTGGTGACGTGGGTACATGCAGTATCTTGTTTTGTTGACAGAAATGCTGAGAGATTGAGTTCACCGCTCGAGCGGTCTGTGTGATATCAACAATTTAAAAGTTACTTTTTGGATCATTTTTTAACTTTTTCTTTTCCTCTTTCTTTCCCCTCTCCTAAGCTCCGAAACCCTAGCTTTCTCTCTCTAACAAATCTCTCATTCACTAAGAATCAAACCTAGATCCCTTCCAAAAAGCAAAGATGGAGTGAAGATCAATGTTTTTACCGATTGAATCATGTTTTTCTTGAAACTCTCTTTGGGTTTTCTTCTTTTTGCCTCCATTCTTGAGGTATGGGTAGTTTTAACTTGGTGTATCTATGATTTGAGGTATATATGTGGTATTTTCTTAGTTATAGAAATATATGAGATGATTTTGTTGTATAAAATGGGTTTGACAAACATAAAGGGGCTTATACCTAATGTTTTTGGAAAAGATTATAAATGCTTCTTGTTGATTATTATTGTTGATTAATATTGACTCTTTAAGTGTAAGAGAGGGAAAAGCCCCAATTTTCTCAAAAACCCTAGTTTCTAAATTTGATTTAATAATGGGGTTTGGCTCAATTGAACTTTAAAACCTTGAAATTGGGTGAATGATTGTTACAAATGTGTTGAAACATATAAGTTTGATTCAACTTGGAAATGTGGGTTGAGATAGATGAATGTTGGAGTTGTGGAAAAGAGAAATTGGAGAAAATCCTTTTGTTTCTTGCTATTGTTAAATCTTATTTATAAATTGAATGAACCTTAGTCAAATTAGATTTGGAAACTCATGCATCATGTTCATTACGATTTCTCTTGTGATCTTACAATCTTATGGATATTTGGAAAATATTGAAAGGAGTAAATAGCATATGAATCCGAGTAATTGAGTCGGATTTTGGGAAATAGTTATGTATTGTGTTGGTAACCGCGTGGGAGAGTTAAGGTGCTCAATTGCCCTGTCTTGAGCTTATCGCCGGACGAATGTGGAAAAATATTTTTGGCTGTTCACTGGTCCTGCAGTATTATAGTCAGTAAAAGTAAAAAAACAAATGTTTTTGAGTGTCCAGTCCCCGCCATATTAATAGCCGACAAATGTGGGAATATTTTCAGTATATAAGTCTATAGGTGTAAGTATGGTTTTGTGACTCTTACTTGAGACGTCATAGCATATTTACCACCTGTAGACTCGACTTTCTTCGCGTGCCCCCCTTTCGGAGAGGCGCGAATTGCTCCTACAGTTCGGACTCCTGTCACGGTTCTGAATCTAATCTCACAAAGTGCAATGTGAGATTGATAAACACCAAAGAGTCCAATCCGGCAAATCATTTTGGAAAATTAGATTTTTAAATCAACTAAAGCCAAACTGGACTGCTTTGCCAGATTACAGAGTCGCCATCTAAATATTTTATTTTGGGAAATTTAGGAAACCCTGACTCGTGCCAAAGGCCACGTGTCCGCCATCACCAAAGTTGCCTCGGCTTGGGAACTTGGGTTCGAGAGGGGAAGGTCCTAAAATGAGCAACCCCACTCGCCCGATCAAAGGATCGGCCTCTACTAAGCATGATATGTTGTTTTATAAACACATGTGTTCTTGTTTTGGTTATTTAGCTAACTTTACTATGTAACGCACACAAGCAAGTATAGACTAAGTCGCAAGATTTGGAACAAATCAATTCATGTTTGGTTTTTAAAATGATTTGAAAATGCCACCCTCAAGTGGGCTAAAGTGCGGATTTGCCACCCTCAAGTAGGCTTAAAACATGATTTTGCCACTTCGCAAAGTGGACTTGACACTCACATTTATCGAATTGTTCCAATTCAAGCAACAAAGCCTTCATCCACAGGCATTCATACAGTTTAGCATTTAAGCAAATAGCCTCATGGCAAGCATGCTATCATGGCAATACTCACACTCATGCAAGTATGCTAAAGCGTAAAACTTACAGTGTACTCCGAGCCAAAACAAAAGCTAGTTAGAAATATGCATGGTCCTAACTATGTTAAGATGCCTAATGCAACACATGCAATAATGCGACTAAATAGGCTCGGCTATCTAAGATGGCATATGAATGCAACAATTTGATACACGTATTCAAATAAGTATTGAAATACAATGCAGTTTGAATGATACGCCGAGCCCGGTGCATGCAAGACAAATGAATGATGCAAACATGCAAGCATAAGGTATGCTAATCAAAACGTGCCCTAATCTAACCATCGAAAGCAGTTAAATAAAAGGGAGAAAGACATGGGATTGGAAAACATGCACACACACACGCACGCTTATTACAACATTGCGCCCTCTCGAAGGAGGGTCTGAATGAATAAGCTAAGCTACGCTAAGCTAAGCTAATTAAACTAATCTAATTAAACTAATTAGACTAATTATTACAACGCAAAATAAAGAAATAGCTAAGCTAAGCTACTTAATTATTACAGCACTTTAATCAATTAGCAAATTAATTAAATTACAAAACCATGCTAACTAACAAGTAATGCATCAGACTACGCTGCCTCAGCAAGTTGAAGAAGTTGAACATGCATGCCTCGGTTACCGCCTCGAAACACCTTCCGGTTTGCTCTTGAGAGGCTCTATTTGCAGGGTGTCTCCAAGAACTCAGTGGCCTGCCGGCCATGAGGAGCTTCTGTCGGTCATCTGTCGGCCAAGGATGTGCACTGCCAGCCAAGGATGAAGCAGTGCCGGCCACCAGTGTGCTGAATCACCATTCTGCAACAGAGCTCAAACCAGAGGAAAATGGAGGGTCTCCCAATGGTATGTGTGTACTATGCCACTCCTTATCATCTCAAAATATCAAAGGAGAGGTACCATTGGATCTAAAGCCACTGATCAAGCATTCAATGAATGATGGCCAAGGATCCAACTTGCACAAATTCAATAAATGCAAGACAAACAAGATTCTAGGATCATTACCTTATCATGAATAATTAAAGGCAATGGAGACAAAGGAGATTGGCTCATTTTCATCACTTCAAGTATGAAACGAACCAATCTTCCTTGTGTTCAATATAACGTCCGACTGAACACAATGCAATGCACACGTAACATGTTTATCTTGGCATGTTTTATTTGATTCAATTCTTGTTTACACATTTTAAGTCACCAAACCATTCTTTAATTGATTTGTCCAATGTGAAAGTCCTCTAATGAGAGGAAGACCAATCAAAAGATGACTTAAGACATGAGAGAGACCATGCCTTTGACTACGAGGAACCCTCAAAAGAGGGTTAAAGCCATTTAAGCATAAGCATCAATCCCAAGCTTAAACACAACTTTAAGACTAACCATCCCTCAAAACAAATAGAAAAATGAAAAAATGAGGGAGGTGGCAGAATTTCAGTGCTAAAGTGGCATGAAACACAAGACTCTAACATGCAAACAACTCATGTACAACATGTTAAGAGGCTTAAGCATTAAAACTAGTAAAGTGCTTTACACTAGAACCATGCAATATCAAGCTTAAATGACCAAATCAGCTCTGGACAGAGCTAAGACATGCCAAAATAGTGGCTAAATCATGCTAGAATTGAAGCATAGAAAGCAAGAAAAACATGCTCACATGTTGGCTCACAAACAAGGCTCAAAGCACAACTCTCAAAAGCAATGAAAGAGTGAAATATGTGAGAGTGTGATAAAGATATATGCACTGAAATCACATGTTAAATGATGCTATAGCATGCAATCATCTCATGCAAATCATGTTAGAGGCCTTAAAACACAAAACTAGTGAAGGCATTTACACTATAGCTATGCAAGACAAAGCTGATATGACCAAGACAGCCCAAAACAGTCTTAAAACAGCCTAAATGGAGTTCTAAAACATGCTTGAAATAAGCTAAGAATGGCTAGACTTAGAGGCCAAAACAATAGCACATGTTAGGTAATTTAGCACAATTGCACTACAAGCATACAAAGCAAAAGCTCGAGTGATCAAACCAGATCAAAACAGAGCTTAAACATACCAAAACATTAGCAAAAATGTGCTAGAGTCAAGCTAACACAAGCTAGAATGATAGGCTAACTCATTAGGCATGCTAGGCTAGTAAGCATAATTACACTACAAGTGCAAGAAGCAAGCAACAAGTGACCCAACCAGCCAAAAATAGAGTTGACCAGCCAAAAATAGAGTTGAAACATATCAAAATAGAGCCTAAAACATGCTTGAATTAAGCTACAAAAAGGTAGAAATACATGCTCACAAGTTAGGCCATCTACACTTGCAAAGAAGACAAGAGGAGGGGAGGCCACCCCCTCCTATTTTGGACCCCAAAACCAAGTTTTTATCACTGAAATTCCCCTAGAATTTAGTGGTTAAAAGGACAAAAAAGAGTTGTTTTAAAAGCTTTAAAAGATGGCACAAAACTTAGCAAACAAGCTATAAAAGAGGGTGGACCACCCCTAACTCTAAAAAGGCCTTAAACCAACATTTTTAAACCTTAAAAACAAAGGTTTTTTTAGTTGAAAACTAGGCCAAAAATAGCATGCAAAGGTGGCCAAACTAGTGTGCAAAAATAAGCTTAAAAGGGGTAAGCTTTATACCTTTGAAGCACAGCAACAAACAGCCACTTTTCTGAGCTAAAACCAGCTTTGAGAGCTCAAACAAGACCTCCAAGAATTTCAGCTCCAAGATGAAGGTGTTTTGCTAAGGGTCGTAGTGCAAATGTGTAGAGAATTCTCACTTTCAAGCACAAAATAGGAAAAGAGAGAGGATTCTAGAGAGAGAGGCAGAAATTTTGCTCTGAAAATTTTGTAGAGAGAGATGGATTTTAGAGAGAGAGGCTCCCAAACTTGCTAACCTTTAAAACCATAGAGAATGGCCTCTATATATAGAAAAACATGAGCTTTGGCCAAAAATATCAACAATTGGACAGTTGGAGCAGTAAGGAAACAGCTGGAGCTAAAAATCTGCAAAAAATCTGATTTTTTACATTAATGGCCGGGAGGGGATCATTGGTGGCCGACACTGATCATCAATGGCCGGCACTGCATCATCCATGGCCGGCACTCTTCACCAGTGGCCGGCAGAAAAATTTGCTCTCTAGGTCCAACTTCAAATAGGCATAACTCCTTCATCTGGACTCCTTTACAGGTCATTCTTGTGTCTAAATTGAAGCCCCGGAAGTAAGCTTTCCAATGGTGGTAGCGTCATACCAAAATTCCAAGTATGCTAAGAGATATTCCTATTTTAGTGAAGACTGTTCAGTTTCGGTCCAACCGGATTCATGCCTAACTTCTTCTCAGCTAGTTTTCTTCCCTCCTCTCCTCTTTTCTTCAACCCAAACCCCCTAAATAAGGTGTTTTGAAAGATTTTTCAGAGATTTCACCTCTCTTTCATTTATTTCTACTTTGTCCTTTGCTTGGTTTATCGAAAAGCGCAACATTTAACGAAATGCGAGCCTCGGAACATCATAAGAACTTTTTCAAAAACTATTTTGAAAGAGAGGGTTTTAAGGTCTAAAATATTTTAGTCAAAATCATTTTAGTCCAAAAATGGGTTGTAAGGTTGGGATTTGATGCTGTTCTTGCCGAAGAAAACGAACATTTGCACTGCACATCTTTCATCACCAAGTAAACAATCAGTAGCATCCAAGTCTTAAGAGCGGTCAAAAATAGGGTGTCTACACCACCCCACGGTTGTAAATGAGATTTTGAATGAAAATCATACATTGAGCATTTTTGGTTTTAAAAGAGACAATATAGATTTTGTAACAAGTGCATGGCATGATCATAAATGTATTCTTACTGGGTATTAGCTCACCCCACTAACAACATTTCAGGAAATGATACTATGATTCTGCCAAAGTGACTTGGCGATGGATTTGTTTTGACTGGAGCATAAAGGCTCACTAGATGTTACTTATTGAAGCTTCAAAGCTGTTTTGAGGTTCGGGACTGAATGTCTATTTTTATGTAATCAAAGACTATCCTTGAAAATGTGTACACCATTAGGACACTTTATTTTTGTATTCTCTTACCCTATGAACTGTTATCATTCATGATTGTATGTTAATAAACAATAATGTATATTTCACTTGAAAAAGTACAATGACAAGAGATTATCTTGCGTAAAATACTTTGTTCTTTAATGGTATTCATTGTACTGGTTGAAAAAATATTAAAAAGATTTAATTATAAAATTGGTGATAATTTTTAAGGCGTTACAGAAAATTCATGTGTCAAGTCAACTCCAATACAATATTAGAATTAATATAATCATCCTAAATATGATCCTAGAAATTTTCAAGCTGCTAAACCATTATATATGGACTATTATTGTTATTATTATTTTATTTTTTATTTGGTGGGGGTGTCTCAGATATGTTTTCCATCACTACTACAAAATTGATTAAAGATTACAGTTTTTAACTGTGACCTTAAACTTTCAATCTTAATTTTTTCCAACACAAATATTGTGATGGATGAATGTGTGCCCGTATGTGCAAGTTTTTCATCATAATTTTTAACCGTGATAAAAAAGTTAAAAATCTGAGATCAAATGTTAAAAACGCAAATGATAGTAGGAATAAGATTTCAGTTTTGTAAAAAACCATGACCATTTATTAAGTTATAATCACAATTTTTTTATAAAAACTGTGATCTATTTTTCAAAAAAAAAAAAATCTCACTTTTTAAAAAAATTGAGATGTTTTTCTCAACACATTATTCAAGGTATATTTTGAAATTAGGTGATATCCTACCCAAACCATTTTTTTGGGTAAGAAATTTTATTACCAAAATAAAGATAAGTACAATGATCTCAAGGCATGGACCTATAATTTCGTTACCAAACTAAGACCAATTTATCACAACCCAACATACAATTTGAAGCTTAAGGCAAAATATAGATACAAATATAGTAATATATTCCAAAGAAAACCTAAAAAATCTTAAAAATTAAATAAACTTAAAGTGACTCCTCCAAAATCCGTGGGAAGAATCATCATCAACCCCTTTCTCTTCAGCATCTTCAGTCCCCCCTTGGGGATTTATTACTTTCCAGGCCTTCATAATCCAGGAAACTAGAGAAGGAAAACATCACAATTTAATGGCAACAAACATGCTACTCACATTAGTTCTGTTGGAACACACTTTTTTATGCCCATACACAAACAGTTTAATAGCAAGAACTAGGACAGAAGAAAGTAAAACACAATTAGCTTAGAAAGCAATGAGCTTGAACTATTCATGACAACATACCTGTTCCATTTCACCGATGAATTTCAAACCTCCTGGACCAACAAGTGAACTAGCAAGAAGACAGCCAACAATTAACAGCAAGCTCTAAAATTTGTACACATACAGCTCACTGCATGTGGCTGAATGTAAAAATAAAATCAAACTATTAGAACCAAAACTACAAAAGAACGCAGCAACCAGTTACAGATACAAACCGGTTGTCCAATACAAGAAAAGATAATTCCACCAATGGCAGCAGAAACTATAACCACCAGCAAGTCTGAAATCAGCCTACAAAATGCAACACAATGAAACTAAAGCATATGTCACCAGAAATAGATATAATTGAACATGAAGCAACATATCTGAAGTGCTTGTATGACCAGCTTCTTCAACAAACATTTCACCAGAGACTAAACATTTCAAGTGGAAACCCAAAAAAAAAAATGTTAACCTTAAATCTACTTGAAGAACTGGATATTTTGATTTCTTATTTGACATCATAAACAAATTATCCTGTCACAAATAAGCCAATGATCAGTATCTGCTCTAAGCAAACAGAAAACCAGTTATATTGAAGCATGCAATCACCTATTTTGAAATGAAACAGAGTCCAAACATAATTATTATATTTTTTATAAATAAATAAAAAACACTAGTATGAAACATAATGTTCAAATTTCAAACACCAGAGACTAAACTTTGGCTCTTCATAAATTTGTTGTGTTGTTGACAGTTAAGAATTCAGGAACAGGCATATGAATGCTTTTGAAATTAATTTTGTTGTCATGTGAATAGCAATACTGTACAAAATGTACAAATTACAGTGCAATGGATCAGTTGTCATAAGAGGAGAAAACAAATCAAATCGGGAGAACTTTCAGGATCTATATCAATGTAAGAGATTTAGCCTAATAATCCACCAGATAAGAAATCCCAAACCCGAAGAAGATGGACAGAGATGGGAAGCAATCTATTCAAAATGTGCAAGAGATCTAATTTTTGCCAACCCATATCTCACATTGTTAAAAGAAATTGTTATAAACTCTGACATGTAAGGACATAATGTTCTTTCTTCAAAACAATGAGTTTTAATGCCATCAGAGTCATGAGTCAAAAAAAAAAAAAAATTTCCTAGAACCAGTGGCTGCAACAAAAGTATGAATCCTTATTCTACCAATTAACTTTCATTTTGAAAAACAAATAGAGAGAGAGAGAGAGAGAGACAGAGACAGAGACAGAGAGAGAGGGCTTTTTTTATCCCTAATTGAAGAAAAGTTCAGGGTAATATATAAGTTCACCACTGAATAAACTAATAGAAGCTGAAAGATTCAAGAACATCAAAAAACAAGTGATCCCTAATTGAAGAAAAGTTCAGGGCAGTATAGATTAAAGTCACCGCAAGCTATCAATGAACTTAGATTAAGGACATTAGACATAAAATAATTCAGCCAGAAAATGAATGAAAATTCATGGTAGAAGGACTACAGGATGTTATGTGATTATGTGACATCCAAGACACTTTCTAAAGAATCCAAATATAAATGTATAGAAGCAATATATATATATCAATTGAACAGAAACAACAGAAACCACTCATGATCTGATTGTTTTGAACTTATCCTGAGAACAGTGGATAAAAAATTTTAACATTGAACTCTTCTGAGATGGTAGAAATACACCTTTATAGCATAGTTGTCAAATCGGGATTTGAATTTTGAATCGAAATGGTATTGTACCGCATCGCAAATCGAATCGAATTGTGGAGATTCGGTCACCTTTTTAAAATGAATAATGCTTGGGACCCCCTTTTGGGGGTCACCCCCTCACCCCCCTTTGCCACGTGGCGGGGGGTGATTGGAGGAGCAGGAAAAAAAAGAAAAAGAAAAAGAAAAAGTAACCAATGAGAGAGAGGGGGGGTCAAAGGGGGTGGGGGGAAAAGGGGGATGAATCATTGTTGTTTTAAAATTACATAGAAAAACATATGTACACACTTAGATAATAAATATCTAATAAATATAAAATATTTAGACTTAAATCAATGAAAATATTGTTTGAAATGATGATCATGTGACTTGGGTAAGAAGTTAACACGGGTTCCCATATTTACCACTTCACCTTTTCCCTTTTAGAAACTATTTCTTATCAACCATTCTTAATAAAAAAAAGTAAACAGAGACAAATTTTCAATTTCAAAGTAACAATAACTCAACAACAATGTTTTTAACTTTTTACAAGGTTAAAAAACCAAAATTTTCAACTTTTTTCAAAAATCTTTTTTGATGCCTTGAAAAAATTCATTTTGTAAATGCAAGTATTTAAATAAAATTGAATATATAAGTCTAGAATATTGTAGAGAGAGTTCATTTTTTTCCGCTAAGGTTTGAGTATTTGAGAGTAAATAGGGAGAGAAAAAGTCAAAAGATGGCATATAGTAATCCTAAAGAAAGCCAAATATCGATTTTAGCGAATCCAATCGATTCACGATTCACCTCTTCGGTTCACCGATTCACGGCTATTTGCGATTCACGCAACCTGTTCGTATCGATTACCCACCGAATCGAATCGAATCGTACGATTCGAATCACAAATCATATAATTCTAATAACAAAGCTTTATAGAGAGTAAAAGAAAATAAATTTCATTAATTGTGTTTCGTGTATAATTGGAATGCTTTGATAGATGTCATAAATTGGCTTCATGAAGCAACCATAATACTATTCTTGAAAAACAGTTTAAGAGAGCTAGTGTTTTTTTTTTTTTAAATACCTTGGATTCGTGCAGAAACAGCAGGCACAAGCCGTTTACCAGGTGACCTGAAAATCTGCAAATAACACCAATGTTAAGAGTTTGGGAATGAAAATTGCAGTGAGGATGAGGAGGAGATGAGGAGGAAAATAAAAAATGTGAAGGGGAGTACTGTAATAGGCTAAGAATTTTTGCCAAGTTTTTCAAATGGTGACCGTGTATTAGTGTAGAAAATTAATGTATTGATATTATTGATTGATAGATTGATTGATATTACAATGGAGAGAATGAACTCTCTTTTATAGAGAGAATGGGATACAATGGAGTAATCAAATTAGTGGAGCACTAAACTAAATTAATGGAGCATTAACCTAAATGGAGCATTAACCTAAATGGAGTAGGTATAATGGTAATTGAGCACTAACTATGGTGCACTAACTATAGTGGAGTAGGTGTAGGAATTGTCACTAACTATAGTGGAGTAAGTGTAGGAATTGTTACATTCAACAGCCCCCCTCAAACTCAAGGGGGTTAGGAACTAACCAACTTAAGTTTGGAGAGAGTAACAAAACAGGAAAAATAATCTGACAAAAAAAAGTAGATAGGAGACACTGTATGGTCGTGTCAGACCGTTGTAGAAGATAGTTTATGGGGTCATGTCGGACCGTTGTAGAAGATAGTTTATGGGGTCATATCGGACCGATGTAGAAAACAGTTTATGGGGTCATGTCGGACCGTTGTAGAAAACAGTTTACTGAGTCATGTCGGACCGTTGTAGAAAACAGTTTACTGGGTCATGTCGGACCGTTGTAGAAGAGAACCGAAATCAATGTCGGAACAGTTTACAGAGTCTTGTCGGACCCATATAGAAGCTAACCGGAATCAAAGTCGGGACAGTTTACAGAGTCTTGTCGGACCCATATAGAAGCTAACCGGAATCAAAGTCGGGACAGTTTACCGAGTCTTGTCGGACCCTCAAAAGGCGTGCCCAATCTTATCAAAAGGCGTGCCATCAAAAGACGTGCCATCAAAAGGCGTGCCATCAAAAGTCGTGCCATCAAAAGGCGCGCCGATTTGTCGTCTGGCGCCGAGCGGCGCGCGATACGCGTGGCTGTTGTGGCTATTTAACGAAGACGGAGGCTGAAGCTTAGACAGAACAAAACACTTGCTGAAAACCTCTGAAAACCTCTTCGTTTTTGCTGAGAGAGTTGTGG
Organism: Camellia granthamiana; assembly: GCA_036172215.1. Lineage (NCBI taxonomy): Eukaryota > Viridiplantae > Streptophyta > Magnoliopsida > Ericales > Theaceae > Camellia > Camellia granthamiana. Next base: position 25,270 of record JAXFYN010000328.1, on the reverse strand, counting down.
CTATTTAACGAAGACGGAGGCTGAGGCTTAGACAGAACAAAACACTTGCTGAAAACCTCTGAAAACCTCTTCGTTTTTGCTGAGAGAGATACTCTGTAACTCTATTGCCCAGAAAATGGCTTCTTCTTCCCGCCCCGTTACCCAGAACATAGCCTCTTCGTCCCGTGGTCTTACTCTCTTTCCCGACCTCAACGAGGCCACAACCCAGAATATAGCCCTAGAACCTCAACCAAGTGCCCCTAGACCAAGCGCCCCTGATTTTACGCCGTTGAACTTTCCAATGGTGTCAGTGGAGCAGAAAATGGCCGCTCAATCTGATATGGAAGCCAATCATTATACTTTGAGGTCTTGTGTTGAGACAATGACGGCGGTCAACAACCTGTCGCACCGGCTTCAGAGTAGAACAAATAAGGTGCAGCAGGTAAAAGCCCAACTGGCTCTGCTCCAAAGCATGTATACGGATGCCCGAGCAGAGATATGTGTGCTGAAGGCAGAAAATAAGGAACTGAAGCGGAAGGCCACCGTGATGCTCAGATTTGGAGGGCCGCCATATGTGACAGTTGAGGAGCAACGGGAAGTTAACGTGCTCGGCGGCGTGGGAAACACGGAGGCAACACCGGCAAGGGAGGCCCAAGACAAAGGCAAGAAGAAGAGAACCGCTGAAGAGGCGAAGAAGTGAGGCCGGTTGTTTGTGGTGGTTATGGGTTATGGGTTATGGGTTGTGGTTGTTTTGTTTGTTTGTTTGTTTTTTTTTTTTTTTGTGTAAAATGGTGATGTTGGAGGGATTAAAAGAAATAAAGAATGTTTTCCTTGAAGTGAGAGCAGACAGAATAGACAGGAGCCTCATGACCTTCAAAAGTGTACTGTTTTGCACCATTTGCAGCATCCCAAACCTTGATGGTCTTATCATCACCACAGGTTATCACACAAAGTTGCTTATTGGGGTGAGAGAATGCTAGATCATTTACTCCACCAACATGAGCATCAATCTCCAAATGTTGCCGTACATCATCACCTCCATGATAAGAATATATTTGTACACTGTGCCTCGAATATGCAACTCCAAATAAAGAACCATCAGGGCTCCAAATAATACGGTTAACAGATACGCTGGAGCAGTCTGCAGAGGCATTGAACATGCACTAAGATCCCAAACTTTGAAGTTTCTTAAAACCAGTCTCTCCCTAGAAGCAACTTCCCACAATGCTATGTCCCCCACATTAGTACCAACTAGAAGTAGAGTCTGTTGGTTAGGATGAAAACCCATGCTCATAGGAGCTGACACCTGAGTTAAGGTCCTTGCAACAGTCTTGGGCAAGTCATCTGGGCCATTAAAAGCTTGACTATGGCCATGACCAGCTGTTGAAAGGGCTACTAGGGAAGCACGTGAGAGAGCAGCTACAGATGCACGAGATAGAGCAGCTGCTGATGCACGACTAAAGTCTGAAAGGGCTGCTGTTCAGAGGGCACAAGCTGAAGCTCGAGAACGTGCTGGAAGGGCTACAGTTCAGAGAGTACAAGCTGAAGTCCGTGAAAGGGCAAATGAAGCAAGGGAGAAAGCTGCTGCTGCTTCTAGAACTGAATCTGAAGCACGACGTAAAGCTGAACGAGCTGCTGTAGATAGGGCTGCTGCAGAGGCTCGAGAAAGGGCTGCTGCTGAAGCCAAGGATGAACCAACAAAAGAATGATAATGATCCTGAATCATTTTTTCAACATGGGTTCTCGACCAAGCAGTGCACCAAGGCCAAGGGAAAATTCTTCTGACCCTGCGTTGAATCCCCAATTTAAGGGAGGATCTGAAGGGCCAAGGAGGACTTGTGGGTTGTGTAGAAAGAGGAATCTCTGATACAGTGAGCCATACATCATCAGATGATTCCATATATTCTTCTGATTCTGGAGACACATCTACCTGGAAATTTGTCTCTCTAGATTTAGCATTTACATAAGAAGAGGAATCAGATTGACCAACAGACTTATGAGAATCTGTTGAACCACTTGGCATGTCAAACACAGTTTGATGCGATTCCTGGAAAATGTCAGCAGACATCTTCTGTGACTGACTCTCAGTATCCCTGAAAGAAGATCTCCCGATTGGTTGAGGTCCGGCGGGCGGCCAAGGAAAGGTTGCCGCCCGCCAGAAGGCGAAGAACACTAGGAGCTTAACCTATAGCTCTGATACCATGTAGAAAATTAATGTATTGATATTATTGATTGATAGATTGATTGATATTACAATGGAGAGAATGAACTCTCTTTTATAGAGAGAATGGGATACAATGGAGTAATCAAATTAGTGGAGCACTAAACTAAATTAATGGAGCATTAACCTAAATGGAGCATTAACCTAAATGGAGTAGGTATAATGGTAATGGAGCACTAACTATGGTGCACTAACTATAGTGGAGTAGGTGTAGGAATTGTCACTAACTATAGTGGAGTAGGTGTAGGAATTGTTACATTTAGAATAGAGTGCATTGTATGCACAATACTATAAGAAAAAAAACAAAAACAAAACAAAACAAAAAAGGAAAAGGAAAACCAAGCAGAAAAGCTCACTCCCTGCATACTTCTAATGGAGTTTTTTAAACTCCCCCATTAGACTGTTCAATTCATCAATAATATAAGAGCTAGTTATGAGGTATGAAAAAAATTTGGTTCACATGCATTGTCAGTAAGGCATCTCACTAAAACACTTTTGTAATGCATGCAAGGACCTAAGAAATAATCAATAACATTTGATTATCTATAAATTTGGCAATTCACATACTCTCAGATGAGTCTCAGATATTTGCTGAAACATGGATATGTTTGTTTTAATAGACAATGAATTAAGAAAAGGAAAATTAACTTAGAAAGTGAAAGAGGATTTAATGATCACCTTAGAAGATCCCTTTGTGACTTTCAAGGGCACTACTGCTACAAATCGTCATCACTGCTTTATTTGTGATCTTAAGATCTAATGATTTATTTAAGGCCTGATAAGCCAATTAAAAAACAAAAAATATCAGGACAAAAAATATGAAAATGCATTAGTAAAACTCATGGGCAAAATATCAATTTCAGGTTGTGTATATATATATTAGATATTCAATTCAAACAACTACAAAGTTACACAAGAAACAAAAATTTATGGAGCATATAACATTTCACCATGTCATACCTATCTCAGTTTATAGGGATCAAGTCATATTTCTTCCCAGTACTTGAAAATTTCATTATGAGAATTAAAATAGAAATTTGTAGAAGAAAAGTAATGAAAATTTTATTTTTTTTTTTTTTTTTTTTATTTATTTATTTATTTTTTTTTTGATTGATTAACAAACTGAAATGAAGAACATTCCTATTGTGCCAAGATCCTTTAATGCAATAAAACTTAAATTCAAACTAGCCTAACTAAATAGACCCGTATTTAAGATGCATAACTAGCAAGATTCCAGGGAAGGGCTGCAACTTTAAATACAAACAGAATTTGAGTAATGCAGCTTGCATAATTGGTACAAGGCATAGTTGAGTAATTTTGAATTTCCCTTTAGCTAGACATAGAAAAGAGTATTTACAACAATAAATTGCTAATATTGGACAATGCCTAGAACTAGAAGATACAAGGTCCAATCATCACTAACAAGCAAAACAATAAAAAGAAAGAAAGAAAGAAAAAGGAACAAAATTGACTGCAAACCTCCTCATGTGATGGAAACGAATAATCTAATGGGTATTGTGGGTGTTCAAGAGTTAAGCAAACCAGCCTCTGCACAGCCACAACAGCAACTTAATAAGGATCATACCCAGTAGAATTAGAAGTAAGATATGTAAAGCTTAACAAATTTGTAATACAAACAGCCTGCCTTACCATACAAACAAGACAAAGAATTATGAGAGAAAAAGTAGAAAACACCAGTAAGTGATTTCTAATTAATGATGCATTCTGAAACTAGTGCTGAATAATCTGTTCAAAAATTTCATGAAAACACACAAGAGCATAATACTGAATCAGACTGGAGAGACTCAGTTTGTAGTAAACAAATTAGTTCGTCAATGTTAATGTGGTTAAACTGAGAACAAAACAATATGTGCATTTAATTGACAACATAAATGAGACTCAAAGCTTGAGATATCACAATCTTGTGACTAGAATACTGATTAAGGAGGAAAATCAGGCAACAACATGCTGTTAAGCAGAAAATTAAAAGCTAGAATAAAAATCACTTATTCCTAATCAATCCATTTGTTAATTCTTTACATTCATCAGAAATTTATGATTCTTATCCCAGTATGAAACTACAGCTTACAGACGCGCCTATTCCTAATCAATCCATTTATGGATTCAACTTCTGTGGTTTTCTCTTTGAATTTCCCTACTATATCACTCTTAGAATGGATTCAAATTCAAATCTCTCACAACAAAAATTTACAATTAAATATCAATTTCATGATCAGAGAGAGAGAGAGAATTTACAGCTTCAGAGTTGATCCAAACCCTTGGAGGAGATTCGAGATTGTAAACCCTAGAATCGACAGGAAGAGAGAGATATGCATATACGAGTTCCGATCCTCTCCAACCAACCTCTCCAGCCAATCCTCGTGTCAATGGCCAGGATTTGGCCACGTCATTAATTCATAGCCGAGAGGACGGCTCAGATCAAGTTTGGTTAAAAAAATAAAAATAAAAAAAATTGATTTTTTTTCATTCAACACAGCAACAGAGCTTCTCCCTGTATTCAGCTTCGCTCCCATTCATTTTTTCCCTCCCTCTTCGAAGCTCTGGTGAACGACGATCGACGGCGAATCAAAGTCGGCGACGAACATCGATGATTTGTCCCTCTCTCCCTCGGTCTTAATCCGAAGATTTCATCCATTTGTCTGTCCCTCTCTCTCTCTCTGTCTTACTCCAAAGATTTAAGCCGCAATTTCAGCAACGAACCAGAGCTTCGGCGACCCAACGAACCAGAGCACTGATCTACATTTCATCAAACTTAAGGTAATACGTTTTTTTCATCGATTGTTCCCCAAATAATATGTCATTTTCAAAACTTGAACAATGATGTGTGTTTCTCCAATTGTTTCTCCAGTGAAATGATGATTGATAAACTGCCATTTTCATTGTTTAATAGGCTCAAAAAAATAAAAAATAAACGCCATTTTCCCTTATATTGTATTGCATACTGATTGATTATAATGATGACATTGGACTTGATTTTTTCAATTTTTATGCCTACGTTTGATGGTTTGGGGTAAGATTTCTGAATTTGGTAAGAGTTGCTCCCATTTCATATATATATATATAGTCTAATCTATTATGTGGTTTTGCAAGATCATTTTCTGAAACTAGCACAGTGTTATTTGTTAGTTCTTATTAATTGGTTCCAAATAAATAAATAAAACACTTCAAAGCAGATCTTCAAAGCAATTATGATGGTTCTTAGAAAGCAATTAAAAATTTGGTAGAAGAAAATTATGCTAGTGTATGCAAATTGACTTCACATTCAGGTCAAAAAATTCCCCCCCCCCCCCCCCCCCAAAAAAAAAAAAAAATCTTGAATTAGATTGGAATACAGTGATTGAGCTAACAAAACCTCTAAAATCCAACTGATTTTACTTTATTATTGTGTATTGATACTTCTCCCATTTGATTGCCTTTACTTTTTAGTTGCGTTTTCATATAGATATGGAACCTGACAATGATTGTGGTTGGAAGCCAAAAGAAGGAATGACCTTTGAATCGGAAGAAAGTGCGTATGATTTTTATAATGCATATAGAGGAAGAATGGGATTTAGCACAAAAAGGGAATATTGTAAGAAGAACAAGTTTACAAAACAAATTTATTTCTAGAAATTTTATTTGCAACAATGAGGGATTTCGGAAGGTTGACAAGTGAGACCCATTGACAAAAACCCCTAGAGTTGAAACTAGGACTGCTTGTGAGGCCTGACTTTTTGTTAAATTGGATGCCAGTATTGGGAAACTTGTTGTTATTGATTTCAAAGAAAAATACAACCATGAATTTGTATATCTTGATTGTGCCCATATGTTGCCATTACAAAGAAAGATATCAGCTACCCAAGCAATTGAGTTAGACTTAGCCTCAGAGTCTGGTCTTCGTTTAGGGTAGTCTTTTGAACTCATGGGTAGGGAAACTAGTGGAAGGCAGTCTTTTGGGTTTATGAAATTAAATCAAAAAAAATACTTGAGAACCAAAAGGCAAAATAGTTTAGCGTATAGGAAAGTAGGTAATGTGTTGCAATACTTTCAACAAAAATCTTTGGAGAATCCATCTTCTTTTATGCATTCCAATTAGTCAATGAGGAGCAAATAACGAATATGTTTTGGGCCGATACACAAATGATCATTAGGAATGACAACAGGGAAAGGCGGGGCCGGGGATCGTACTTCCCATCTCCGGCCCCGATCCCCGACAAGGAACCTATCACCATCCCCGTCCCCGCCCCCTAACGGGGATCAGGTTTCCCCGACCCCGAAAATTCCCCGGACCAAAAAAAAAAAAAAACCCAAACAAAGCAACAACGAATTCAACATCCTCAACATCATCGACCAACAACATCATCATCGTTGACCAACATCAACAACAGAGAGATCGATCTGGTGCGAGAGAGATCTGAGTAGACAGAGAGAGAGATCTGAGTAGACAGAGAGATCGATCTACTTAGATGTAAATAGAGCGAGAGCGAGATCAGAGGTGAGGAAGAGAGAGAGAGAGAAATCAGAGCCTCTAATTCAGAAGTGAGGAAGAGAAAGAGAGAGAGTAGAGGAAAAAGAGAGAGAGAGAGAGAAGATATGAAATGAAAAAATGAAATGAATGAGAGAGAGCGAGAGAGAAAAACTGATAAAAAAGTATATATATATATGTACCACTTCGGGGACAAACGGGGCCGGGACACTTATCACCGTCCCCCGCCCGAAATTGATCGGGGATTGATTTTTTAATATCATCCTCGTCTTGTCAGGGGTATTTTTTGGAGAAAAACCGTTCAAATCGAGGTCGGGGGATCGAGTCCCTATCGGGCTGGTTTCAAATTGTCATCCCTAATGATTATGGATTATGCCTAATTTGGCAATGTAGTTACATTTGATACTACCTACAAGTTAAATAAAGAGCATATGCCATTTGCATCTTTTGTGGGATTTGATCATCATAGAGAAACAGTTGTTTTTGGTGCTGCTTTGTTGTATGATAAGATTGCTGAAACATTTGTATAGTTATTTTAAACTTTTTTAGAGGCTATGTCAAAAAAGGCACCAAAAACTTTGTTTACCAATTAAGATGCTGCAATGGCTAAGGCCATACCTATTGTCATGCCTGACACGAGTCACCATTTGTGCACTTGGCATTTGATGCAAAATGCATTAAGACATGGTAATTGTCTCTTTCAAGATAAGGGGGGTGAAAGATGTATTAAATAGATTCATATTTGATATTAAGGATAAAATGAATGGAAAATAAAGTGGGGGGAAACCCTTGATACATATGATGTTCATGATAATCACTGGTTGAAGTTGACTTTTGAGGTGAAAGAAAAATGGGGCTGGCCATATGTTAGATCAACATAGGCTATGGGAATAAGTACAACACAACTTAGTGAATCTTGTAATGCGTTTTTTAAGAATTACATTCGTTCTGATTTTAATTTAAATGAATTCTTTATGCATTTTGAAAGGGTACTTTCTGAGAAGCGGTACAAGGAGTTAAAAGCTGGATATGCTTTATGCCAAAGGTTGCCAATGGTGAGAGCGCCATTCATAATGTTAAGTCAAATGGGTAATGTGTACACTAAAAATATTTTTGAGGAGTTTCAAGATGAGTATTTTCTTTCTATTGAATCAGACATACAAGCAATTGAATATGCTAATGGTTGTAGCCTATACACAATTGTTGATGTTATTGGGAAAAATGCAAGGGAAGTGAAGATGGAGATGAATGGGTCTTTGGCTTGCAATTGTTCAAAGTTTGAAAGGAAAACTAGTAAGGGCAAAAGGAGGATAAAAGGTCCATGTGAGCTAACATTGCAAGCAAGCTTTAAAAAGAAATCTCGTGCTAAATGTGTGAGTTTTTGAATACCTGTTGCTACTTCAATAATGAGACCTTCTCTATTATCTGTTGGAGGAGATGTAAGTATTCATGAAAATGTTACTCCTCTTCATCCTCCTCTTGCTCCCCCTCTTCCTCCTCAATCCTTTGTCAATTAGTTTTTCATTTGCATTTTGGTATGAACCCTAATATACTATGAATGCATTGTAGGCAAACAATTTGGCATATTATGCTCAACCAACATTTATAACACTACTTCAAGCTGGGTATGACATTGGGTTTGAAGATTCTGAAGCCTCAAATACAGATTTTCAACTAACAAATAATTTGCTACTGTGTACTAAGGTACTTTTGCTGCTGTTTTGGTATTGTTTTTGTTGAATTTGGTGCTGAAATTAATGCTGCTTGTTGCTGCTGAAAATGGTACTATTTTCTTGCTGTTTTGGTGCTGAAATACTGTTATTTTGTGCTGTTTTGGTCATTTGTTGGTACTGTGCTGTGTTGCTGCTATTATTTTGTGCTAGAAAATGTTGCAGAAATACTGTTTTGGTGCTAAATTTGTGTTGTGTTCCTGTTGTATCTTGGTGATTTTTTAGTGCTCAAATTAATACTATTTTGGTGCTGAATTGATTTTTTTTTTTTTTTTTTTTTTTTTCAGGGTTTGGATGGTCACGAAGAGGTGGAAGGCACTTCAAATTTCAAGCATAAGAGATGCCTCTGATGCTGTTATTTGTGCTGTTTTGCTGCTGTTTGTGTTGACAATCTACTGAGTGTTTTGTTTTTAGTTCATGTTGCAGTCCTTTTGAAGTAAAACTTGGGGCTTTTGGAGTGAACATGTGAACATGGGTGCATTTCAATTGTTGTAAAATTTGAGTAGCATTTGAGTAGCATTTGGAGATGAATGCACTTGGATTCTTATATAATTAAATATGTACTTCATTTTTTATGTGCAGTGCATGCCTATTAAGAGGAAATTATGATTATTTGAGGCAAAGTCAAATTTCTTCCATATGAGTAATAACAAAGAAAATGGGTGATGAATTTGCAATTATTCTGTGTGCAGTGTAATTGTTCTTATTTAAGGCAAGGTCACAAGCCATTACATTCAACCCTTAAACAAATAAATCATTACTACTTCATTAAACAAAAAAAATCATTACATTCATTACCACTTCAACAAAATGATCGTGATCCACCATACATTACATACGCATTCAACCTACAATACAAGTCATACTCATTCTATCCTACATTACATACACTATTTCAAATACACTAGAATGATAACTGCCACCAACAATAGAACACGAAAAGCAAAGGCGTAATTCAATTTATCACCAACTCTTTCAATCACCATTGCCAAGTCTTTATATTGTTTTCTACTCTTCATAGTCATGTCTTTGAGCTCCCTATTCAAGATAATTACTTCTCTAAGAGTGGACAAGACATCCATGCATTCTTCAAGAATATCATTCTCGGCCACCTTCAAATTATGCTGCATATGTAGAGGTATCCACCACTCAAAGAACTTACAACCATTCGGTGAATTGGGCATACAAAATATAAGCAATTAGGGTTATCTGTTGACTGAGAAATCTTAATCATAGCTTTGCTGCTACATCGGCAATTGCAATTGTCGAATTTAACTTTATGAATACTGCCCATACTTGCATTTGTACTTGACATTGACATTGACATTGACCTACAAAAAAAATATCAAATAGCAAAGCACATCAAGACATCGCTCAGGAACATTTGTTTACAATTTGGCTTATCTTTAGTTTAGACACCAATCAAAAAGAGTCATATTTGCCTCATGAGCTAATCTCTTAAAACAAAGACACAAGTAAATAGGATAAAAGGCAGACAAAGCAATACACTCAAAATATGCATATTTAAACAACCATTTTAATCCCAGTAATTAAGGAATAAACCTTCAAACAAAATCAACTAGGCAGCAAACACACTCAAGCATGTGATGAATTAATTTCACTTTCACTACTACAAATCATTTACCTTTCAGAAAACCTATTTAGAGAAGCAAAGTGATCAATTAATTTTGTAGCAAACCATGGGAAAGTTGTCAATGCAATGCAAAGAAGCTCAGCAAAACTATACAACTCACAAGTCAACTACTATTGTACATAGAAATCATGATAGATTCCAAAATTGATTATGTAATATGAATGCATGATAGAATCCAAAATTAAAGACTAACTTGACAAGTAGAATAGTTTGATATAGAATTCTTGGTATACCAGAAAACTAAGACTATTTTCTGAACAACAATGCTCAAAAAAATATATAAATAATTTTGTTCTAAATGCCATGCAAAACATAGAAAGTTCCATACAAATTATCTCAAATTTTTTTTGTACCCCCCAAAGAACATCAAAAAGAATATTTTGTCATTCATAGTCTACAAAACAACAAAATGAACATGTATAGCCTGTTTTATGAGTAATATAAACATGTACAAATTTTTTGTCATTCATAGACTCCATAAGTGCAAAACAACAAAAAGATTTCCTTCATCTTAGATTTTTTGTCATTCATAGATTCACTAAACATTTTAACCTAAAATGATGGAGTCGACCAATAAAACAAAGAACAAAGAGAACAAGTTGGTAAGCTCTGGTGAACGATGGGAAAGGGACAAGATGGAGTCGATCAACAGATTATTTGGGAGAAACAATAGGAAAAAACATATTACCTTAACTATGGTTCGCAACTCAAATTGCAGCTCAAATCTTTGGAGTAACACAAAGGGAGAGAGGGAGAGACCACTGATGTTCGCCGCCGACTTGGATTTGCCACCGTCGGTGTCACAAGATGGCGTCGCCGTTCACCAGAGCTGAAGAGGGAGAGAAAAAATGAATGGGAATGAAGCTCTGTTGCTATGTTGAATAAAAAAAAAAATTCAAAATTTTTTTTTTTTAAACCAAACTTAATCTGAGTCGTCTCCTCCAGCCAAAGTGACGTAGCCAAATCCTGGCCCTTAATAGGAGGAATGGCTGGAGAGGATTCGGACTCATGCATATACATGCAGAGAGAGAGATTTCAATTGTCAACATTTTCTTTCATAATTACATATATTTTGTGTCAATAATTTAAAAATATATTTGATACCACCATAAATAATTATTTAAAATTAAAGGTAAATGGACAGAGCTTATCTTACGATATCAACCATCATATTTGAAGAATATGAAATCAAATGTATAAAATTATATCTTTTCAAATACAATGTTATAATTTTACAATTTTATAGGATTATAGAGTTAGAATGATTAAAGATTATATTGTGTCATGCCAAGATCGTGCATATGCATTTATCATAACTGTACCAACAATGCTACGTCAACTAAATTATGTACCGTGCGTGACCTATATTTTAAATATAGATTGGTCTGAAGAATGTCCATACCTTTTAGAAAGTCAAAAAAAAAAATGTAAGCATAACATTTTATAAATACATAATATATGTGTTGTTTATCAATTATAATACTAACTATCATATTGACAATGCAGGAATGCTGATAGAAGACCCACAATAATTTATATTCTAGTTATAATATATTTTATTTATTTAGTGAATTTCAAACAAATGTAATAAATTTTTATTTTTGTTACTTTAATTATAAAATGTCAACATTTTCTTTTAAAATTACGTATATTTTATAATAACAATTTAAAAATATATTTGACATAATCATAAATAAATTTTTTAAATCCAATCTCGTGTATAACACGAGTGATATACTAGTATTTGATACAACCATAAGTAATTATTTAAAATCTTATCCCGGATCGTATGCAAGTTATTATAGAATATAAACAAAAAATATTAAAGGGTCTTTGAGGCTTAAAGTCTCATATAAATTTCTCAAATAATTGAATTTATGAATTATGAAAATACACATATCATAAATGGAAAATTACACATAAATCCTAAATTGTGGAAAGTTGAACCATTTAGTCTTAAGAGTTTTCTTATGCACCATTCAGTCCTTTTTTTTTGGAGGGGGGGTAAGGTTTATTGAGTTGATTTTGGGTCCATTTGAGTTTACATTAATACCCTTTGTGGGATTCATTTTTTTCTAAATGGGGGATTTAGTGTGTTGTTTGGGGAAATGGTAATGCTAATGTATGCGAGGGTTTTATTTGTTTTATTGGTTTGATTTTGGGAGGGGAGCGATGGGTGTTGTTTGTGTTGTGCTTCATTGTTTCACCGTTTGCGCGATTTTTTCTTTGACCGTGATTTTGCATTGTTTTATGGACCAATCGGGATTGTAACAGGTAAGTCATGGTGTTAGGGTTTTACATTTGTATATGTGTTTGCGCGTGACATTGTGGGTTGTGTCATGTGGTGGTTTGATGATGTTATTGGCATGTCATTATTATTGCGTATGGTTTGAAGTTTTTGTGTGATTTTTATCCCTTGTTTGATATGCTTTGTGTGTGTTCATATGATTTGATTCTGGGCACTCATAATATCCACAAATGCACAGTTGCTGTTAAATGTCAAATGTCATTTTATTCATTTCATTTCCATAGTTGTTGATGTTATTGTCACGTAATTGATAGTGTGTAAGATGATTTTTTATGGTTTGAAGCGTGTGTGTATTCTTTATCCCCAGATTTTTATGTTTTATTTGTGTTCATGTGACATAATGCTAGGCAATCATAACATCCGCAACACACAATTGTTAAATGTCAAATATCATTTTTATTCATTTTATTTTCGTATATGTTGGCGGTGTAATGGGTTCGGATATGATTTGTGTGACAGGTATGGATGATGTTATGTTGTTATTGTGCACTTACGGTCAAACCAATATTGTTATTCAGTTGCATCATGCGTTGACATTCGCACAACTGATTGATAGGCCCATTGAGCGGACAAATACGTCTTTGATTTGTTAGGGCAATATGTTGGTGACAAATCCTTCTGATCTTTCCACACAAACGTCTGATTACCAATAGTCGAATTTTCACCTTCAGTACAATCCACCCCCCCGCAATTCCCACCCACCAAAACATCCCGGGTTTGAATAAGAACATCAAAATGATTTAGGCCAAACAACTTCGCAAGGCACAGCATGTTTTGGATATCGTCATCATTGTCCACCTTAAATTTCTTATACCTGGGGACGTCAAACAACATATACACTACCTCTCGTACCAAATATATCTGATTCCAACTGTGGAATAATCGACATTTACAACCGATGATTACATGATTGCGTTGCCAAAGGTGAAGCATCCATCTAGCAAGCCCAAATAGAAAAGAATTTCATCAAAGGGTGAAGTGGTGCAACGTATTCGTTGTGGTCGGTGCGGAAAAATTGGCAACCACAATAGGAAGACATGTAAGGAGCCGATTTAGATGTGCTACTATGATTATTTTTTGTTTGGAGTTTGGGTCGGTTTTTTATTTATTGCAACGTCACATAATTTTGCTTCCCTAAATATTTTTATTGATTCTTTTGAAAACACGCACCGTAATGTTTTAGTTTTCACAAATAAATATGTTGTGGTATGTGGGCTTCTTTTACATTTATCACATCGTCACAAACATATTTTCCTGGGCTCTATCATTATCTTTTAATGTTGCACCAACTGTTCAAAACAAATTTCTATCAGTTTCACAAATGAGATATGACAGGTGGTTTATTCATTCGCTTTTTGGCAATGTGATAAACACATTTTTCTCCGTCAAATCCTTCAAGCGTTTCGATATCACCTGTAACGTCCTTGGCAAAACACACAATAATATATACCAAGACCATGTTCATGAACACCCACTAGATCATCTTTCTCATTGAACAAAGAGTTGAGCATTCACATTCCATACGTTAAATTCCCAAGATGTTCAAAGTTTTCTCTCTTTGTTTAGTGAACTAGATAACTTACAAAAATAAGGCCCCCTGGGCATACAATCATTACAAACATAAGAAGTAATTCCGTTACAAGAGCCCCAAAATAATACATAACGATTAGAGTTCTTGACTTCAGTTAGTTCCCAAAAAGTTGATATAGCTAGTGCTTGAGCCAATCCTTCAATGAGGCTGCCCTTCATCGATTCCTGAAAAATTAGATAAGGCTTGAGCTAGATGCCCAGTAGGAATACATTTATCCATGTATCTAATCCTCTGAACGAGATAATGGTTTTCATGAGGAAAAAGGTTCTATTAAGATTGTTTTCACAAGGACACAGTCAACATTTCATTGTGAAGTATTTTAAGATAGAATGATAATCACAACTCACATCAATCAAGTACTACAATCAAATATCCACAATATGAGAAATAGACTGCACTCCTCTCTATACAAGCCTAACCAAGAACAACCTTTACTTTGTAAAGACAACCCCCACATTCGCCGGCTACTATACGGCGGAAGGTGGGCACCCTAAGAAAATCATCAATTTTTCCACTTTCGCCAGCTACTATACGACGGGATTGTGTGGACACCCAAAAACATTTTCCCCACATTCGTCCAGCGATAAGCCTAGACAGGGCAATTGGGCACCTTTTTAAACTCCCCGCGCGAGTACCAACACAACACCATTTTTACACTTCACCGACAGACACACACACAAGGACTCATGTATATCAACAATTTAAATCACATCTCAATCCCACATATGAACATCAAACATAATCATAGATAAGCAACACATAAAATTCAAAGAATCGTAGCATTCAAGTCACCATCTCTCTAACCACATCAAAGCCCACATTGTATTTCTCCATTATTTATCCATGTCTATGATTCAAGAGGAAATTTCATTACACTAAGTAATTCTTATTAAATTAGAAACTTAGGGTTTTACCAAAATTGGGGTTTCTTATTCTTCGTCCCCAATCTAATTTCTCAATCACATTTCTAATCATTTTTGAAAAGAAGAAATGAGAGATCTCTAACCATTGATAAACAAAAGAAAAGAAATAAAAGAAACATAGGAATATGGGTTCAATATCACCAAACCTACAATTAGTTCACAAATCACCTTAAATACCATAAATCTCTTCAAAAATGAAGACATACCAGGGTAAAAGTATCCCTACCTCAACTATAAAGCCAAATGCCCAAGCTCCTTCACGAATCTCGCACAAACCCACAATCCAATCGATTGAGAATGGCCCTCTTCAAGTGCTCTCCGCCCCTAGCAAACGATTTTGGGTGGATCACAAGTGTAAGAGAGGTATTTGATGGTAGAAGATTAGGGCTTCGAAAAGGGAAAGAGAAGGAATGAAAAGTAGAAAAGTGTTGTGTCTAAATGATCTAAAATCGCTATCTTTAAAAAGCTGAGATCACGATCCTCGCTCGAGCGAAGGATTTGTCGCTCGAGCGACCAAAAACAACAAGTGGCCTCGCTCGAGCACAAGAAGTTTCTCTCGAGCGCACAATTCAAAGCTTCAGGTCTGCCACAGAAGCAGACGCACGCTCGAGCGCAAGAGTTCTCGCTCGAGCGAAGGAACGAATAAACAAGTCTCGCTCGAGCACCAAAAGGCTCGCTCGAGCGGAAACTATGCCTGAGAAAGAAACCTGAAGACCCTCAAAACTCGCTCGAGCGAAGGAAATCTCGCTCTAGTGAAGAAGCAGGTTTCACAAAGCTCGCTCGAGCGCAGGAAGCCTCGCTCGAGCGAGGAAGCCAAAATCTGGAAAGAAACTATTTGAACCAACTAACAACCAACAAGTCCCAAATATGCCTAACACAATTAAAAACTCAAATTCAAGAGTTAAAGGAGGAAAATGGAACACAGATACAAAATTATGTTGCAAACCCAAGTCCGAAATACGATGAAGGTTGGGTCCAAAACCCGGATCTCTATATCACCATAAACATTACATTTTACATTTAAATGATGAATGGCATTTGTTTCTTGTTATGGGAAAAGATTCACAAATGAGACAAGTACCAACTTGATTTTGTTGTGTTGATATAGCAAATGATTTCATACCAACTACTTTAAAGCCAAGTCACTACTACAACCATATTAGTGGTATAACGAACAGGTGCACATTTTAGCTAAAACATCAAATGTATAATGTCATTAAGTGCACATAAGCTGAAAATGTTGACGCTCAATGTGCGATTCACCAATGTCAGATTCGAGGAATAGTGTTACCCAACAACCAACGAAGTTACAAAAACCACCTCTGCCACACAACATGTTGCTCAACAAATACTTGGATTTAGTTTGAAGCATGACGTTAAACACCATTTTAAGATCTTAATAAGGCATCCAACTTTATATTAATATCCACTTCTAACCACAATGCAAACCCAACAACACCATAAAACATTACAATGGAATGATTCTATATCACATTTTCAAGTCAGGAATGAAGTAACACAAGACGAAGTATGCTACTTTCGACAACGATATCACTCGTCTCATTGGCTTCAAACAACAAGATTCAAACCATTTTTCATTCAGTACCAACTAGGTCATGATTGTAATAACTCATACACAAATAACATAACATACAGGTCAACCACAATGCACACAAAAAAAACAAAAAAAAACAAAGTATGATTACTTTTATCACCGACACCACCCCTACACTGCCTTCAAACAACAAGATTCAAACCACTTGATGTTGTTCACATTCAGCCCATGAACATACTAATTCGTCAAAACATAAATTAATATCATCTACCGGTTTATGACCCCATTGATGTTGGAGCGGTACATCAATCGCACAGGGTTGACTATCGGTTTAATCACCACATCAACATTTGGCTTCTTCTCCTTAAATGGTAGTTTACTCTACTTTTTGACTGGCAACGTTGCTAACATGAAATCGAAATCCCCCAGGTCACGTGGCAAGCCACTCGACTTCTTCCGTGGTGATTGCTTCAGTATCACACCTGCATAAATGACCAAAAAAAGTTGAGTACACAATTTAAGTACATGTCATATGTGCGTTACATGTATTATGCAATGTAAGACATTCACAACCAAGAATAACGTCAACAAAATCGAAATCACATTGCTCCTTACTAACATGCACATCCAACCCAAACCAAGATTGCCACAACAACTGCACAATTACTCATACATTACCTGTAACATATAGTTTTCAAACCCCACAACACTGTAATGCAATACCACTAATCAAAAACAAGGGAAACAAATGCACGTTCCTCTTCCCAACATACACTGTGCAACGCAAACAACCAATTCAAAAAAGGCGATTCTCGTAGACATGTTACCAATTAATATGTTACCCAATTACATATTGGACACATGCAGGGTTAGAAGACCTAAGCAACTATTTTTGCATTCCAAAACAAAACAGGGCATGTACACGCAACTAATGAAACATAGACAACATCAATGATTCAGTCCCACGCACGCTACCCAGGACACTTATCCTCAACATATTAATTGGTTTACCATGTTCAATAACATCAGCATACAACAATGAACGCCTCGTATATATACCCATGAACAGTTTCAATGTTCTAATATAATCTCCTAATGAAAATTTAAACACATTTCGAAACAACACATCAGATATGTGAATCATTTTCCATATCCAAACCAATTATGTTTGCCCAAATGTCCTAATAGTACATAAGCACATCTACCAGGCTAATTTTCAATCAATTTCAACATCAATATAACCACACCACCAACATCACACTTGAACAAAAACCTATTTATCACGCATACATAGTGACAACAAAACAATCTACTCAACATAATACTCAGTCCACAAAACCTGACTTGGATTCAACATACAGTTCAATATGAACACAATACATCACTCCATGAAATTTGTGACCAGCAAACTAATAACATTGCAAATCAAAACATGAAGATAACACGGTACATACCTTCATTTCTCATTGTCATGCTACAACGTCTCCAAACTTAACACCTTCACACTGTGGCTTCTGACAACGATGTTCACTCGACGATCAACCTTCACGTATATACAATATATATAAATGTGAATGTTCCCTTCGCGCTTCACTAATGGTGTTCACACTGTTAGAAACGATGGCACATTAGGGAACATTGACATTAGGGTTCTCATAAATTAGGGTTTCATTGCTCTAATTTTTCTGGCCTTTCCGCTTTGAAATTTACATTTCCTTTCGAAATCACCCCGATGTTCCACATCGTCACATTGATACAACAAATCTTTCCATCTCTGTAGCTTCACCATTGCCCAAGAAGGAAATAAGAACGAAACACCATAGGGAAAGGATGCCCCAATTTTGTCATTTCACACAGTGTGAAATACTAGAGTTGCCCACTAACGTTGTAACTCGTGCGCAATGTATATGCCCTCAGTGGTCAATTTCCCTATAATGGGACCTTTTAGTCTATAAGAAAACTTTTAGGACCAAACAATTCATAAGTTCACAATTTAGGATTTATTGATGCATTACCCATATATTAACTTTGATCAATATGATAATACCACTCAAACATTTAATTTATAGAAATTAAAGCAAAGTAAATTTTCAAATGAAAGTATATGTCATTATTAATTAGGAAACGTTCAAAATACTTATAGAAAAATAAATTAATGCTTAATTTTTTAAATCCTTCTAAAATTGCTTATACAAAAAATAATTTTTTTATTTTTTTTACAAGATTAGTATATCATTTGTTTTCAAATTTTTTTCATTCCTTTCAGTTAGTCATAGAGTCTTTTTTTTTTCTTTTTCTTTTTTGAATTTGCTAATGAAAGCAAAATGAAAGAGACAAAAAAATCATAGAAAAATAAAATGAAGTGAAAGAAACTTTGATCTTTGGTTGGGCTAAGAAAATAAAAAAATGAATTAGGTAATTGTAAAAAAATCCATTTTTATTTAGCATAAATATGGCACAAATGGTTTAATTGTCACATTTAAATTATATGCAATTATCTTAAATAGATGTAAATAAAATATAGAACTTCAAATAGTTTTTTTTTTTTTTTTTTTAAAACTTTTTTCTCAACAAAACTTTTATTTATACACAATTGATCAAAAACACAAAATTTACAAATTTTTAGGTAGATTACGAAATTACCATTTAAGTAAAGTGTAAGTACACTGAATTCACTAATTGTAAATCGAACGATTCACTTGATTCAAGAAGTTCAATTCAAAAATAGTATGGCCAAATGAGAGCTGTTATTTTATGTAATACTCTGTATTTTACAAAAGGATTTATGTCAAAAACATCTCCCTATTGGGCCTAGATAATGTTTGCAGATTTATATTTGTATTTGTGTATAGATTTATGTCTTATTTTGTAATTATAAAATATTTAAATTATTTATTTTTTCATGACTTCAAAGTAAAAACACATTGGTTTATAGTGTCGATTTGAATAGAGACAATGACCTTGGATGGAACTAGATCCAAATGTTTATACTATCTAATTTGTGTCCAATTGAACTAAGCCCAACTCTTAATTTATATTTTTAATTGTTAACCCAATTTTAATCTTATCTCTACATGTAATTCAATCATTTCATGCTATTCTGTAAATTACCACCAAAAAAAAAAAGAAAAATCCTTTTAAAATCAACTCTTTGATGATATTATTTATAACGAGTTAATTTAGTAAATGGAGGTAGATATCAATAACAGCTTAGATTAAGACCCGATCCTTTTATACTCTTGGTAGTGAGTTGTAGCTATTTTGGATTGTGTTGACTTTTCCTTGAGTTTGTTTGTCACAGGGTGCCTTAGTTATGATCTCTTCTTGTTGGCAGTAGTGTGCTGAGTTTGTTGAATTGCGGTTGTGAAGTTATTATCGCGCCCGCAATGTGTTAGGTCAGCCTGTGATGGGCCGCAACCAAGCTGAGACCAAATATGGCCTTTGGGTCTTTTGGTTGGGGGAGAAATGTACATGGCCTGTGACATGCATAGTCGTACCTGCAAACGTTGTGGCCGCGACCACGACTGTGTCTCTCGCGCCTGCAATGTGTTATCTGCACTCGTGATGCATCTGTCTATAAATACCACCTAAAAGTTGGAAATATTTACTTTTTGATTCCTATTTTCTTCCTCAGACCTCAGATTGCTATTTTTGCTCATTTGAACTATAAAACCATGGTTTTAATCTAGTTCCACCCATTTCCTACCCCCTAGTACTTCAGGCTTTAAGGTAGAGCATGCTGAGGGCTACATTTTAATATGAAAAGTTTGAATTTTCGTCTCCGTCGATTTTTGGGTGTTGCACTTCTCTTCCTCTTGCTTGGAGGTAGAGATTTCTTTAATGATTTGTATGTTAGCCTTGTTATGTGTTATTTGGATAAATTAACACTTGGGAAAATTAGGGTTTGATTAAAGTATGTTTTAGTGCATAAAGAGGGGTTTTCTTAAAGTTTTTCTTAAAAACCTTATTGGGTTATTAATAATTATGATTGGTAAGGATATGTTTCTACCAAAAGACAAAACTACCCATTATTCATTAACATGTATGCCTCCAAATCTCTTTCTACATATTCAATATATTATCTGTTCAAATCTCATTCCCTCCAAATCCATCTTTTTCCTCTCTCTTTCTTTTTCCTCTGTCTCATCAATCTCAGATCTGTACAAAGCTATCATCAATTATCTCAAATTTGTACAAAAGCCCCTTCTTCCTCTAACAATTGTCATATTTCCTATGTTTCCGGCCTAGACGTTGACGCTTATGTGCTGATTCAACCTCTCCGTAGAGCTCTTTGGCAGTGTGAAGGATATCTGTAGCCAAAACCTCGACTGACGCAATTTTCGCAAAGTGGCTGTTTGAGGCGTTCACTTGCTTAACACTACTGGTGTCGGTACCGGTGTCCTCTAACCTTTCCATGATACTGAATGACTCACAGATCTCTCTCTTTTCTCTCTATCGTCGATGACAGTGATGATATCAAGTTCGTCATTGTCGAGGTTTCAACAGTGTGAAATCTCCGCGAAATCTCACGAATCTGAGTGAGACCATTGCTTGTTCCTTCAAATTTGATTTTAGATATGATCGAAATCGAAGAAGAGTTAGGACATCAAGTCTGTGCTTCGCTAATTGCGCTAATGGCGGTGGTTGATTCTTCTTCAATTTTTTTGTCTATCTGTTTTATTTCTCATCCAAACTCTAAATATGTTTCTTTTAATTTATTTAGATTTGCACGTATGAGGTCTAACTCTCAGATTTACTTCAAGAACTCGTCAATCTCACTCTCTTCCAGATTTGCCCAGATTTGTTTCAACAGATTAGATCATAGTTGGTTTCAACAGATCGTTATTGGTAAAAAATGAACATATAAGAAAAAAAATTAGGCATATAAAAATTGAACAAATAAATTTTGGATAGACAAAAATTTAAATAGTTAGTCAAAGAATTTGAACAAATAGATATAAATTTGAACAGATAGACAAAAAATTTAAACAAATAGTAAAAAAAATAACAGATAAATTAAAGAGTAAAATTAGAAACAAAATGTTATTTTTTAACTGAAAAATAAAATATTTTTCAAAACAAATAAAAGAATTTTTCACCAAATTATTTAACAAAGTTGGATCTCTCATTGACAAAAAAAAGAAAAAAATATCCACTAAAGTCTTATTTATTTATTTATTATTATTTGTTTCCCCTAAAACCCTAGTATATGCAATTCCCCCTTATCCAAAACCCATACTCCCTCAAAACAGGGTTCTAATGGCAGTGCTATCTCCTCCTCGTCCTCTGCAACTCTTTGTTCGATTCAGCTCTTTCCAACCCATTCATCTCTCTCCCTCCTTTCAATCTTTGCCACAACGCCAACAACGCTGCTCCTCGTATACTACCAATGCAGCCACCAATTCAATTGCTTCTACCTCCAAAGCCTCTGCCACCACTGCTTCGCCTTCCTTCGCTACCAGAGAAGACCTTGACGCCGTCAACATCGCCGACGACGTCACCCAGGTTCCTCTCTCTCTTACTCTCTGCTGCAACCTTCTCTTCTTCCCACTGAAAAATTACTTGTTTTCTTCATTTGGGCAGTTGTTGTTGTTATGCCATTTGAATATGTTCTTGTTCAATCCGCCTTTTTGAATGTTTTAGTTTCTGATTTTCAGCTTCAAAAATTGAAATGGGTTTTTTTGCAGGAATTATTTATTTGTTATTTTTAGGTGGTTAAGTTAAAGAGAAAACTGTATGGTGGTTTAATTCTTGTCTTTGTAACAAAGTTGGTGTTACTAAGGCCATATCCAACACTCAATACTTTTACTGAACTTGGGTGTAAAAAGCATAGGGTGATGCTAAATATTTATTTTATTCTTTATTTACAAAATTTCAATCTAAGACATTTTATCAATACTAACTATTTATAAAATTATCACATACTAACCTTAAGGTTCTTCTTTTCCATGCTCACCTTGCTTCATCTATTGCGAATACCTTTCAAACCTTTATCTGATTAGACAGAAAGTGTAATCTTTCATTCTCAGTGAATATTACTTTGCTTATCACTACTCTTAGATTTTCAGAAAATTAAAAGATAGTGGACAAAGAGTATATGAACAAAGTTTAGAAGAAGCTTTAACATGAACTATTTTCATGATGAAAATAGATTCATATGGTAAAAATGAAATGATCCATTTTCCTGATAGAGGAGAATGTGAATCATTTGAAATTGAAGAACAATAATTTTCCTTGAATGATTGGAAAATGCCTAAAATTCCAATTAAGGAAATCTATCAAAATTCAATCTTCAAATGTCAAATGAATGTAGAAATCTTTGAAGGAAAAATTTTAGTTGGTAATACAGAAGAAACATCTATACGTGTATCATTGTTTGATATGAATAAAAGCAATCAATGTCGTAGTAAAAAATATAACTAGATTCATTTAGGATTCATACAAGATAGTAAATGTCCTCTATTTTTAGGCGAAAAAGATATTTCAGTATTAACTTCTGTTATGGATAATAAATTGTTTATCTTTGAAAAAGCCTTAATAGGAGGAATTCAAAGTAATTTGTATAATGGACTAATTTGGTTCACTATCAAACCAAATTATTTCTTGGCATTGGACGATCCTAATCTTAATTGGGTATTAGGATTGAAAATACAAACTCAAGATACAAGAGACCTTGACGCTAAAAGCAAAAACATTGATATTAATAATAAGTTTATGTATAGAGTTATTTGAAAAACTGAGTGCTCATACTTGGAAATTTCAATCTAGGAAGGTTAATGTAAAGCAATTATCATGGCCTAAAAAATTGATTATTGGAGAAACTTCAAATCTCAAAAATCTCAAAAATTTAATAATTAGAGGAAAAAGATGAGTTGTTTATCTAGAAAACCTAGGCAAACATCAGCAAGTGCTTTTCCTATTAGGTCTACTTCTACAAGTAGCCTAGAAATAACAAAAAATAAAGATAAGGCTATAATAGACGAATCTAGTATACAAGAAAGTTCAGATGAAGAAATAATAGGATACAAAATAATAAGTATCCCTGTTACAAATAAATCCTCATCCAAAACATTGATAGAAGAACACTAAAACTTAAAAATGGTTTCTATAGATGATCTATCTATTACTATAAATAAACAATTGCTAGAAAGATGATTATTAGGTAAGGAATTCAAAAAAGAGCAATAAAGATTTAAGGATAAGATCCAAGGTCTTGAGTTCGAATAACCCAAGGTGTCACTGAAAGTTTACCCGGTCGTTAACTTTAGGGCCTTAGATTAGTCGAGGTGCGTACAAGTTGGCTCGAACACCCAATTATAAATAATAATAAATATAAAAAAAAAAATTCAAAATTAACTAAAGATAGGAGTAAAAAACCTCTAGAGACTTTAGGAAAAATTATAGAAGTTAGCCCTACAAATTCATATGTTGAATTTTATTCGACTTTTTGAGCTATCATTCTTACACTATTGATGCATTAGTTGACACTGGTGTTGGAGCATGTG
The DNA here is from genome assembly GCA_036172215.1 of Camellia granthamiana. NCBI lineage: Eukaryota > Viridiplantae > Streptophyta > Magnoliopsida > Ericales > Theaceae > Camellia > Camellia granthamiana. Next base: position 1,318 of record JAXFYN010000328.1, on the reverse strand, counting down.
TGAAGTTAGAGTCCTACATCAGATAAAGAGTAAAAAAAATGGGTCTTAATATACATTAGATGGGTTCTCCACTTATAGGCTTAAGCTTTTAAGTGGGCATGAGTTCTAAACAATATATATTGGGCTCTAGTATTAGATATGTGGACTCTGAAGTTTCTCCTTGATGAATTGGACCCGTGTTGCTATGCACTTGGGGCTTCTCAATTTCCTAACAACTGGTATCAAAGCCAATGGATAGCGATCTATGGATGGGTTCTCTTGGAGCATCGACGTTGTTGGGTTTGGGCTTGCATAGAGACTCTCAATGGAGCTAGAAAAATCCATGATGACTCTTGATGGAGCGAAGAAAATTCTTGGTACACGTGGCAAGGTTGGACCGCAACAAGATAGCTTTCTCAATGGAGTTTGGTGGTTCATGATGGTGTATATGTAGGTGGTCTGGGTTGGACTCGATGTTAGAGAGTTATAGATTAGGATTAAGGGGGAGTGCGTATGATCTATGATGAACTTATGGGTAATAGCTCAAGACTTGAGGGGGAGCAAGGAGAGGCCTGATGTTTGGTTCACACATGAAGGGGAGATTGTTGGAGCATGTGTGAAGGTAGAGTCCCACATTGGATAAAGAGTAAAAAAGATGGTTCTTAATATACATTAGACGGGCTCTCCACTTATAGGTTTAAGCTTTTAAGTGGGCATGAGTTCCAAACAATGTATATTGGGCCTTAGTGTTAGGTATGTGGACTTTGAAGTTTCTTCCTGACGAATTAGGTCCGTGTTGCTGTGTGCTTGGGGCTCCTCAATTTCCTAACAACTGGTGCTTCATATAGTTTGGCAAAACATGGAGTTTTACCTCTAGACAAATAGGATTTATCTGAAAATCCCATTGCATTAAAATTGATAAATGGTCAATCAGTAACCATGGAATATGAAAGCTATTATGTTTTTGTCATTCTTAATCAAAAAGAATTTTTCACAGAAACAATAATTCAAGGATAATACTGCATCCCCCCAAAGAAATCCCCAATGATGTGGACTAGCCACATCACCAAGGCAAAGCACATCCCCAATAATTTTTTTTTTTTTTTTTAGTTTTCATATATTATAAAGTGACCCTTTTAGTTTTTGTAAATTATAAAGTAACCCTAGTTTATTTAAAACAAACTAGGGTTACTTTATAATTTATAAAAACTAAAGGGGTCACTTTATAATATTTGAAAACTAAAAGAATTTCTTATTGGTGATGTGGCATGTTCACATCATTTAGGGATTCTTTTTGGGGGATGAAGTATTATCCAAAAGCATAAACTCAAATTTGAAG